>JAKRZM010000156.1:208089-280723 GCA_036379175.1 Heliconius cydno galanthus | reverse complement strand
TTTATCTTTCTTATTACCGGTCAATTTCCTTCGTGTGTTTTCCATACAACGTGACATTGGCGAAATGAATTGTGCTCAACTGGCACCCTCGAAACGCCATATATCGAGAAATCAATCAATCAATCAACAACTTTGTTTTTTTTTTTAGATATCAAAACGAGGATGACTTTGTTTTTTTTGGAGACATCTTTGCGCAAAGCGCCCTAAACGGGCGTCTACGGCGCCCTTTTTATCCGGCGCATTTTTTCTTATTTAAGGCTGCTATTGTTTAGGATTTAATCACAAATGTATACTTTTCAAATTATTTACTAAACTAATACTACCTGTACATGCTAGCTGCCAAATTAAAAAATATACATTTTAAAAAATCAATAATACTTACAGCAGTTGCAACTAGTGCACATTCACTTTGCTTTACAAGATACAGTCCATACAATGTCACTTTAATCAACCAAGTCTCAGTAGCAACAAACTTGCTATTAGTATTTAAAGGTATAGACACTTTATCTACACTGTGAAAGTAAGTTTAAATATTAATTATTAAGCTAAATACTTTTAATTGAGGCCATTGTGGCACTGATAAGATAAATTGTGGCATTGAGTTTTCACCCTCAACATCCAAAAAATATTATCTACCCAATATATTAAAAAAAACTTTATAAAGAAATGTCAAGTACCTCCTGAATTCAGTGTTAAAGTTGGAGGCGACAACTCTCCAATCACTCCCTTCAGTCACATAAGGTAGGAGAGCTTTTACTACCGGGTGCTTGTTCTTATCACCCTCCCACCAACAACTTACTGTGTAACTCACAAATAAAGGGACAACTAGCGTGCACATAACTGCACCAACCATCCATTCCTCTCTTATACCACCACACCAAAGTGAAAAAATATATCCTAGAGGCAGTATGGAATGAATTAAGGCAGTTACAGTTATCCTTTTCATGTGATAACCAATGAAATTCACATTTTCTGATCCAAGATAGTTATCCAAAAGTTGTGGTATCGTAAATCCGGCAGAAACGAACTCGGTAGGCGGATAAATAATGCAAAACGTAAAAAGTATATAAAAAAGTGTGATTAAAACATCCATTTTTATACTGTTTTTAGAATAAAAGAACTTATAACTTATGTTATTTTATGTAATGCTATATTGCACATAAGAATAGCGGAGACAACAAATTCTAACGATCTTAGTATCTGGTTTATTTATTTATTTTGGTAGTAACGGACGAACACGTCCTTCCAAATCTTCCAATGTCCAGTTTTTATTTTTGACATTGACATTTCCTGCGTAATCAAGATAACAGAATGTCAAAATATATAATCTCACCTATAAAAAATTCTTAAATCAAAATGATCTGTGCAGCCAAGCCATCTACACAACCAAGACATACACGATGGCAACTTGGTTTCAATGGAAATTGAGTTTTATTTGAAACCTTCATATAAAAACGTATTACTTATCATAAGCAATAATGTCTGCTTGAAAATTTATAAAACATTTAAGTATGTAATTGTAAATGATGTTTTTTTGCTTCATGTTGTATCCTGCATCGCCTCATCTAAATTATGTTTCACTATAAATTCAATTATATTAAAATTATAAATACCGTTAGTACTTGATACACCTTTAATAAATCCATAATTGGTGCGTATCGTGATATGCTGTACGTCACATGTGTATGACTGCAAATGAGACTGATTGTGGGTTCAGTCCCCACTCGAGGAAATTAATATATTAAAATTAAATTAAATCAGCTTCACGCTGTATCCCGCACACGGCGGCGCACTCTCGAACGCCCACGACAGACAGAGGGAATCTAGTGTTAAGACAATCCGTTCCCCGCCGTCTGCCGAATTTGGATTCATTGTGTGTGTGAGTGTCCATAATTATATATGTTGATGCGACGTAGGCAGGCAAGTCTGGTGCATTTTTTGCTTGGCTTAAACAGGTTCACACTACTTTATGACATTAATGTTGGATTTTTATGAGTTCAAATAAAATCTATTTTCAAAAGGTTGTTTTCTGATTTTACTTTTAGTTAACACTCGCACAAATGTAAAATTCTATCTAAGCCTGGTGAACTCTACCCACTTGTAGCTTTAAATGCCATATAAGAAAATATTCAATAGATATTTTAAAAATTTCATACCTTGTAATTTTAGTAATAAAAATTGAGAGTAAAATAAAAATATATTATTTAAATATTTTAGTCACCGCAGGTTTTTTACAAATTATGGTACAGTAGATACCATAATTTGTAAAAAATAAATTATATATGAATAGTAATAAGACAAAACGGAAATAAAAGTTCTGAAATGAAAATTTAAATGTCAATGGTGTTGTCACAAATGACATGTCATGTTTGATGTGGACACGTATTTGATTGTATTATTTTCAAAATTAAGTTATATTAAGGCAGAATTATCGACTAATAATTGGTTAAATAGTTATTGGATATAAATAATAATATATGATAGTCTTATAGACACTTGTGACTTGCATATTTAAGGTAAATTTTACATAAAGCCGGATCACACAGTGAAGTATGCGATAATTAATTTATTAAAAACTACAATTTTATTTCGTATAGAGTTATATAAATATAATAAATATATAAATCTTTTAAACTCACAACCAACCAACCATTATGATAAGCTGTTTTAATTAATCTATAAGAGGGTTGAAACTATTCCATACTTGGTGTATTGATATCAACTATACTTACATTTTACCTGTGTTACACATTAATAGCAAAGTTGCGCAAGATACTTATTATATATTCGTGTGTCTAATAATATAATAATGTATATTAATGGTTAGGCTTGTTATTTTAAATAAATTTTAATCCATATTACATATCCAATAGGTTAGGTACATATTTTTATTTTTGAAAGGCTTATAAGTTTTATGAAAAAAAAATTAATATTTTTTATTTTAGAATCATGGCGGGTGTAGAGCAACCATGCTACACTCTTATAAACTTCCCCACCGACTCAGAGCCCCATAATGATATGCAACTTAAGCTTGATCTTGGTAAGTGATAATAATATAATAAAAAATAAATTTTCTGCCATCTTGACACAAGCAATGATGGTGAGTTCAATCCCTTGTGGGAATCTATTATTAAACATTCATTTTCCCACTCTGAAAACTCTAAGTGCAGTGTTTGTGTGTTGTTTCTCAACATACAATATCTTGAATTAAAAAACAGAGAACAGAGTGTCTTGACACTTGGTTTCCTCTGCCTACTGTTATATGCAGTGTTAAGTTAACAATAAAAAAAAAATCTTTTGAATCAACTAAATATACATTCATTTTGTTAACATCTTGATTTCACTTTGTTATTTTTCTTTAATGTACACAAATTTTGTAAACAAATTCTATGTATGCTTAGTAATTTAAAATTTTCAACAGAAAAAGGGGACATCAAAAAAAAGATAGAAGCTCTAAAGAAAACAATTAGTATTATACTCTCTGGGGAAAAGATCCCTGGACTATTGATGATTATCATTAGATTTGTGCTGCCATTGCAAGATCATACTATTAAGAAATTGTTGTTAATATTCTGGGAAATTGTACCTAAAACCACCGCTGATGGTAAACTGATGCAAGAGATGATTCTTGTTTGTGATGCTTATAGAAAGGTAATTTTTTTCTATATTGTTTCATAATTATGAGGCCAGTTGTTGTGCAGACGCACAAGTGTGGGGCTTTTGTGCAAGGCAGGTTGTGGGTTCGATTCCCACTTAAGGAAATGAAATATTTAATATGTTGATTTGCTTGCTCTGGTAAAAAGACAATGTATAATGTTGATTTCCACCACTTAAAAACACAATGTTTCCATAATTCAGAAGAAAGTGAGGAACAGAATTCTCTTTATGGGAAAAAAGTGTCTTAACACTAGTTTCTTAAGTTGATTCTTCATCATTGAACACAATATAAGGCTTAGATAGCTATCTTGGTATTAGATTCTCTGTTTATTCTGATAGAGCAGGATAAAGCAGGATAGACTACTTTGGTGGAATACTTACTTATGTGAGAACATTTACATTTCTTCTTAGAGCAAAGAAAATCAAAATAATATATTGCTACCAATGAGAATCAAAAATACAACCATCACATTTACAGGCAGACTTTGTGCTACAATGGCTCTCAATATTATAAATATTAATTTATCTTTCCAAGGACTTACAACATCCAAATGAGTTCATCCGTGGTTCAACACTGCGGTTTTTGTGTAAACTGAAGGAGCCAGAGCTGCTGGAGCCTCTAATGCCAGCGATCCGAGCGTGCTTGGAGCACCGCCACTCCTATGTCAGGAGGAATGCTGTTTTAGCTATATTTACTATATATCGGTATGTGTTTTTGCCTTTTTTTTTGATTAGTAATAAGTTGCAGTATGGCCGCTCTGAAGTAAGCAACATATGGGTGTGCAAATTTGACTTCAAGATTTTTCACTTTTGAATATTTACTTCTAGAGTAGTCAAGTTTAATGTACAAAAAGTTCAGTACATATTGACCGTACTATACATATCACTCAGAAATACATGGAAAACAATTTTTTGAGTATATCCTGTGTGTTATTATTTGGAATTAAAACAATATTAAAATTTGTAATAATATTTAATTTGTGTAAATATATACTGCTCTGTTCTAATATTAAGCATTGTTAGAGAGTACCACCTCTAGAGAGTACCGTTAAGACACTCCATTCCCCATTTTCTGCCGAAATCTGGACGCATTGCGTGTTGAATGGCGGAACTCTACACTGCGCTTTGCCTTGACACCAGTGCGAAGAAATGAAGATATAAATTTAAATAAATATTTCGAGAAAATAAAAATTTGTCTCTTGTCTCAGGAACTTTGAATTCCTTATCCCGGATGCCCCAGAACTAATTGGCACTTTCCTAGAAGGTGAACAGGATATGTCTTGCAAGCGCAACGCATTCCTAATGCTCTTACATGCGGAACAAGAACGAGCTCTGGCCTATCTCGCTGATAGGTTGGACCATGTACATGGATTTGGTGATATACTGCAATTGGTTATTGTGGAGCTTATTTATAAGGTTAGTGGTCATTTTATTAGTGGTTTTGATGATATAATTATTATAGGTGTATTACAGAGGTTTTAACGGAACCGTAGTTGGGAGGCAAAAGATAGATGGGATGTGTTAAGATTGTTATGTTTATAAAAATACAACTAGTTTTTGATAATTAAGATAATCATGACAAATCACAGTTATAAAGGACTCCAAGAGTGGTAAATTATATTTGTTAAACAAAAGGCTTTCAAAAGGCTTCAAAAAGCTTTGTCCCCATCAAATTTATTGTGAAATTTGTGAATCTCACGTAATCAACCAACACTGAAAATATTTCTTTTATATAATTTTGATTTTTTGAGATTTTTTCTTAAACCTTAACTTTTACATTTTTCGCTTTCTATTTCTTTTACTTTTCTTTCTTTCATTATAATTGAAGAAATATTGTATCGCTATCATTATACTCCTATTGTTTAAAAAATATTTTAAAAAAATGTATATTTACAAAAAAATCTATTCTATATTGTTTTAAATTGTCACATTTCCGCTAAGTGTAAGTTTCGACACGTATTTTATAATAAAAAAAATCGGTGTGATTTTCATAGATTCTGTCTAGTAAAATATTTCAGTGCCAGAATTTTATCTAAATCTTAATCTGGGCTCAATCTTATATTTTATGTTATTGCGACCTGCTAATGTGTAATATTCAGGTGTGCCACACCAACCCATCGGAGCGGTCGCGCTTCATCCGCACCGTGTACGGCCTCCTGAACGCGCCCAGCGCTGCCGTGCGCTACGAGGCGGCCGGCACGCTCGTGACGCTGTCCGCCGCGCCCGCCGCCGTCAAGGCCGCCGCCGCCGCCTACATCGACCTTGTCGCCAAGGAGAGCGACAACAACGTGAAGCTCATCGTGCTCGGCAAGCTGCGCCGCCTGCGTGCCGCCTCAGGGGAGGCCGGCGCGCGCGCACTGCCCGACCTCGCCATGGACGTGCTGCGCGCGCTTGCCGCCTCCGACCTTGACGTGCGCCNTGCTGGACCTGCTGGGTGACGGCGCCGCGCCCGCCGCTCTCGACGTTCTGCTGTTCCTGCGCCATGTGCTGGTGGCGGCGCCGCATCTCCGCGCGCTCGTGTTCGCGGGGTTGCTGCGCGCGCTGCCCGGCCTGCGCGCCGCGCCCGTCGCGCGCTCTGCGCTGTGGCTGGTGGCGGAGTTCGCGGACACTGAAGAGGCGGCCCGCGATGCACTGGACGTGCTGGAGAGCGCGCTGCCGGCGCCCTCCCCCTCCGCCGCTGAGCCCGCGCCCACGACTGCGCCCGCGCCCGCCGCCGACAAGGAGGCGCCGGCGCGCCAACTCGTAACTAGCGATGGCACCTACGCGACGCAGTCGGCCTTCAACCTACCGGCGGCGGTAGGGGGCGCGAGTGCGGGGGGCGCGTCCGGCACGGGTCTGGGCGGCGCGCTGCGTGATAGTGATGGGTTCACGGCGGCGTGCGCAAGCTCGGCGCTGGCCAAGCTGGCGCTGCGTGGAGGTCCCGCGCACGCTAATCGTGCACTGCATCTTGCCGCACGCTTGCTCGCCTATTGCAAGTCTGCTAAAGGTAGGCAAGAATTTCTTAAAACCATAATTTATGTATTATTGTCTATTTATTAAGTTAATAAACAAAATATTTGTAGTATGGGATTATGGCATAGTACCATCATGATAGAGGCCCAGTCGCGGCGCAGTGGCAACGGGCGTGTGACTGTATGTGCGACAGATTACGATTTTGATTCCCAAATGACGAAATGAAAAAAAAATCACGTAATGAAATGTTGAGACAAAGTACAGTGTTAAAATCCGTCACTTAACAAGCAATAAATCGGACCAGTTGATCCAGATATCTTAGCGCTTAAACAAACAAAGAGACTGACAAAGAAACAAACTCTTCCCTATTATTATATTAGTATAGATAAAGATAAAATAAAAAAGCTAAAAAGTACGGGGGTATTTCTAAATTTGATTAGAAATATCCAAATTATTAATATAAATAATATGTATTAACATAATTATCACCGAAAAATAACAATTATGTATGTCCTAGTAATCGATCAAGTGAGAAAAAAAAAAATGATTACCACAACTTACATATTTACAAAATGTACAGAAAGTGCCAACTCGCTGACAGCGGACGACCTGGAGCACGCGGCGATGTGCCTCCGCGCGGCCGCCACGCGCCCCCCCGTCGCTATACAACTGCTGGACCAGTCTCGTGCTGCACTAATAGCATTACTGGCACTACCTGAGCGCGCCGCCCCTGATCTGCTGGCCGACACCGAGATAGACACACCTCCACCACCACCCCGTGCTGTTGCTGTTGAACAAGGCATCAATTTTGCTGCTCTATCTGGAACGAGTGGTGGTGCAGCGTCAGCACATAGAGATGAGCTGGAGTTGTCTTTATCTAAAGCACTGCAAGGTCGAAGCACTAGTACTGGTTCAAAATTGTCTAAAGTCACTCAACTAACAGGTAAGCTTAGGGAGAAGTGATATTCTTGAATGATTAAATTTAATGTTTTTAGTAACTTATACAGATATTAAAACTGTAACTCATCGCAATCTTTACATGGAAGAAGAAAAAAATAAAAGTCAGTGGTAGCGAGTAGTTCATTTGAAGATTCAAATGCTTGCTTATCTATTTTATTAAAGACTAATTTGAATTATGAAGTCATAGTGGCTCAATAGGATAATATAATTGGGTTGGTTGTGGGTTCTTCAGAATAAATTATTTTTTTCCCAACACTAGTAAGATAACATTATGTTTCGCGACACGCGTGTGGCATATAATTATTGACGTATACTTGAAAAAAATATGTTTGAAATTTGAATGCAATATTTTATTATCAGAAACTTTTTAGTATGTGTGTGTGTTTAGTAGTGTTGTGTAGTTAATACGTATACTAAAATATATAAACACCACACAGGGTTCTCGGATCCAGTATACGCAGAAGCTTTAGTATCAGTCCATCAATATGATGTAGTGCTAGATGTGCTAGTAGTGAACCAAACGGACGACACACTGCAACATTGTACCCTGGAACTGGCCACTTTGGGTGAGCTCCGGCTGGTGGAGAGGCCGGCGGGAGTCGTGCTTGCGCCTCGTGACTTCACCACTATAAGAGCTCATGTTAAAGTTGCGTCAACGGAAAATGGGATCATATTTGGAAATATTGGTAAGCTCTTTTTATCTCTATATAGTTATATAATAATATTTTGTATAGTAGCTCAGTATAAAATCAATATATTTTGTAGAAATTCCCTGTTAACAAAATACTATAGTTGGTGTTTAAAAAATTAGACTTTCATGCCTCCGAACATCCCGAGCAGAACAGACAAAAGTGAATAATATAGTCATATAATATAGTTTCCTTCTGTTTGTAATAATGTATAATATTAATTAAAATATCTTCTAATACTAAAGATGAGCCAGTGTCTTGAATACTAGAACAGAATTGTAACACTTTGATTATAATATTTTCATATCTCTGCTTCGGTAGACAAAGCGTGGCGTTATATTCCGACACTCAATGTCTTGAAAATTGGACAGCGCATGCTTAACAGAGTGTCTTAACCACTAATTACGAGATACAGTGTGAAGCTAAAATAAACATATGTTTACAGTGTACGAAGTGTCAGGTGCTTCAATGGATCGCGGCGTGGTAGTGTTAAACGATATACATATAGACATTGTGGACTACATACAGCCCGCGGCCTGTAGCGATGCTGACTTCAGACACATGTGGGCCGAGTTTGAATGGGAGAATAAGGTAAATTAATTACTATTTTTCTCAATCAATCTTTTTTTTAATTAGTAGCGTGCTGTAACGTTTTTCTATATATCCTGGCCCTCCAGCGTTCCGATATATCATGTTACGTAACACTTAAGTGACAATTTTTTAAAGTCAAACCACATCCCAACTTAGAGGAACAAAATAATAACTACTAATACTATTCATGGATTCTAATAACTAAAAGTTTTGTAAACTTCAAGAGTTTAACAAAATTTTATACAATGCAATCGACGATTCCCTTAAAATTAACATTATAATCTATATATATAAAAGGACTTGTCCTCACTGACTGAGGTAAGACGCGCGCACAGCCGTAACCGCTGTGCGTAGAAATGTGAAATTTGGGCAGATGTTTACTTTCGTAATCTGGACATCCACTAAGAAGGGATTTTGAAAAATTTTAACCCTAAAGGGGTGAAATAGGGGTTCAAAGTTAGTATGGAAAAAAAATTAAATCGGCACCGATTTTTATAAAATTTGAAATTTAGACTCTTAAAAATATTTCATTGAACACATGTTTCATGGGATATTAGAATTCCCCTTAAATACGCAAGCGAAGCTGCGCGCGTCCGCTAGTTTAATATAAAAGGGTTGATAAATATGTATCAAATTAATTTTTGAACTAAGGATGTTATGAAAGTGGTTTTAACAGAAAGGCAGCTGGAATAGAAGTTTTTGAATTTAGTTTATCAGAATATATTTTCTCACAAAATGAACTTTTTGTGACTATATCTTCTCCCAAACACATATACATTTTATATAGTTGAAACAACACTTGCTTTTGTCTTCATTGTTCATTTATTGTTAATAAGTAACAATTAAAATTTTAAAATCTATTAAATTTTTTTTTATTAAATTGTAATGTCTTTTTTTCAGGTATCTGTGAACACAAACATCACGGACTTGCGTGATTATCTGCAGCATCTTCTAGCCTCTACCAACATGAAGTGTCTCACGCCAGATAAGGTTATTTAATTTTATAGACTTTTTTTTCTAAATGTCATAATATATTTACATTTCAAATAAAATTGGATTTACAGAAGAAATATTTTAGTTTAAGTTAACGAAGAAAAAAAAATGAATTTTACGTTATATTAAAATATTTTCCGATTCAAAACAATGGTTTCTAAGTTTAACATGTCTAACTAAACAAACTCTTCAGTTTTATAATATTAGTTAATATTTGTTATATCTGTGTGCAGGCGCTGTCTGGTCAGTGCGGGTTCATGGCGGCCAATCTGTACGCGCGCAGTATCTTCGGTGAAGACGCCCTCGCTAACCTCAGCATAGAGACGCCCCTGCAGCGCCCCGGCGCGCCCGTCGTAGGACACGTGCGCATACGCGCCAAGACACAGGTACGCGCTCACACACAAACACACGTACACGCACTCATACTTACGGGTGCACACTATTATATATACTATATTATATTAGATTTAAATGAACAAACATAACGTTCTGCGGCCATGATGAGATAGTTGCATTTTAAATTTGTAAATATATGTATTAAATGAGGTAATCGTAGCGCAGCGGCATGGAGTTTGATTATAACGTGACCAGAAAGTTGGGAACAGAATGTCTTAATATTAGTCTTGCCTTAATCTCCTTAAGTCCCTGCTATGCCGGGAAAACATATAACTGTTACTAAATGTATCAACATACACAATGTTAAAATATTAATATTTTTTTTATAGGGCATGGCGTTAAGTCTAGGCGACAAAATTAACATGATGCACAAGTCTCCGCCGCAAAAACCTCCAGCTGAACCAATAGGCGCCGCCGCGTAGGTACTTTAAAATAATTATAAATGTTATAATATTCCTTGTTTTGATGCTATATTTATTTTTAAAAGAATGTATTAATTATTCAATAAAAAAAATGTAGAATTATCCTTTTTCATTGTCGGTAAATAAATTTGAATTTCCACTTAAGTTATTTATATCTATGCAATAATCTTTAGTTACTTTTTCCGCTGGAGCATTAAAAATATTTTTTTTTATCGAAACATATTTAAAGTTTTTTTTCTTCGTTATCAAAACAAATATAACTTTAGTATAAAGATGTAGTTTCTTAATATCCATTATAATATTTTAATAGTTGTTATATTTAGTTTTTAACTTTGACGTGGCTGTTTATTATGTATATCTTTAGCATATTACAAATATCAAACGAGAAATTCCTTTTATTATCTGTATTTAATAACTTATATTATAGACAGTAAACATAAATTATAAATAATATACAGAGGTACACATGTCACATCCTGTCGCTGTAGAATAGCATCTGACCGTAGATGCGACGGTTGTGGGTTCGATTTCTACTCTGAGGAATGATTGTATTTAAATTAATTTCATGTCCACTCTCTGGAAGTACGATTATTTTGTATTATTTTAGTTTTTCAACTTAACTGTTTTAGACATTTCTTATTTATTTCGCAATTATTTTTGTTTCTTAAAATTATATATATATATCTTTTTGAAGTAAGAAGATAAAACTAATGGAGCAGCCATTTCCTAATATTGTGTAATGAAATTCAATTTTTATTATAATAAACATAATTTTGAATAAATATTTATGTTGTATTATTATTATTATTTGTTTATTCTTTTAATTTAACTGAATATATTATAAGGAATTATAGACTAGAGTATTAATTATACTTACCAATGGTTTCATACATAAAAGTAATATATAAAATCAAAAGTAATTTTCACTAAAATCATCTATATATTAGGTCATAAGATGGAGTTAGTTAATATATCAATTTAAAACACTTTTCTTATATTAAGACAAAATAACAGTTTGTTAAATACATAGAACAACAAATTGAAGGCTTGTAGGTACAGAATATACGCAAGAGAAAAATATTATATATAAAATAATCTTATTTTGTTAAAAATAAACTTATTTTTATTAGTACCTCTATAATATAGAGTTATGTATTCTGTGGTGCATAGTATATTTACATGTAAACTAGCGGACGCGCGCAGCTTCGCTTGCGTATTTAGGGGTGAATTCTAATAAACCATGAAACATGTGTTCAATGAAATATTTTTAAGTCTAAATTTCAAATTTTATAAGAATCGGTGCCGATTTAATTTTTTTTCCATACAAACTTTCAACCCCTTTTTCACCCCTTTCGGATTAAAATTTTTCAAAATCCCTTCTTAGTGGATGTCCAGATTACGAAAGTAAACATCTGTCCAAATTTCACGTTTCTACCGTCAGCGGTTACGGCTGTGCGTGCGTCTTACCTCAGTCAGTGAGGACAAGTCCTTTTATATATATAGATATGCTAAACGTATTTTTAAAAGGACCTTATATTTTATTTTCTTTCAATTTATAGGGTTTGAAATAAAACTAGTTTGATGTATGAAATAAATTAGTTTATTGCAACGTCATAGATCTTGTCGACGCAACGTAAGTAACGTCCATGTTCCGTAACGACTGAATAATAAAAATAATTTATATAATAGTAGCGATAAGTAATGGATTGGTTACAAAATGGTAACCGACGAAGCTCCGTCGGCGTTCTAGCCCTTGAGTGTTGAATGTTTCTTATATCTGGAAAGAACAATATACGAATTAATATTCATAATATTTTTTTTGTTCAACATAAGTATATAAAATCTAGTGTCGAGTGTTTGTTCTGCTTTCGTTTCGTTTTGTATTGCCAGACCGGAAAATCTATAATAATTATGTAAAAATCACGCCAAGTCACAAATAATGTGTTGTATAGTGTTGGACTCTCCCGACGATGATGTCAATAATAAAAATATTTATATCGCACATTATACGTAGGTACATGAATATTTTTATTTTCAATTTAATATAAAAAACTCAACTTCACGCTGTATCCCGCACAGCAGGGTAGGCAGAGGGAACCTAGGGTTAACCTTATATTGATATTTTTAATTATTACAAAATGCTTAGAAATCTTTGGTAAAGTATATTAAAATAGACCCGTCTATTACAAAATTGGCATAAAGCCATGTATCTGTTTAAGAACAGCTTCCTGCGCCCAGTAATTATCTTCTAGAGAAATACTATTATTGTTTGCCAGTTTCAAGTTGTTACGTTACCAGATTACTCATAGCAGAGAAAATGATTGACTATTTGTAAGTCAATTTTGGCACGTATATACATTATCTGTGGTGCCAGCAGTTAAATATATAATTTAGCGCCAAGCTCCATTACGTATTTAGAAACGTCTTAATAGTTTGGAAACGATCAAGTTTCAGATTATTTGAAGGTTAATATTACGCTTTTTCTAGCTTTACGCTGTAGCTTGCACATAGCAAGGTAGGCAGTGGGAGTAGGGACAGTGTTAAGATACTTCGTCGTCGTGTCGTCACCATCCTCTCTCGGATAATGAAAATATGAAATATATCATTTCCTCAACAAGAAATCAAACCCACAATCAATCGCGTTTACAGTCGGACGCGTATACCCCGTTTAACAAGATTGACCTCAAACATTTGCTTGTCAAATATTATTTCTATTATTGTTATAAAGCAACTCTTTTTGGGACAGCTAATTACTTAAGTTTTAAAAACTTCTTGACGTTTCTAATACAAATACTAATACTCACTTATTCCTCTTCCTCCTCCTCTTCTTCCTCTTCCTCTTCTTCCTCCTCCTCCTCCTCTTCCTCCTCGACTTCCTCGACTTCTTCCTCCTCTTCGGGCTCAGGCTCGAATACGGGCTCTTCGTCTTCCTCGGGCTCGGCCTTCACGTCCTCCTCGCCTTCAGGGGATTCTAGCTCGCCCTTCTTCTTGCCGGGCCTCTCACCGAACCACTTAGGTAGTCGCGCTATGTAGATAAAATATTATTAGCATGTCATTTTTATATAGCTGTCAAGACTTAGTATTAATTTTGTTCTTATTTGAATTTTGGCCAATGAAAACATCTTGACAGCCTCCAAGTTCTAATGTATTTTTGACAAAGTTATGTGTTTGTGAAGTAATGTAATGTCTTTTCTTATAGTTTTAAATATATATTTGTTCAGTGTAGATGTTCTATTTTAAATTTGTTTGTTGTGTGTCTAACGAGACATTAAATTTATGAATGAACTCCCGACCAGTACAAGAAGTATTTATGAATTAATGACCATTAATCTAGTAATAATTTCTTATACATTAACTCACGTGCTACAACTGAACATTAATTACCACACAACACATGAAGGAACACTACTTACGTATTATATATAGCTATTGTCTGGTAAAACAATTTAGTCAACTTTTTTTGGTCTTTTTAAGTTTTAAATTTATAATCTATTTCCGAAATTATATTTTATAATTAGATTTAAGTTTTTTTCCCATCGAATACTTACCCTTTTGCCTGCCACCGAACTGGTCGGCCCTCTCTTGCCACACCTTCTCAAGGAAGTCCTTGTTCAGTTTTTCTAGGTCCTAGGAATGGTTAACACAAGGTTCAATTCGGATTCAAAATACAAAGGATTGTGTCGAATCCCATCCTTATTTTTTTGAACACTGCCAAATTAATCTCCTAGAAGATAGTACTTTAAAGCAACGTATTTTCAAATTGAATCGGTACATAAAGTTCATAACACGTCATATTTTTGAGTCGTATATGATTATGATCCAAAAATATGACGAAACAAAAGTATAATATTTTTTGTTATATTTTTGACATTTGACAATGTCCTATTAATCCGAGTTTTGATGATGTTTTATAACCCATGAGATGCAAATTCATGCAGATATGAACATGCCATACACGGGCAGATGTGGGGGAAACAACATGTCTGAACTACGTCCGCATCTTACTTTTGGTGCGGTTCATGAACTCGCCCATCTTCTCTTTCCACGCCTTATCCAATACCTCTGCTGCTATAGTATCGTAACCCTGTATTTAAAGTTACTAATTTATATTTGTCTAATTCACGTCTTAGAACCTTTTTATTTTGTCTAATTTTCTATTATGCTAACCTACGTCTATTATTTAATCTAAATTTTGTTCTATTGCGACAACTAAAACTAAATTATATTTTATATTATTAGTGGATTCTTTACAAAATAAATGGAAAATACTAAATGTTGAAAGTTTTCAATACTTCGCGATTGATTTCATGGGCCAGATAGCACAATACAAAATAGAATCAATTTTACTCTTAAACTTTCACTTTTTCTAAGATTTTCGTTTTTTATTGTCAAAAATGTTTACTTACACCCTCGAATAACTTCTTTTTGTCGTCATAGGAGCGTGTGTCGACACGTCGCTCATATTTGGACGCAACTTGGATTTTGGGCTACAACAAAAAAAATATGTTACTTCTCCTCCTCCTTTTTGACAAATAATTATATTTTATAATTATATTTTTTCTGATACTTACGGGGTGCTTGCCTGTAAGTGCTTCGGGGTCGAGACCCTTCTTGAGAGCCTTGTGCCTCAACTGTTGCTTTTGTCTTTCTTTAAGTTCTTTTAACTGTTAAAAATAGGAAGTTATGAGAAAAAAGTAATATAAATATAATAGATTAAAGTAAAGTTTATTAAAATAATTTACCTACAATATATATTTTTTAGATAAGATGAGCATGTAATAATCTCGTATAAACATTAACTTACGTCGTAGTCCTGTCTCTTTTGTCTCTCCTCGAGATCGTATTTCTCTGTCTCGAGTTTGACGATGCACTCCCAGAGCTCTACCGCCTTCTGCCGGAGTTTGTCCACAGACAAGCCTTCGATGTTGAGGGCCTTGATGCGGATTGAGAGGGAAATCTTCTTTTCCTCCTCCAACTGTTCCTTGGTCTTGTTGCGCTCGAGTTGAGCGTTGGTAAGGCCGAACTGCAGAAATATTCAAAATGTGAATATATATTTCATTTGGGAAATATTATACAAAATCAGTTTTTAAGTTATACTTTTATATATGTTTCTGTACTCTATTATAGTTGCAAAAATTGACAACTCACGTTATCGCTCCTTTTCTGGATAGTGAAGTTAGGTCCGGTCTTGCTAGATTCTTTCATGGCCTGGAGCATAGCCTGGCGTTTCTTTTCGGCCTCCTCGAGCCTCTGCCTCTTCTCTTCGATGTCACGCTGTTTCTTTTCTTCAATCTCACGAACCCTCCTTTCTTCTTCTTCCTTCTTCTTTTGAGCGAGACGTTTCTCTTCTTCAGCGCGGGATACCTATATATTTAAATTTTTTGTTGTTAACTATTTACATGGTTTACGGTAAATTAATACATATTTAATATTTACATGTGTAAGAAGTTTACCTTGCGCTTAGCCTGCTTCTCTTTGAGGCGTTTTAGCTCGTCCTCCTCCTTGGACCTTTGTTTGCGCCATTCGTTGATGTATTCTTTCAACTGTTCGTCCAAGTCCGACCGCTTCTGGTCTTGACGCTGTTGATTTTTATTTAATTAAAGATTAATAAACAACGACGAAATATATTTCACAATTTGGATAATATATAAGTTTTCTATAATAATTACCTTAATAAATTCTGGGTCTCCCTCACCCCTGAAAAATAAATTATTTATGAAAATCTTAATAATTTCCTAAAAATGTTTGTTAATATTAAAACCGCCACTGTCACGGTTCACAATACATATAGCGTTACAAATTTGTTACGATGAATGTATTATTTCTGATAATATTTTAATTTGCCTTTTCTTAAACAAACTATAGTTTTACTTTCGACAAGTTAATATTTCGTCAGCTTAGATCATTAGATCATGTTACACATCGAGCGCCGTTAACACTTAAAATATACTGTTAAGCTCTTCTCCACTACATATATATATATATGTTCTCTCATTAAAATAACAATTATATTTGTTATAACATTTGTCAATAAAGCATGTTTTGTTTTTGTGTATTTGTAAATGTTTTATATTTGTAGAGTGGTAGGATATGAACATGGTGTAACATGTCAAGGACAAAGGTTTACGCTTTACGTACAAAATAGTGTATGGCAGGCCATGCTTTAGTTATTTCGGTCCAATCATGCTATTAATCATTTAGGAAAATATCAGGAGAACTCTGCGAGTTTCCCGTTGACCGATATATATTTTTTTCGGGGACGGCGCGGGCGCAACGCGGTATTCAAAAATAGAACGCCTACTGATCGATATAAATAGCGTCTGAACAGAGTTTAATCGTTCATCCAGCAGTTTTGTGGTCTGGCTGGATTTATAATACTTAGAATATTAATGCGCCCGGGCCTGATCAGTTAATGTGAGGATTACATAGTTAGTGACACCACAGAGAGCGGTGCAACTTACGCGATCGACGGTCTACTCCTAGAAACAGAAAATAACAATCAGCCTCTACTACACTTTACAATTTTCTACTTTTTAAACTTCAAAAATGACAGAAATATATAAAGAAAAAGCGGTGAGATGATTATTCTGCGCATCCAAAATAAAAAAGTTACTAGTGTTTGTATTTGTAACCACAATTTAAATTTTGCGTAATCCAATTGGTTGTTCATTCACCCAGTGCAAAGATTAATTTTGGTTTTCAATCAGTCACAGCCTTTGCATATCGATTTAATGACCACATACAGTTTCTAGAAGCGAAGCGATTTACTTATGTTTATAAATATGTACTCATAATACTCACTCTTGTTTGGGAGCGGGCCTTTATGATGGAACGGCAGCAGCAGCAGATAAGGAAAAAATAAACAGAATTAAAAACTTGTAACTAAAAATAAATCATATTTCATTTGAAGCACGCGACAAAAAGCACTTGATTAGAATTTTATTGCATTATGTGAAGATCAGTCACTTACCTTGAACAGAACGAACACTCTAAAACAATATTAGTTCGATGTTAGAAAGTACTTTAGAAATTAATAAAGCACATGTTGTAAGCGGAGCTCCTAGAAGTTGAAAGTCTGAAAGCAATAAAAGCGAAATTTCAGCAGAAGCTTAGACTGGAGTCTAATCTTAGGCTAATGAGCGAGTGCAAGTGTTGTATCAACGAAACACGCCACTTACTTCCTGTAACAAAAGAGATAATAGGAGTTGGTGAGGGCGTGCAGCTAACGAAGTAGGGCATGAGATGAGGGTTCAAGATGTGTCCTCAAATTTATATATTTTGACACTAATAAATGGAATTTGGCTGGCTAAAGTCTAAAAGAAATTTGGAAAAAATCTGCAAGGCATAGAAACTAGGCCTCTAAAGCTTAAGTTGAAAACCAAACAGGATTCTAAATGATTCTAAACTTAAGGGGAATTGGATAGAGAAATTGATTTTGTTCAAAATACTTACGACTCCACGACTTCTTCTTCAACTTCCTCCTCTTCGGAGCCACTGTGAAATATAATAATAATACAAAAGAGTCCCTTCAAATGGTGCACATTCTTAGGTTAATTAGGGTAAATTAGTTTTCTGGGTACATCTCAATGTTGAAAGGGAACATTTCAGATAGGTTTGATGTGTGTTATTTACAAAGTGTGTGTTGTGTTTATAAAAGAAGTGTGTAATATCAGAGTTGTCTCAATATAAGATAAATTGTTTTTTTTTTAATTTTATATTCTTCATGTAGGTAATATAAAATACTTACGAATATTCCTCTTCGTCAGACATGTTGATGATTTGTTATTCTGTAAAGCAAGAAATGTACATTATTTTTAACTTGTTGTTTTATTATCTTGACCCAAATTCCATGTTCTGATCTATGCTAACAGTCGGAGTTTAGAATATAAAATTTTAGGTTTGATCTTTTGGTTTCGCAAATATCTTATACTATGCTTTTTTATAACATTATCGTTAGGTAAGTAAATGAGTTCTAAGGTAGTACCTTGAAGTACCCTGCACTACTGCAAGTAACTGATTTGCCGTTTAAATTGAATAACAGTGCTCTTTATCTATATAATATTTTACACAAATACATATATTGCATTCATATTTACAAATATAGATTAACAAAATATTCTACAAATTCATTATCGTTGTTATTTCATCTTGTGAATACTAAAAGTCAATAGAAGTCATTAATCAAGTGAACGTGCCAAGTTTCTAATATAGATGCAGGGTGGCATGTCAAAATCTATACTCATCGAATAATCTCATTGTTTATGAAGTTCAATCTATTTTGGGCGGTTTTATCTTTCCGACCATTAGGCGCACCCACGGACTGCCCGCTCTCCGTCCTCCGCCCGCCCGCCATTTGGCACGCGTTCAAAGTTAGATCAAAATTGGTTCGGGTTCAGTTTAGCATTACAGGATGCCGAATTCAGTACTGGTTGAAACAGGTGTTTCATTTCATATGATTTTAGGGTATTTTATTTTACTTTCTTTGAAAAAATATTTTTCTGCAGCAATTTGAGTAGATTAAGAATTTTTTTTTTTATTTTCTATATGTCGATGATTTTTATTCATAAAGGTGTAAATAATAATTTACAACTTAAATGTATATTTTCTAAAATGCCAAGAATTTAAATTATATTAAATAGATTAGACGTTTGGATGCAATTCAAATTAACTAAAAAAAAGCTTTTGTCCAATTTATGTATATTTTTAACCGACTTTCAAAAAAAGGAGGTACTCAAGTCGTCGGAATATTTTTTTTTTTAAGATAAAAAACTTAAGTTCAAAATTAGGTTTTAGTCATTATTTAAAGTTTACTTGACACTTTTAAGCTTTATCTTAATTTTTTCATATTAAATTATTTACTTATATTCCATTTTTATACTTAATATTCTCCTTCTTTTTTCTCTTACTTTCATTATTTTTACATTATATAAATATGTATTTGGAAAACTGCGACATTTTGCAATCTAAAATACAATCTATACAGTGTACAGTGTGTAGTGTGTAATGAAAAAATAAATACATGTTCAGTAATAAATGACTTCAGTACATATTTATGTAACTTGCAAGTTTACAGTAACGTAATCCCGCGCTATTTTCGCACCAGCCCGATTTGGCGTTGCGATTATTTTTACACTCCGCCACGTTTTAAACTGCTTTCCAAAATAACTTATTTCCGAACGCACAAACTGTTAAGGTATCTACACACTGTACATGGTATAGGTGTTGGAACTTGATAATTATATTTTCACTGCACTACACTGCACTTACGTCGCACGGGTAGAAGCGGTCACTTAGTCAGTCCTCGACCAGCACAACGACGTTGGAATGTGGAGTCCGCGGCGACCGAGGCGGCTCTGACCGGCCGGTGGTGATCCGCGCGCTAGCTGCCCCCCCGCGGGTTAAATTTAGATACAGTCATTTTTGTGCCGAAACCCAGCTCCGGTTTCTTAAGGAACCCTGCTCGCTGCCGAACAGGACGCAAAGGGCGTGGCTGCCTAACATAATATCTGGTCGTGTAATTAATTACCGATTTGATTCATTAATAATGATTGTTGTTTATGTTGTCAAAATATATTGTAACAAGTGGAAAAATTTGAATGATGTTTACTTTTAACGTACATTTTCATATTATAGTCTTTTATACTTCTAAATGATTTGGAATAATCAAATAATAAATAGCTATGACCTCATGATAATTCGTTAGGACATAGGTTAGCTCATTATGTTTTTTAAGTCGTTCTAATATTGTTAATTTGTGAATGAATATAAAAAGAGTAGTAGAAAGAGAACTTTTTTAAATGTTATTGTTATATTGAAAAATTGGTTTACACAAATATTGATTTACTCTAACTTATAATTTTTTATTTTCTAATAGTAGATAACTGGGTAAATATCCACAAATTAACAGATTGAGGCCAGTCGTGGTAATGGCATAAGCGTGCGACTGTGTAAACGCGACAGTTTGTGGGTTCGATTCCCGTTCGAAAAAATAAAATATCTAATATATTCCCTCTGGTGGCGAGGCAAAGCGCAGCTTTGAGATGTGCCACTCAATACGCAATGCCTGCATAATACGGTGGACAGTGGGAAACAAAGTGTCCTAACACAAGTTTCCCAGAAGCTAAAAAAAGATAATCAGATCTCGTCGCCTCATTTTCGCCTCGTCCACTGTCATCAACCTCTTCATACATGCCCTCCGGGGAGTCCTAGTGTTTTTACGAGACTTTCCTCCAGTATCTTTGATACTGTTTTCGAAGGTCAACCGAGGTCTCCCTCAACTACTCTTACCGTTAACTTTTCCTTCATAAAATTATGGCGTTTCAAGCGTGCACGTTGAGCATCAATCACTTCGCCAACGTCACGCTGTATGGAGAACACGCGCAGGAGATTATATGGTTGAATATTTTCATTTATATACTCTGTAACAATATTGTCATATTATAGGTATTTGGGTTCTGTGATTATGCTTGTGGCTGTCAATGTCAAGTCATCAAGACTCAAATGTCACAACATATTTAAATTAAAAACACAATATCACTTTATGTATATAGAAAATTAAATAATAATGTGAATCTAAACATTGGCGAAGTGATTGGTGCTTAAATGGCACGCCCGAAGCGCCATAAATTAAGAACTGAACTGTAAATCTAAACATATTTTGATGATAAAATGAGTTTGATAAATGAGGATAGTGATAAATTATCAACTCCGAAACGACGTCGACTTGGGTTGAGAAATCCTTTGAGACCTGTGCAAGGTCTGACCAAAGATGTAAACCGTTCGTTTACAAACAGCACGCCTTTACATTCACGAGTTAGTTCCACACTTGTACCTCAAAAATGTGAATCGCCACCTTTGCCGTGCAATCAAATAGAATATTTATGTGATTCTGGAAGTAGTGTTAACGATATACCGTGTACACCTGGTGCTTTTGAATCATGTTTCTTCAAAGATGTGGAGAATTGGGACTCTTTTATAGCTGGTAAAAACGATTCTTCTAAGGAAAATGTAAATAAAGATGAGGAGGTTAGTAAGAAACCTAAATTAGAGACGAAACATGAAAAAGAAATCAGTAGTAGTATCTTAACATCAAGGTGTGAGAAGTTATTTAGAGACGAGATTGAAGAGTCTTTCGATATCTTACATCATTCTATTGTAAATATAAACAATGAAAATGACACCAGTACATTATTTGAAACCAAAGACTCATTTTTATTAGATATAAGAGAAAGTGGTATTATTGCTGCGGAAGAAAGCAAAAAGGAACAATCTAAATCAAGTTTACATGAAGTTAATTATGATAGTAACACATTTTACGGGTTGCCTATGATTGTTAAAGGGTTATTTAAAACTTATAGGAATATTGAAAAATTTTATGGTGAGTATGTTTTTATATTTTATATATATTGTTAAGACATTCTGGCCTCCACTTGCTGTCTGAATTCATGACACAGTATGTTTAATGGTGGTCTCGTCACATTGCTTTAACATGCAGTCTTTATTTATTTATAAATTGAATAACATAATATTGTTTTTATTCAAGATTGGCAAGAAGAGTGTCTAAATTTAAAATCAATTAGGGAAAGAAGAAACTTGATATATGCACTGCCAACAAGTGGGGGTAAAACATTAGTGGCTGAAGTACTGATGTTAAGAGAAGTTGTAAATAGAAAGCAAAATGCCTTATTTATTTTACCATTTGTTGCGATTGTACAAGAAAAGGTAATTATACTATTATTTTTTTTTTAATTTTTACAATAGAATCTATCTAAACCAGCAATATTAAAAAGAAAGAGAAATTAGTTATTGAAGTGAATTCAGTAAACTATAAAAACATATTTTAACAAACATTTTAACTGACTACTGTAAGAAAAAAAGTTTATTTACATAGTACAAATACATTTTTTTAATCTCTTTGGGCTCATAGAAAAAAATTAGATAAATTTATTGAAATGTTGAACTATAATATCAATACTTTACATTTTTACATTTTATAGATATGGGCTTTAGCTCCCTTTGCCCTTCAACTAGAATTCCTTGTGGAAGAATATGCTGCTGGCAAAGGTCATATACCACCAAAGAAAAGACGCAAAAAGAACAGTATTTACATCGCCACCATTGAGAAAGGGCTTGCTTTAGTTCGAAGTTTAATTGAATTGAACAGATTAGATGAAATTGGATTGATAGTTGTAAGTAGTGTTTTTTACCTCTTAATTCTGTTCAGCTACAATCTTATATATTGTTGCATATACATAATATGCATAAGTTATATATACAAAAAATTGTAATTAACTTTTTTTTAGGTACATGATGCATCTCACATATCAGGGGAGCTAGGAAGAACCCGGGAACCTAGTGTTAACTCTCCGCTCCGTTAAATATACTTCTATTCCCCACTTTCACTCAACCCATCACCGGGCTTTGCATCATTAGTAGAGTGAAGATTAATGAAAATATCGAATATTTTATTCCCCCGTGTGGGAATCGATCCCGCAACCGTCGCGTTTAGATTTGCATGCAGTACTCCTTTATCACAACTGCCAATTAACATGATTTTGCATATGATATTTATAGATATTTACTTTCAATTTTCATTTGTTTTTAGGTGGATGAGCTGCATTTGATAGGAGAATCCGGGCGAGGGAGCACTCTCGAAATGTTATTGACCACTGTTATATTTGCTAATAGTAAGTTAAGTTTATAAGAATACAACAACTATCAAAGTTTTTTTTATCAATATAGAAAGTCTTTTGTAATGCTATTTAAAATTATAATTAATACTTACCCGACTTTTTCATCTATATAGGATATACCCTTTTAACATTTATTAATGTAGTAAAATTTTATTACCTTAATTTTCCGACTTTTCGAATTCTGAATACTTTGCATGAGTGGCGTTATTCAGCGCTTTGCCTTGTTAACGAACCGAGGAAATGAAAATATTAAATATTTCACGTTTTCAACTAAGTATTGAATCCTTAACCGGTCGCGTTTTAATTACCTGCAAGTTTTAATATATAATTGCCTCTGCTACCCTCTTAATTATTGTTATATTAATTTTTATTTATAATGTCCACAGAAGGCATACAAATAGTCGGCATGAGTGCAACGATAGGCAATTTACCGGATATAGCTAAATTTCTAAATGCAGACATTTTTGAGAAACAATTTCGACCTGTAGAATTGACTGAGTATGTAAAACTTGGGGATACATTGTATAAGATGATATGGAAAGACGGCTTGGAGATTGTACCTGATAGGAAGCTGGAATTTGATGTTAGTTTTATTTTTTATATGTGTTTTAGAAAAGAAATAATCCTAATATTAATTAAGAATAAAAAAATAACATACTCTTATCAATTGATTTTTTTTTACTTAGCTATAATGAACGTTTAGCTTGATTGTGCCTTTCTATCATTTGTTTCGCGCTCTCGCTTCCACGCTCGGCTCAGGCGGAACGTGACAATGAGTTAAACTTTTTCATGCGTTCAGCCTGCGTACATCTATAAATATAAAAAGGGAAGGGAAGTTCCCACTGACTGAGGTATAGACGCACGCACAGCTGTAACCGCTGAAGATAGAAACATGAGTTTGGGACAGATGTTTATTTTCATAATGTAAATCCCACAAAGAACGAATTTTGAATAATTTTAACTCTATTTTAAATTTGATTTTTATAAATTTTGAAACTCAGTAATTTGATATTCCTATAGTTCAAGCGGGCGAAGCCGCTCGGGTCCGCTAGTCGATTTATAAGACGTTATCACATAAAAAATATGTATGGTTACAGTACTCTGCGGCGGGCAGTACGTTGGACCCGGACTTCTTAGGCGGCTTAGTATCAGAGGTGGCGCCTAAAGACTCCTGCTTAATATTCTGTCCCACTAAAAGAAATTGTGAAAATGTGGCAGCTTTGTTATGTAATGTGCAGCGACGGTAGGTTTATTGTTTATTTTTGTTTTTAGCAACTGTTACACTACTACTTTTAGTGCACTATGTTTAAGTTAGAGTTCTACATGCTTCCCTGTAATGACACTATTCTTTATCTGGTGTCCTATTTCTCTTCCCTGATTTCAGTTTCATTCTGTTGATCTGATTATATAGTGCGGTGTTGCATTGTCTCATTATGGGTAGAAAATTTAGGAAAATGTAATTAAAAATGAAACAATTTTATGTTGGTTTTGGTGGATTTATAACTTAACTTATAAATTGCCTAGATATCATTTTTTTTTGTATTTCATTTTAACTTCATTGTATACGGCATTGTGTAGCATTTTAGGTAGAGGGAATCTAGTGTAACCAATTTCCAGTTAAAAAATGTACCTTAGATACCAAATTATATGTAAATAGCTTCAAAAAAATGTTTTAATACTTAGGGAAATGACAAACCACCGTGTTCCCGAACGTGTAGAACTGGCTCAAGCATTACGTTCAGAAGGCGCTAGTACAGAGTTAGTGAGGAGTGTGAGGTTCGGAGTGGCCTTTCATCACGCTGGACTTGGTGCTGAAGAGAGGGGGCTGCTGGAGCAGGGGTTTAGGTGTGTTGGGTTATGTATTTGTATAGTAAAAACATTTTTAGAGGCCAGTTCAATTTCTTCGCTCTGTGGTCAAGGCAAAGCGTGGAGTTGAGTTCTGCCACTCAACACGCAATGCCTCCAGAATTCGGCAGAAAGTAGACAACGGAGTGTCTTAGCACTAAGTTCCCTCAGCCTATCATGCCGATCATGCCGTGTGCGGGATACAGCGCGAATCGAGCTGCTAATCCTCGATTGCCACTGGCAGGTGCTAAGGGTGCTAAACGATTTTTCTGTTAATTCCGGCTATGATTAACCTACATCAGGCTATGATTAACCTACACGCTGTATCCCACACAGCATAATAGGCAGAGAAACCCTAGTATTACGACATTACATTCTCCATTTCCCGGTGAATTTTCAAGTAACTGCAGTTGAGTGGCGGGACTCAACGCATTGTTTTGTTATGAGAGCGAGGAAATTAAAATAATTCATTTCCCTGATAGGGGATTAAACTTACAATCGCCACGTCACGTGCTTTAACATATGTCTGTCACAGGTCAGGTGTCATATCAGCTCTGTGCTGCACGTCGACGCTCGCGGCGGGCGTCAACCTGCCCGCGCGGCGCGTGGTGGTGCGTGCGCCGCGGGTGGGCCGCGCGCCTCTCCCCCTCGCCGCCTACCGCCAGATGGCGGGCAGAGCGGGCCGCGCCGGCGTCTGCGACGCGGGTGAGTGTGTGCGCGTGCGTGTGTGACGGCGCTTACTGCGCGTCGACCTGCCCACGCGTCCCTCCCCCTCGCCGCCTATTGCCAGATGGCGAGCAGGGCGGCTGTAAATTTGAATTAAGTTGTTAAATCATACACGTCTAATATAAACTACGTAATATCCCTAAATTTGAAAAATTACTCGTTTCACGAATTTGTATGTAAAAATTTTATGACAATTTGAAAGCGAACCTCTTGAATTCAATTATGAAATAAGTCTTTTTTTTAACAAATATTTTAATAACTGAAACGCTGGCGCAGTGGGACCCTAATCCTTACTTAGGGGAACGAATTGTTTTCATTTCCGCGCTCTGGAAAGATAGATTGCGGTGTTGAATACCGATACTTAACAGGTGAAAGCATCCTCCTCTGCAATCCACGCGAATGGCCGGAAGTTCGTCGTATACTCGGCTCGGGACTAGAACCGGCGACCTCCCGGCTACGACCCGTCGCTTCGGCGCTACTACTGAGCGCTGTGGCACTAAAACTCGCTAATACGAAGAGTGGATTGAAAAAAGTGATGGATTGTACGCTTTTGGCCATTGGGGATGGGTGAGCATTATTTTGTTTATATTTGTTATGTAATTTAGTTTTTTTTATGAGATTCATTGTAGTTTATTTTACAAAAAGTGCTGAATAACGATCTAATACAGTATGGAATCTGAAATTGGAGTATTTGGAATATAGTATATACAATATTTGGTATTAATTAATAAGTTGCTTAAAGTGCGCTGCGGTCCATCATTCAACGCACAGCGTGATGCTAAAAAAAGATCATTTTGCTGTCATAATTGTATACCAATCCTTATACAATATCCAAATATCAAAAATTTCTAATATACAAAAAATATGTACAGAAAAAAAATGTTCTTATATATTAAATTAAAAACAAACCTAATTTCAGTCCAGAAAAAATGGAAGATATTTGCGAAGATAGTATAGAATCGTTGATAAAAAGCGGAGCTTTAGAAATGTCAAAAGAAGGTTCAATAGAACAATTAGTAGTCAGCAAACTGGGGAATGCTGCTATACAAGGTAACTTTTTTTATTTATTTTTTAATCTTAGTGGTGTGACACAATTATTTTTTTATGGAAGTGAGACTTTAATATAATTAATTTTAGCGATTGGAAAATGTTAGTATTTTTATTGTTTCTTTTTTTCATTTAAATGATGTTGGACCATTTAAATTATTATTTTTTGTTGTACACACCAGATTTTCAATTATATACTTGTGCATAAGATAGTATTTTTTTGTAGTTTAGTATAAAAAACTGTTTCTTCTTTAAGATATCAAAATTGTATTATTTGTTATGATGAAAAGTGAAAGCATGCATGTATACAAGTGTTTGATTTTTATTTTAATTGTATGTTCCCAACGTATGTATCACAAAAAGTAAAACAAAACAATATATTCACCGAAATCAATAAAATCTATATATTTTTCTCAGGTTGCATGGAATTAGAAACAGCACGTTTATTCCTAAAAGATCTAGAACTGGCCTCCCATAGCTTAGTGATGCAAGGTGCATTACACCTACTGTTCTTGGTGACTCCTCAAGATGTTGGCGTTAGGCCGGATTATAGGCATTTTTATAGTTTGGTATATTTTATTTTAGTTTGACTTTTATTTCAATTTTTTTTTAAATATTAAATCTTTAAAGTGTAAAACGGGACCCTAATACTAAAACTCCGCTATCCGGTCTGTCTTTCAATCTGTCACCAGGCTGTAACTCATGAACAGTGATAGTAACACAGTTGAAATTTTCACAATTGATGTATTTTTGTTGCCGCTTTCACAAGAAATACTAAAAAACAATATTTTTATAAAATTTCCATCCATATTAAATTGTATAGTAACTTTTTTAAATACAAGCATAACTAATGTAAGTCAATTATCAGTATTGTCAGTTGGATGAAGAAGGAGTCCGGACTGCAGCAGTTCTCGGCATCACCGAAGTTAATGCTATTAGAATGGTCACTGGAAAACCTATTACTGTGAGTTATATATTTATATTACATACATACATACACACATAGCTTCACGCTTTATCGGCGTGGGGAGGAGCGGGGTAGTCGGAGAGAACGGAGCGCCAAACGCTACGGTCTCTACGTAGCTATTTGTAGCTTCGTGTTGCACCTCCCGTCGATTCAATATTTATATTAGTTTTAAAATGTGGGGATGTTCATATATTTCACATATATGTGCATAAAATCATAAATGAAACTATTCACTTATTTTTTTTTTCTATTTCAGAATATTCCAGAAAGTACATTATGTAGATTTTACGTAGCATTGATGTTACGTGATCTGTGGAGGCAGGTTCCTTTTCACGCAGTGGCTGAGAAGTGAGAATTATTAACAATTTTATTACTAAAATCAATAAAAAAGTGTGCTTCACGCTGTATTGTGCAAATAGCAGTGTAGACAGAGGGAACTTGGTTTCGAGGCATTTATTTCTCCTATTCATTTTATCCTTCCTATTGATTTTATTCATAGTTTAATTATTAAAACGGCATCTCCAGATCGCTCTGAAGATCGATCTCAGAGATAATAGCGGCTTATGATTACAGCCTACTTGGAAATTGTTCGAAAAGTGTGAAGACTAGGTAACATTAAGTTGACTCTGCTTACTTTGCTATATCCGGGTACAGGTAAAAAAAAAGAAAAAATAATCTTTACATCCCAACTGTATTGGAACCTAGGTACAACATAGGACGTGGCACGATTCAACAAACACTGTCGACGGTCACATCCCGCGCCACCAGTGCTCAGACCCTCTGCGAAGGCCTACAACTGTGGGGCTTCGCCTCTCTCTTCGGGGAGTTGGCCCCTCGCCTGCGCAGTACCGGAACACCCGGACTCGACAAGCTGATGGAACTGCCGGCTGTTAAAAAGGTATTTTGTGGTTGTTATTTTTATGATTGGATTTGCATATATATAATGTACCACAAGTAGGGTTGATGGGAAATTTGTGTTAAGATACTTTATTAGTACTTTCTGCTCAAGAGTATTTATTTCAAGACATTGCGTGTTCGGTGGAAATCAACGCTGCGTGTAGTAAGGAAACGAAAATAATTAATTCTCTTAAGTGGGAATCGAACCTATAACTTTCGCATTTACAGTCAGACGCCGTGTCTTTGCGCCACGATGTTCATGTAGGCTGTTTTTTGGTTTGTATTCAAATTCTACATCCCAAGGGTATAGTTGACTTAAATTCCCTAAACATGTTTCCCATATATTTAACTGTTTTCACATAATAACTAACCTGACAGTTATCAACAGCTAAAAACCAACATCAACATAACATAGACATGATTTCCAACACAACAGCCGCGAGCGATGCAGCTGGTGCGCGCGGGCTACAGGAGCGTGGAGGAGGTGGCGCGCGCTGACGTCACGCGCCTCGCCGCCGCCGTGCAGCACCTGTCGCGCACCGCCGCGCAGCACCTCATCAGCGCCGCCAGGGTGAGTGTGTGCGCGTGTGCGTGTGTCACGACTGTACTTGCGAGTGTATGTATATATGTCATTAGTAGCTGTGTGTGTGTGTATCATATCTTTCTTTACGCTTCGTCGTGTACTTACAGAGTAGGCAGAGGGAACCTGCTGCTATATGTGTAATACATCGTGAATCTAAATTAAATAAAAAAATATACAATATGTATTTTAGTGTATGTATTATTATTATTGAGTGGTATGTATCTGTGTGTCTATACAATCTTGTCTTTACAAGATGTAAGTTGCTTGTAGTATCATAAGTCTTTGTACTCACTCATGATATGTAAATATTTTTTGGATTGTAAAATTTTACCATAAATATTATAATTTTCTTATGAATGAATGTAACTTTTAGTGTAAACTTCCAAACAAGTGTTTGAATATTTTTACTTAAACAAAATATAGTTAGTTAGCTTGTAGGAGTTTTTCCTTTTTTTTTTGATAATAATAATAATGCTATTTGCAGGTAATGCTAATAGAAAAAGTAGAAAATTTGCGGGCCGAAGCTGAAGATGTGATGGACGGACTGAACTTTTGAGATTATGTTATTTAAATTTGTAACTGTAAAAATAATGTAATTATTTTTTTAGTGTAATTTGAAAATGAATAAATATTTCTACGTATTTTTTTCTAACTTTTTTAATGTAAAATCCTTTTAGAAACCATCTTTAAGTTTATATGCCGATGTGTTGATGAGATCATCGTGGCAAAGCGTGTGACTGTAAACACGACGGTTATGGGTTCGATTCCCGCTCGAGGGAATTAATTATTTTCTCAGTCCGGTAACAAGGCAAAACGCATGGTCGAGTTCCGTCACACAACACACAATCTCTCGAAAATTGACAGTGCGTAAGGAACGTTAGTTTATCTAGTGTATGCGTGATAGTGTAAATCTAAGAATAATGTTTATATATGTATATATTTGGTAGCGACTTTTATTTTCATTACGTTTTTTATATAATATAGTTATTATAGAAACAGTTTAGGTTTGATAAAAGGAATATTAATTTCTAAATATTACCTCCATGCCTACAGAAAATACAAAATGGAAAATATGGTTTAGGGAAATTAAAAATAAAGTTATATCCATTTTATTTATTTACATTTCATAGATTCATTCACCGTTTCTTATAAATACAGGGTTTTAAAGTCAATAAAGGTAGTTTGGCTTTCTTCACGGGTGCCTCCCGCACTTTAGTGAATTCCATGAAGAAGAACACCTTTTGACTTTTGTCCAGTTTCTTGAGAGTGAATCCCAGTTTCTGTACTTCTTTAGTGAAAGCCTCTACGTTATCAAATCTACTTTCTACTTCAGCTATTAAAAGATGGCCACTGTGGACAAAAATAGAATATCAATTAAATAGTTGAAAATGAAAGAAGTATGGTCTTTTTTGGTAATTCATTCATAATCTTATAATTATTGGTACATTATCTTTATTTTGAATGAAAAAAATACATAGACAGATCAATATTTATGATATTACCAATAATTTCTTAACAGTACTGAATATACAGTATTTTTTTTATATTTTATATTTATTGAATCATTTGAATGCCAAATGACCTTATGACTAATTAAATATTTTATAAAACAATAAAAAAAAACACTACCCACCCATTTTTCAAGACCCGATTGGCTTCAACCAGATACTGGACTAAATCTGTACCCATCAACGCTAAACAATACACCACCGCGTCCATACTGCCACTGAGCAATGGGGTATGAGCCATGTCACAGGCCTCCACTCTTGAGGACCCGGAGACCAGGTCAAAGGATCTAACTGTATGAGGCACCCGCTGGGACAGTTCAGCTTCTCCGCAACCCATGTCGGCTATTGTGTGGGATTTTGGCCTGGAGAATTCATAAAATGGTTTTAAAAACAGGTCAAACACTACTTTTCTTATCTTTCTGTAATGTTGAGCATTCCACACCTCCGGGTGGCCATGACTCATCTTACGAACTGTAGATCATACGTTCAAACATTACCTAAGTAATTAATTAAATTCCAAAAGTAAATATTACATAAACACATTGCAAACTGATATCCACATCTTTTGGAGTATTTTAGAAACAGTCATATTTTTAAACTCTCATGATTACCCATCATGTCCCAAAAATAGATCTATTTTAATCAGGATTTGAACCAAAAACCGTCATAATTACAGTTACACACTTTGCCACTGCACCACGACAATTTCAAGTTGGAAAATTAAGGAGGCTTATTTTCTACTACTTTATCATAATCAATTTTATTGGTAATTTCAATTACATTTACAAGTCAAGCAATTTATCGACGGCAGAAAGACTTCTAAACGAGATTTTTGCGATATTAAGTTATATACAAATTTGGAATCACCGATTTTGAAATTGTTTTATTATTTCCTCAGCACATTTTCGTAGCTTATCCAAAAAAGGGTCTTTTAAATGTGCGTTACAACAAGAAGTTTATACTGTTGTATCTTTCACTTCTATTTCTACAGTGTACTACATGTAATCACCTTTAAGTGAATTTCTGTTTTACACATTGTTGGTGAGTTCGAAATACTTATACGATTTATGCCTAGTGGAGTAATCAGAAAGAAGAGTGTTAAGCAGTATTATCATTGAATATTTCTTTTGCCTTGCCTACTGCAGTCATCAATTACATGCCCTCCGGGAGTTCCTCACGCTTTTCAATGTCCTTCGTTCATTAACAAAGATGGCAATTTTTGATTGGTCCTCACTCTTGCACTATATGTATATATCATTCTTTCATTTTCATTTTTGAAGAAACCTCATGAACCATCAAAGTAATTGATTATCCAGTGATGTGATAGTGCATCTGTATGAAGGTAAAAGTTTGTAACCTTTTCTTTTATATAGATGGCATATCTTTACTTCTTTAACAGGTCGAGTAAGATTTAATAGAAATACTATGAATATCTTTAGTATGTTTACTAGCAATTTGTTTAGTTATGCGTAAAAAAATCATTGTGAAATGCCCAAATTAATGCCAGGGTCAGTTAATCAATTTCAGATATTTCTATTTGAGAACACAGAGAAAGCCACAGGTAAAACTGGTAGATAGATAAAAATAATAAATACACTCACATTTTTTGAATCCTCTGAATAATAACATCGAGAGGCTTCACAGGCCATTTCTTTACTTGCTGTTGGTAACCTTCATGGTATGTTTGGAATGCTTCAGGGTCAGATTGAAACAGTTGTTTAGCATCTGTTCCGGAAGAAGTGTAGAGCTTCTCATTCAAATATCTGAATTTTGCAGCTAAAATATAAATAGACATGTTAATTGCAAGAATTCTTAATTTTTTTCCCTCTTTTTTAGCTTCAAGCTACATACTGTACATAGCAGGCTTGCAAGCAGAGGTAAACTGGGAACCTAAAGTTAAGAGACTCCATTGTCCATTAAGACACTTCCATTCTCCACATTCCGAATTGTTGAAGCATTGCATGTAGAGTGACAGAACTCAACACCATGCTTTACTTCATTACCAGGCTGAGGAAAATGAAAACTATTAAATATTTTATTCCTCAAGAAGGAATTCAACCCACAACCATTGTGTGTACAGTTGTATGCTTGTGCCTCTTGTCACAATATATAATATGTGCTATTTGGATACTAAACTGTGAATCCTATAGGTTCCTTACTGTAACCTGCTATATGTGAGGCTAAAATAAATTAAAGAGAATACCTTTTAGTCTTTCTAACATCCTTTCTCTTAATGTACTAGTTTTGCTAATATTTATGGAATTTCTATGACTTTGTTGTTGCAATATTGTTTTAAAAGCTTCTTTTTTGCGTTTTGCCTTCAATTTTGTTTGATTTGCAGTATTTTGTACAAAGTTCTTCTCTTCTGCAGGTTCTGATTTTTGAATTGATTCAGATATTTTCATTTTTGATATATCTTTTTTTATTTTGGATTTATTAACTTTCCCATTAACAACACTGTTTTTGTTAATTACTATATGACTGTTGGTATTTTTCTCCACACCAAGTTTAGGATTTTCAATTTGTTTTATTTTCTTTTTTTTCAATTTGCTTAATTTCCCATTAACAACAATGTTTTTAGCAGCATCAATATTCTTATTTTTTTCAACACTTGGACTTTGATGTTGTTTATGATTATTTTTTTCTTTATTCTCGGTAAACAAGGCTTCTTCCATATCAACATTTTTGGGAGTATTTAGTTTTTTCTTTTTCGCATCTAGAATTAATTCATCTAGTTTATCTGTATCATAATGATTTAATACTATACTGCTATCTAAATTATTTGATTTTTCATTTTCGGTGCTATTATTCTGTATTAACTCCTTTTTCTGTTTCTTTATGTTGCGTTTTTTGTCATTTACTCTTGGAGATCTTAGACTAGGATGGCTAATGTTATTTATAGATTTAAATTTGTTATTTGCCAACTTCAACTTAGACTTCACTTTTATATTATTTCTTGCTTTTAAGCCCGGTTTTATAAAACCATTTTGTTTCTTGATCTCTGGTGTGTTAGTTTTCTTGTTCTTGTTTTTACCTTTATGTTTCTAAAACAAATATGTTTGATATGATCAATAACGTTGAAAAAATATATTGTAAAAATAGTTTTACAGTTATTTAAAGTTCTTACTTAGTTCTATTTTAATAAATAAATATTTAACAAGCCCAGGAATTGAAAATTATAGAACAAAATAAGTAATAAATCATAATAATCTAAATAATGACATACCGGTGTAGTTCTCATAAAATTATCATTACTTTTGGGAATACTTTCCTCCCACTCAGGTACTTTGAACATTTTTAATACATTTCAATTGCACAATATAAAATAAAAATAAAATTGTATAGTTATTTAACAATTACCACAAATTAAAAACGTGGTTTTGACACCGAATTACAAAATATATGATTTGTCAACTGTCAATATTGCAACTGACAACGGTAATGTCAAAACATAGTTCTTAATAATTTATTGTGTAAAGAGAACATTCTATACAGCCAAAAAGAATATTACCGTACGATACGGTAATATTCTACGTACGGTCCGTACCTTTAGTTTTAAAATAGGATTTATAATTTTGTTCTGTTCTGTTAACTTATAATTTTGTGTAACATACTCAATTAGATTTTGTGTATATTATATAGAGGGAACCAAATTGTATTTAGTAAACACGTATGCTACAAGACCAATAATTCGTGATATATATGTACATATATGTACAAAATCTCGCTGAAATTGCTTTTTAGTACTACCATTTTTACAATAAAATTGAAAGAAATTTTAAATTTTTATGTGTTAAATATATTATTACTAAGTAAATATTAAATAGTGTGAAGAAAATAAGTCTTTAATTTTAAATCCGTATTCATTCATTTATGAATATTTTGTGGCAATAACAATGAAATAGGTATACGACGATACAATAACGAGAACCGGCGTTGCTGAAATAAAACACCGTTATAATAATTAGCACCTTTATGTTAACCATTCCTCGGACAACTAGTTCATTTCTTTCTCGTTATTACCCTGATACCTTGTACTGAAAAATTTCTAAATTTTAATTTTAAAAAATATACCGTTTTCTTGTAAATACATCTTTACGTGTCTTAGTGCTCTTCGGTACGATTTTTTTGTACTACATGATTTCTTCTAGGCAAGAATGAACCTGGGACTTTCTACCTTTAAGTAATAGGTGTGTAAGGTAAATTTGTAGTAAGTGATAAGCTTATCAATTTTAGCCTTTCACTGCGCAAGTCGGAAATTAACGCATGCGCTTTATATGTCTTTAATACCACCCAATGTGTGTTTTCATTATTTTTTCTAACTACATACAATATTTATAATATATTATTGGGAATACAGACATTTAAAATACTAACATTGAAATTTACTTTAAGCGTGTTAATAATTGAAAAGTAAAACAAAAGTGAAGGCTTTTATAAGTATTAGAATACAAGAGGTTATACATTTATCATCGACATCGACAAGTGTTTTTTTAAACATATTATTATTCCGCTAAATTATTAATAAGCGGAAGTTGCTATATATGCGGACGTCGATAAAATTAATTTAAGTCATGATACCAACTACAATAATAAAAATTAAATTTGTAAGTTGAATTATTTAATTCATAAATAACGATATTATATTAAATTATTTTTTATTTATAATATTTTTTTATTAAACATTTTTAAATAAAAAAATATTTAGTTTTTATAGTGTGCTAAATTGTTAATGCAATATGTATTTATTTCAGTCAGTATGTCTAGATGATGCTTGAAGAATAATAATGAGAGTACTAAGATAGCACTACGATGCGATTCTCTAGTTGGCAACGTCCCATAACAAAGATGCGGCGGGATAAAATTGTAAGTATTTTTTTTTTCATTTATAAAACATAATATTATGTCTAAAATCGACATACATATACAATACATTCAAAATATTTCTTATACAGCTCACATAATGTTTCAAGATGCACCATTACATTTTTAAACTTTGCACACCATGTATAATATATTTGAGTTAAGAACTGGCGATACCTGCAATGCGTTTTGTTTACTTCATCAACCTTGTATTAGAATCCCCTCCACTTAGAACTGGCATCTTCAAACGTCTACGTTATATAGCTAATAACAATTTATTATACGTTAGTTCCCCTTAATTAAGTAGGTACTTTAAATAGTACATATGTTATCAGAACTTAGTGCCTAGACACTTCTTTCTCTATTTTTTGCTTGATTTCCAAGAACGTTGAAAATCAATGCCGCGTTTTCTTTTGTTACTAGAGTGGGGAAGTCCCTCGTATTAGAATCGAACTCAAAGCCGTTCCGTTTACACTTAGGCTCGATTATCATTACCATTAAATTAATCATTATTTTAAATTTCAGTGGCGATGGCGATGTCAGTGGAGCATAGTGACCCTTGCGGCCGTTGCCTTGGTGGTGTATAACGCTGCAGCTAACTTATGGCTGTTGAGTCCACCACCGTGTACGATGAGAAGCACACCACCTACTGTTGAGCTGCCTACCTGCGAGCCCTGCGTAGACACGGCTCAAGTCATGGCAGTTGACGATGATCCCATAGCTAGACTTGACCTACGCCTGGGACGGTGGGATAGCTCTAGGTCTTACAGAATGTTTGACTACGCTACAGTTGGAGATATGTATGCTGAAGCATCATCCAATCGCCGAGTCTGCTTGGCGACACAGAGCTCTATAGAAAGATTACATGAACTACTAAGGATAGCGGCTCATTGGTCAGGACCTATATCTGTTGCTGTGTTTGTTGCTGGGGATGAGTTAAGGCTTTTACGGGCGTTTGCGACCTGGTTGTCTCGTTGCCAACCGGAAGTGTACTCAAGGCTGGCATTACACGCCGCCACTCCAGCTGATCGACCTGGCATTCAGGGTAATATGCCAAATTGGGCAAAAAATTGTGAAGTGTCCCCTTTACCCCCGGGAGAGAGGCGTGCAGATACTGTGGCATGGCGGGCAAGGCATCCATATCCACAGAACCATTTGAGAAACTTGGCTAGGAGGAACTGTCATACGCCTTACGTCTTTCTCGTTGATGTTGACATCGTTCCTTCACGTGGAATGGCAGAAGCCCTTGATAGTTTTTTGGCTAAGGCGCCGAAGTGTCCGCTGTGTGCTTATGTAGTACCCACGTACGAACTGGACAAGCGTGTTGCAAACTTTCCAGCGAACAAATCGGAATTGTTGAGACTGTCGAGAAATAAATTAGCAATACCGTTTCATAGAAAAGTGTTTATTTATAACCAGTATGCTTCAAATTTTTCAAGGTAAACATAACAGACATTTGTATTTTCATTATTTTGTTTGATCATCTGATCAAACATCAATTGTGTTTGTAATATGAATTCAAAAGTTTAAAAAGGTTTATTTCTAAAAAGTGTACCTACTTATCTATATATATAAAATCGAAAAGTCACTCACTCATCACGAAATCTCAGAAACTACATGTGCTAGGAATCTCAAATTTTGCATAGAGTTACTTATAGGACGTAGGTGCTCGCTAAGACGGGAATTTGCAATATTCGACTTCTAAGGGGTTGTATTTGAAGTTGAAAGTTTGTATGAAACTTCGTTACTACAAATGCTAGGAGCCTCAAATTTTGCATAGACGTCACTAGGACGTAGCCATGGAGACAGAAATTAATAATAACAATCACGCGGGTAAAACCGCGAGCGGGCCGCTATACGATATAAAATTATTTAATTTCTCATTGCGTCTACATCAGTTTTTATTTTTATTTTTTACAAGTCGTGTTTTCATGATATTTTTATGTGAGTGATTAAAAATTTATGTTTTTTAATATCAAAAATAATGTTACAAGGCGCACCGTTACAGCGTCTGACTGTAATGCAATGGTTATTGCCCCTTCGAAGCAACGAAAATAGAGCGTATAACTAAAAAACAATAACAATTACAAGTATAATATTATTCCATATTATTGTGAAATTAAATGAAAACATTTTCCAGATGGGAGTCGTCCGGAGGTAACGAGACATTAGATACACATATCAGCCACAACGTGACAAACTTTGAACTGCTATATGAACCCTTCTACGTTGCCCCAGATACTGTACCGGCGCATGATGAGCGGTTCTTGGGGTACGGCTTCACTAGAAATACCCAGGTAAGCCATTTCTTATTAATGTAATGTATATTTAATTATACAATACTAGACGCCAACCTCGTTGCTTGAGGGAGGAACTTAAAATGTTAAATATTTTATTTCCTCGAGTGAGAATAGAACTCACAACCTGTCGCGTTACAGATACACCCTTGTGCCTCTGCACCACGACGCCTTTACATTTAAGTGCTCTGAAAAGGCAAAGAGCGGCGTTGAGTTCAGGCTGTTCAGGAGTTCAAAATGTGGTATTAAGGGCACCGCGTAGTTAATGGCGAATTTTCAGTTCAAAGTTTTCAGGCGAAGAAAATAGGGAAAGGAGTATTTTGACACTTGCGTCTAGCTAAAAAATCTTATAAAAATATTTTAAAATTTCAAACACTTGGAATACATTATATTTCTTCTTGTAAATTATCTGTTTTATTTATTAAATAACGGTGTTTATATAAATATATACTTGTTTCTAATGAAACGATTAAATACTGAATTGGCGCGACGCCAGCGCGGCCACGTTCGAATGTTACTGAAATATTCTAACTTTAGTCCGCACTAGTCGACTTCTAACATTGTTCACGATGAAATGTCTAGAGAAGAATTAACTACTATTTTAGATTTAAGGAAGATCTTTCGGGATTCGAACCTTTGACCCGCCTCATTCTGCAAGTTATTATAAAATAGTTCTTATTTATTATAGGTAGGTACTTGACAAATAACGCGCGGACGATACTACTGGACTTAGAAAGTTCAAGGTTAGGGAGTGTAGGGGAGCAATAAGAGAGGATTTCTCGCAATTCCTCTCTCTCAGAAAAAATCGAGATTTTTCATTATACGTCTTAATGTTGAAGCAAACAAACTCACGGAAAACAATTAATAAATAACAAAATAATAAAAAGCAATAATATACTCGTAAACATACCTACATATAAGTATTAAGTAGAACGAATAATTTTTATTTTTAGGGTGACGCGTGTGACCCGAAGCATTCTTGAGCGGAACGCGGTTAGTATTTCGATCGTTATTTCCAATATTTATTTAATAATAATTTGGATTACTTAAATAGGTATCCAAACTATTATTTAATTATTCATGGAATATATAATTATGACATCGTGGCGCAGTGGGGCAACGTCTGATTGTAAAACGGTTTCGATTCGATTCTCACTCAGCGGAAAGAAATATTTTCATTTTCTCACTTTAGTTACAAAGCAAAACACGGCGTTGCGCGCCGCCACGCAACACGCAATGCCTCCAGAATTCGGTGGAAAATCTATCCCCACCTCAAAGGCCGACAACGCATCTGTAGCTCCTCTGGTGCTGCACGGGGTCGTGGGCAGCGGCGATCATCATCAGGTGCCCGAACGCTCGGTTTGCCTTGTCCTTTTTCCATAAAAAAAAAATTGGAAATCTGAGGGTATTAATAAACTAGGTTCCCTTAGATATTAACTCTGGCCTTCCCTGCTATAAGCGGGGATACAGCAAAATAAAGAAACAGCTAAAACAAACAGACTGTTTCAATTTTGACATAATTTCGGCTGTAAACATTATTATTATTGTCGAAAAACCGTCGTTTGTGAAATGGGATGGAAATAGCTAAGGCAGTTGACAATAGTCTTCAAATTTCTTTAAAAAACAAATTGTAAACCTATAAAAAATTCAATGAACCTATGTTTTTATTTTGGTACATTTTTTCTTAGTAAATATTTTATATGATTTTTAGTTAGAAATAGTGTTGTTTATTTATCTCCTGCTATTTGCATAGTTGGCAGAGAGATGCTTCACTTAGTTTTTCATTACTTTTGAATAGAGTTATAATTTAGCTTCACGTTGTATTGTTCATGTTGTATGTAGTGTTAAGACACTACGTTCTCCACTATCCACCTATTTTTTCGAGGCATTGCGTGGTGGAACTCAATTCCGGAGTTGCCTCGGTGCGAAAGCGAAGAAATGAAAATATTAATAAATAATAATTGCAACATTCCCCAGAGTGGGGATCGAACCCACAATCATTGCGTATACATTCGGATATGAATAAAATAAAGTGAAATAATATATGAAAATACATAGTATATCTACATATTTTATAGTAAACACGGACATAAAATAATCAATACAATCATTTAAACATCCGACTTGGCTGCATCAGTGCGTCGTGACTCGTGACGTAAGCGCTGAGTTATTACAACAGATTTCGGTCCAGAGGTTCTTTGCCAGAACTGTAAAGTTGTTTGTATACAATATATTATACCTACAATATGGGTATATTGACTTGGTAATTTTTTATTATAAATATTTTTAATTATATCGTGATAATAGAGATGCCACTGTGGGAAGGCAGACCCTGGCAATAGCCGGGATTAATGCCAGGAAGAAGAAGAAGAATGGAGATGCTCGTGGAGTTAACGTTTACCTTATATATGTAGGTAAAGGCAGTATTTCATATGTTAAGACAATCCGAACCCCACTTTCCGCCCAATTTTCCGGAATTTCGTGTAGAGCGGTGAAACTGAACGCCACGCTTTGCCTTGTTACCGAAAAAAAGAAATGATAAATATTAATACATTTCCTCGAGTGGGAATTGAACTCACAACCGTCGTACTGTCGTACCGTCGTGTTTAACATACATTCTCTTATTGTGCAACTCTCTCTTTTTTAAAATACAATTCTCTTTATATGTTCTCTATACAAAGTAATATTGGAGAAATGACTAATACTGAACTGGAACTTTGAAATAACATAAGAAAATAAATAAGTTAAAATAAAGAAACCAAATATTATGCAAGAATGTTTGTGCTGTATAGGAATCGAAGTTACTACCATCAGCTTTCGGTAGCATATTCCACTATAGGTGTTGGACCTCCTATTCATGATTAGCTATAAAAACTTTTTATTATGTCTATTGAGTATAAAATCTAGAATTTGAACTCATTCACGTAATTTAATTTATAGCTCAACCTTGGATTTTTATTAAAAGTACGTTCATGAAGCTATTTACGTGGGTACCGAAACGTATATTTTTCGTAAAAATATTTAATCGTAAAATAAGAATATTTTCGGGCAATTTAGAAGTAGGTATATCTTTGGAATTTAACTCGGAATTCTCAATATTATATTTTAAGTTGACTGCACACGATAACTCGGGGTTCAATCCTTAGACACTGTATCCCACACACATGGTGGGGAAGGTAGAGGGAACCTGGTAACCTAGTTTTAAGACACATCGTTTCCTATTAGGTTCCGTTCCACTCAACACTTCGCTTTGCCTTATTACGAGAGCCAACCAATGAAAATATCGAGTGGGAATCGCACCCGCCGAAACGCAACTCGACACGAACGACACGAAAGTGTCTTAATGGGACCGGAGTATCTAAACACTAGGTTCCCAAGTTCCCTCTGTCTACCCTGTTATGTACGGGATACTGTGGGAAACTAAGAAAAAGCGTTAGCGTCCGTCCGTTCCGCTACTCAAAATTAAATATCTTGTAAATTGGGCCAAAAGAAAATGAAACTTAACAATAGATTCCCTTTGCCCTTTCTCTTTGTAACCGTGCTATGCGGGAAAAAGCGTGAAACGTGAAACTGTCTCGAAATATTAGTTATAAATTTTAATTCACATAATAATGTAATTTACAACCCAATTACACCTATAGAAGAACGATAGCACATCTGAGTAATAAATAAACTTTTTGTTCCACGCGACAAGTAATTGCTTACGTTGAAATTTATAGATGGCGCCACATATTGAGTTTCGATGGGATTAATGACTTTCATTTCGACGTCCTCCGCGCATAAATTGTACCGAAAACGACAAATTAAAATTTTCCAATACCGATAATTTCTGCTTGATTCTAGGAGTTCTGCCTGTGTTTTATAGTTTGCAAGGATTGACAATAAAATGTGAGGGTTCTTCCTTTGGCTCTTAAATCGTATTCGGTTCTAATTTGGTAAGAAGATGTTTATTTTCATGTAACTTCTCTACTTTACGAGTAAAATAAGCTATTGAAAGCATATTATATAGTCATTTAGTTGATTATATTTATATCCATTTTAAATTTGTATATGAACCTGCGTTCGTTCCGGTCGTACGGTCGTATCATGGTCTTCCATTTTTTAAATTATAATTATTTTCCCGCTTTGCAATGACGAACTTTTGTCATTAAATAAACGATGTTAAACGATAAAAACGAAAATATACATAAATAGATTTACTCAGCAAAAGAAAAGAAAAAAGAAAATATTTTAAGGCACCTAAATTCTACGGTATGCGATGATAGGAATGGCTGTGTGATGAAAACAAACAACAGTATCTGATGCGTCTTACAACACTGGTACATACTCTCGGTGGACTCGAGCCAAAAGCAACGGTTGGCAGCTCATCTGTCACCGTGTAACGTGTCATAACTGAACGTATTCTGTTGATTATGACCGATATAAGCTACACGCTGTATCCTGCACACAGCAGGGAAGGCAGAAGGAAGTGTTAAGATACTCCGTCCACTGCCGAATTCTGGAGGCATTGCGTGTTGAGTGGCAGAACTGAACGCCGCGCTTTGCGTTCATTCTTATTTATCATTTATTTCTAGTATCTCGGTAGGAATATTCTTACAAAACTCTACTTATTATACAATAAATGGGCATAAATAGTGAAAACTGAGACGTGTTTACGATCGTACATTTAGTTTTTTCCATTATCATTTGTTCACATTCATTAAACTGCCTTTTAAAGTTAAAAAGCTCACAGTAGCCGTTTAAAATGACCCCATAACTCTTCCTGGACAGATGTCAGTGATGACAAAACACACACTGTTGTCCAATTGTCGTTTATTTTGGACGAATTTTAAATTTTCAATTTTAAATACTGTTCATTTTGTAATTGTAAACACTATATATTAAATACTAGCGGTCCGCTCGCGGTTTCACCCGCGTGAACTATGTTATTATTAATTTCTATTTCCATGACTACGTCCTAGTGACGTCTATGCAAAATTTGAGACTCCTACCATTTGTAGTAACGAAGTTTCATACAAACTTTCGACCCCAAAAACAACCCCTTAGGAGTCGAATATTGCAAATTCCCGTCTTAGCGAGCACCTACGTCCTATAAATAACTCCTATGCAAAATTTGAGATCCCTAGCACATGTAGTTTCTGAGATTTCGTGATGAGTGAGTGACCTTTCGATTTTATATATATAGATAGATTTATAGCTTTATCACTCTTTATAGTTTTTTTTAGTTCCCAATTATTTCTTTTAATGGAGAAAAACTAAAAAAACACAATTGTTGTGTATTTAAGACATGTAAATAAGAAAGACTCTTGCTATTAATGCTATTCTATTATCGCTATATCTTCGTGTTAATATGTTCTAGATTGCGAGAAAAATAATTTATGCCCTCAAGTGGGGATCGAACCCACATCCATTAGCTTTAGAATTAGACGCAGTTCCACTGCTCTACTATTAAACTAACAATAATTGATATTCGTCACGTCCCATCATCCTTACCCACCTTAACAAATAGGTATATATTAGTACACGATTTCAAACTTCCATACATTTATTATTCAGTGTAAATCCACGCGACGTCGCTCCTCTATACCGTGTACCTGATATTTATACGATACCAGAAATAACTATGGTCGCCGCGTGAAATGTGATCTGGTATTCCGGCCGTGGCGACGCGTTTTCTTATATCAACGTGGTTTTATTGTAAATAGATCTAAAATGTACCTATTTTTAAGGCTTTTTTTTAAAAAAAATATGTAAAACAAGGAGCAATAATACGCTGGTTTCAATACGATGATTGTGGGTTGAAATCCTAATCATGTTTATAATTTAAATGTACGTATATATACGAGTATATATTTTTGGGGAGTAAAAATAAAATAGCTCTACATTTACTTTTTCTTTTCGGAAAATATGTAAGAATAGTACAGTCTAGTATTAGAAGCACGATCAATAAATCAATAATTTTGTTCACCCTTTTAAAAAAAGCATAAGCTTTTGTTTCTTTGTAATTTTGTTTTTGATACTGTGTTCACTACATATTTTTTTTGGCCATGTTCTTATTTAGTTTATAAGTTTATCATCATATGTAATAATGCCGTATGTTTTTCAAGCTTAAAATAAAAAAAATCTTTTACATGCTTCGCTTTGTCTCCGTGGTCAAATGGAAAAAACATAATATTTAGGCTGTCGTCTTACGATAAATAGTAATAGGTAGTCCGACGACAAATGTGGGTTCGACTCCCACTCGGAGGAATTAAATATTTAACAAGACCACGCGATGAGTTCCCCACTCAACACGTAAAGTAATATACTTATTCCTTATTTTTTCAATTTGAACCAGTAGTTCCTGAGATAAGTTGGTTTAACCAAACAAACTCTTTGGCTTTATAACATTGGTAAAGAGATATTGAAAATTTAAAGCAACACTATACAATTGACTGTTTAATAACATTTCCTTATCGAATTGTTATAATAATTAGATTGTGAACTATTTGACTTTCAATTATTAAAATTTTAGATGAATACAATTATTAATTATATTACAGAATCGAAAAGCAATATCGAAATGCTATAGTTAAAGAATAAAATAGAACTGAAAAATAAAAAGTAAAATGATTGTTTGGGTTCATGGGCGTTGTGGAGCAGCGGCACAGTGTCTGACTGCAAGCGTGACGGTCGTGAGTTGGACTCCAACCGGGAAAACAAATTATTTTCACTTTCTCGTTCTAATTCTAAAACAAAGCGCGGCGTTAAGTTCCACCACTCGTCACGCAATTGCTCCGGAATTGAATGGAAAGTGGGGAACGGATTGTCTTGAACTAGGTTCCCTCATATGGTAGGGACCTAATACAAGACATAACGTGAAACTAAAATAAATCCTCAGTTGCTGTTCCCATTTTCCTTGTTCAACCGATTTCTGTAAAAGAAGATTCTCAATTCAATTGTTTTTTTTTAAAACAAAATATGAACCCGCTACCACATTGCTTAATCGGCTATTATAAAGAATTATGTCAATAGCGTCACGATGTTCTTTTCTATAGCTGGTCACGGGCCGATGGTGGGTGAAGGACAATTAGTCGTGCGATTTTTTTTGTCGATACGCTTTTTTCTTGTTTGATTTCTATCTGAACAGCTGATTTTGGAACACCTTGAAAAAAATCTTCTTTTTTCCCGTATAGCTATAGGTTCCCCCTGCCTAACTACCTATAGACTTATAATATCATGTCAAACCAAAAAGCCTATAAAAATTATATTAGTTCAAATTTAATTAAATATTATCCTCCTGAAAGCTTAAGTTATAATACAATATTATAGGACCTGAATGCTGGAACCCTTCACAGGCTACTAGTAAGCCATTCGAGTTTGGGCTTATACAATTTTAAGCTCAGAGCACATTCTATATAGCACTTTTATCACTTGGTGTAGTTTTTTCATAGAAATTTCCTTCCACGCGCCACCGAACTGTGGAACGGTCTACCCGCGGCAGTGTTTCCAGGTCGGTACGATATGGCATATAAAAAGCGCGTCTATCTCCACCATAAAGGCCGGCAACGCACCTGTAGCTCCTCTGGTGTTGCACGGGGTCGTGGGCGGCGATGATCACCATCAGGTGACCCGTACGCTCGTTTGCCTTGTCCTTTTACCATAAAAAAAAAATCATAACCTTACGACGGTTATATAAAATACAATTAAACATCTCATCTTCTTCTGGAAAATATTTGTTATTTATTATAACAGATTCTTTTAGCTATGAGCTATCCAAAAAACGTCGTTACAGTGGAATGTTGCAAGCGATATAATTATTTTTAAACTTCCACCGAACGGAAGACGGATACTAAAAATAATAGAAAAAACGAACGATACTGTGCCAATCTGTCTGTCGCGAGGGTATAACAACCGAGGGGGAACCTTTGAATTTTTCACTTGTTAATACCGATTGGAAGTTTTCCTTTTCATATACCTACTAACTAAGTTAATTGAAATTTTTTCACCATTTCAAAAATTTTATCAGGATTATTTGAAATATCTCACATAATTACAATGAAGGGAAAGCGACGATGACCATCTTTTTTTTTTGTATTTTTTAATGATATTTCTAATTGGTAGCTGCCGTCTTTTTTGTCGGTCTTTTTGTAATGTACTTGTTAGTTATTTATGTTTTTGAAAGCTTTCGAGTCCTAACGATATTAATTAAGACGAAAGAATAATATTTTTATGATGTAAATTAATAAATTATATATTTTTTAGCTTCATGCTGTATCCTGCAAGCGCAGGGCACCATTTAACCATAAATAACTTTCTTACTTACTCTACTTTCGTCCAATTTTTGAGACAATGCGTGCTAGTGTTAAAAGTCTTCATTCCCATTAAGATACTTCCATTCTTCACTATTTACTAGGTTCCCATGTTCCCTCTGCCTACCCTGTTATTTGCGGGATACAGCTTGAAGCTAAAAATAGATAAAACATTAATGAAATGTGACGTCAATTTTAAAGGTAAAATGGGGATGTTAAACACTAAAGTTTTAATTGGTCATAAAACATCTGATGTACAGTATATTTTGCACGCGGCTCCATTTGTGTGAAGAATGCGATTCGAAAGTTGTGTAAATATATATTTTTAGTTACAAAAATGTTATAATTCTTCATAGTGATATATTTTTAGACATTTTTCATTACGGTTGTGTTCGTTTCATGCACGGATTCATATAATTGCTACCATTTATAATTAAATAATGAAAAATGGAAAAAGATACCATAAAAGATTTTTTTATCAGCTTCACGCTGTATTCCTCACACGGCAGGGTAGGCAGAGGGAACTTTTTTGATTCTGAAGACATTACGTGTTGAGTGGTGGAACTCAGAGCCTTATAGCGCTTTACCTCGACACCAGAGCAAAGAAATGAAAATTTAAATTTAAATAAATATTTCATAAAAATTTCCTCGAGTGTGGATTATCTGTTACCAAAAAAAAAAATTCCTTCATTTGTTCGATATAAAAAAAATTTCGACAACGTGACTGACAATCGACCTAATATAATTCTAAGTTAAAATATGACTTGGCAATACGTGTACGCTGGTAATATCTCTTGAAAATGGACAAAAAGTGGGAAACGGAGTGCCTTTCGCTGTCGTGTAGAGGTTGTCTCTTGCTATTTGCGGGATAAAGCGTGAAGTGTTATAAGCGGGATAAGCGTGAAGCTGAAAAAAAAAACAACGGCAAGGTAAGTGGGAAACGGAGTGCCTTGTCACTGTCGCGTAGAGGTCGTCTCTTGCTATTTGAGGGATAAAGCGTGAAGTGTTATATGCGGGATAAGCGTGAAGCTGAAAAAAAAACAACGGCAAGGTCGTGACCGTGGCTCGGAGTTACCGTGAGAAATTATCGATTGCGTCTAAATATTTTGCAAGAAAATCTCGTAAGCGCACTCCAGCTAATACCATTTGATTGATAGTTGCTGCGGCTCCGCAATGGCTAGGTTTCTACTTTGGCTACTACTGTGTTGTATTTCTAAAGTTGGTAAGTACTGTTTGAACTATTTTTTTAATTTATGTGTATATAGTTATTTTTACTATATTTGTATATAGAATTAATAGGATATCAATATTTTAGTTAAAATTATTTATTAATCACTAAGATTATTTAATTTTCCAATATCTTTCTGTTTCCTTTTGAACAATGAATACAATTATCCAAATTTCAAAATTAATTATTTTAGATCCCCAGGAGGCACCACAAGTGGAGAATGAAGTGTCTGATAATGAACTCGAGGAAGTTGAGCTTCAGGCCGCTTGTCCAGAACTCAGCGGTCAGATCATTGGAGGTAGACCCAGTTCTGTGACACGACACCCTTATCAAGTATCTATGGTGTTGAATGGGAATTCATTTTGTGGTGGTTTTATTATAAGCAGGGACTATGTGCTCACGGCCGCACATTGTGTACAAAAGTAAGTTTTTTATGCTGTTGTGTATGGAAATAATTACTCAAATATCTAGGGGAGTGCAAATTGTAGAGTCAAATCTTTCTTTCAGATTTTTTATATTTTTTAGAGAAATATATCAATAAGTAATGAAAATAAAAAAAAAGTAAAACTTGTACATAATAAATAGTATTGTAAGCTCTCAGAATGTAAAATAAATTTTATGGTAAAGGAACTTTTACGACATTAAAATTGCTTACCCTGCGCAGGTTCGAAGTTTATACCTTATATATATAACTTTGTTTATGCATGTATATAATACACCTATAGCTTCTTATTGTTCTGTATACTTAAGCCTAGTCACTTTAGTGATGCTGAAGCCCGGTTTCCATCGTGAGCGAAGCATTACCACTATATTTATTTTTATAAATAGAAATCATAAACTTATACAGCATAGCACCAGGAGCTGTTCGATTAAGAGTGGGCAGTACTCGACGAGACTCAGGCGGGCGTATCGTCAGGGTGTCTGCAGTTACCATTCACCCCATGTACGGACAGCCGCAGTTCGATCATGATATTGCTGCATTAAGGCTCGCCCAGCCCCTTGTCTTTGGACCTGCTATACAGCCCATCAGGCTGCCCAATCCTCGGCAGGCAGTTCCACTTGTTCGACTGACGGTGACAGGATGGGGACTAACTGCTGTCAGTATTTTATTAATTTTGTTGTATCTTAAAACAATTAAATATCAATTTTAATCACGGTAGTAAAAAAATCTTGAACTAATTGTTGTAGGCATAGCAATTAATGTGCCATTAAATAAAAAAAATCAATAAATACAAACAAAACTGAAAGTTAATAAGTTTTTAGTTTAATAAAGTTTTATCATAATTATCTGTCAAATATATTATTATTAAGTTACTTGGATTTGCTCATCCTGCCTCCATTTCTAGCCGGGGGGTCGAAGGATACCTAGGAACATGATGGAAGCGAATGTTCCGGTGGTACCTCACTGGTTATGTAGACTGTCGTATGGAGAATCACTCACGTCTAATATGTTCTGTGGTGGACATTTCCTTATTGGGGGAGTTTCATCGTGTCAGGTAAAATAAGTTTCTCTTTCCCTCTATTTTTGTGGTCCGGATCCTGTACTTTCTTACCTATTCCACTTTATTTGCTCTACTTCTGTGGTCTGTATATTTTAAGTTAAGTTAGGTTAAAGAATTAACATAATATGAACTTCAAGATTTATCTAAGGGGAAAGTAATAAGCTAACCTGTGTTACGAGTTGTTGTTTTCTATCACATCGTATTATGGTTTTTTAATTTACTAACAATATAATTGATATAGTACCGTAATTAAAGAAATATTATTTCCAACTTATTTTGAAGGGTGATTCTGGAGGACCTGCAGTGTTCAGAGGTACAGCATTTGGAATAGTGTCCTTTGCTAGAGGATGCGCCTTGCCGTTATCGCCGACCGTCTTCAGCAACATAGCAAATCTAAGAGACTGGGTCACACAAACTACAGGCGTTTGAATAATCTATATATGAAATAAGTGATTTTAAGTATTTTTATACCTTTTTTTATAATTTTGTAATCCTCCACGTCCAAGCTCTTGTTTTGATAATCATTTATACAACATAAAAAAATAGTCGTGAGTCCTCAAATTAACAGAAATGGGGCTATTAGGTGATGTTGAAAAAACATGTTGTCTATCAAGAAACAATGGAAACAGAACTCTATATCGGTGGGAGAAGATTGAAAATGCATTCCAACTATCTGTGATATAAATAAAGAAGAAATATTTCTGCTCATGTTCTGTTTATTGGTTGTGGTTCAATATAAAAATAAGTTTACGTAACACTGTTGTTTTCTTTGAACCGATTGTTTTTAATGAACTGGTTTTTTTCAGATTATTGCTATGAAGGTTTTGTAGATAATATACAAAGAACATAATATATAATATTGCTTTAATGCCAAGCATAATTTGTAAAAATAATAATCAGCTTGTCGGCCAGTCGTGGCGCAGAGATTCAAAGTGTGACTGTAAACGATACACGAGGTGGGTTCGAATCCTACTCGAGGAAATTTCTAATATTTTCATTTCTTCGCTCTGAGCGAATAAAGCGTGGCGTTGAGTTTCTGCACTCTACTCGGAATATCTCCAGAATTCAGCGGAAAATGGGGATTGGAATGTCTCAACACTAGGTTCTCTTTACCTAACTTGTTTAATGCGTAATACAGCGCGAAGCAAAAAAAAGTTATCCCATAAAATGTGGGAGGTATAAAAAAAATTTCCCCTACATTTTATGGGGCGACGGGGAACGGAGTGTCTTAACAATAGATTATCCTTTATTTACCCTGCTAGGCGATTTAAACCAATAATCTACCTTAGACTCAAACTATAATTGGCAACACTGGTGAACACTTCACCTCCATCACATCGTTATTCCAATTACGAAAATATACCTCTAAAATCTACATACGTTTGTGTTAAAGCGAAATTTTCCAAACAACCTCTTTGAATAGTCAAAAGCTACAATACGTGTTTTGTTCAAGTACCCATTTACAAGCTCTTTTGAGCTTACAAATGCTACATTTCCTGAAACACGATGCGTTCACTTTAAAACGGATTTCGTTGAAAGATTAAGTTCTATACGATTTTTTTTAGTTAAAAGTACTATAAAAATGAATGTTTTTACGTATTTTTTTTATGTCTTTTATATGTCTTTATAAGCTTTTAGACTGATACTATTCATGGAGGTTTTCAGTTTTGAAATTGTATAAGCTTTGAAAAATATGTTTTATTTTATTTACTGTTATATTGACTGTGTTACACTTTTTGATAAATATATAATAAAGCTATAGTAAAAGACAGAATAAAATAAATATTTAAAGGGGCTCCTATACAGCAAACAAATTTTTTTTGCAGTTTCTTTAGATAATGGTACAGGACCCGACGTAAATGCAACGATAGTGACTTTGATTTCCATTCGGGGAAATGAAATGTTTAATATTTACATTTACCCTGCTATGTGCGGGATACAGCGTGAAGGTAACAAAAAAAATTCTTCGCTCTGAAAAACAAGGCACAACATTGAGTACAAACACTCAACACGTTAGATACCAAAGAAAAAAAAACAGAGATAATGACATGTTTTCTATATTTGTAGGTATACGAGATGTTCCTCATCGGGTACCAATTCAAGGTACTGTCACCGATTTTCACAATACACTGGGGCCTGCAAGCACGTCGCACCCGACCTCTATGGCGGGAGAAACAAAACGAAAAGAACCGGAAACACTTTGAAACGTTTAAAAGAGAGCTCTACGCAAGGTACAGGAGGGATCCCCTCCACCTGTTGAGAAGACCTCAGCAGGCGAAGAAAACATAGGCCTCGCAAGGCCGCGCTAGTTTCGCCGGCCTTCTAATGACTTTTTCGATTATTTTAATACTATTTTGACAAATAACTAAAGTGTTGTGTTCGAGATTAGGTACAAAGTGATATTTCTATAGATAGATTAATTTTTAATCTGAATATGTTCATAAGTGGAGACTGTTGATATTTAGATACAATTATGTTTAAAACTAATAGATTTAGTTATTAATATTATTTGTTTATTAAAACTATGTAAAATATTGTAATCTGTACTGGATGTCAGTGTACGAGTAAATAAATGGTTGTAATTGTTTCTATACACTCTAATGGTCGCCGTGGTGCGTCGGTGGTTAGATCCCCATACGGAGGATTATATTTCAATTATTTTTATTTATCCGTTGGTAGACAAGGCGTGACGTTGCGGGTTCCATCACTCAATACGCGAATGTCTCCATGAATTGGGCAGGATTTGGAAAATGGAGTGTCTTAACATTATATATTCTGTATTTACCTTGCTATGTGCGACGATAAGCTTACATAGTTTATGGTGGACGCTTGTGGCCCGGCTCCACGACAGGTCTCACTTTAGTTTTGACCTGCTAGACCTGCCTATAACCATTATAAGGTCATTTCTAGATCGTTTTCGTTTTTTCTTTTTCTCTTTTATTTTCTTCTTTTGGAATCTTTGGAATGATAAGTAGTTTCTCTTTTTCTCCTCTGTAGTTAATCGTGTAACTGAGGTCTTTAGTCAATTAGACTTTATGTAGATTTGTGTTAGTTCGGACGCACTGTTAAATTTTATCGTTTATATGACTTAGTGATACGCACAACATATTTAATAATTTATTTATTTTTAACAATCATATATTAAGGATTAATAATTTTGAGATAATAAATGTTATTGAAATCATTGTTTATTGTATTGTATTTCGTACAGTATATTGTATGTTTTTCCTTGAAGTACTGTATAAAATATTACTTGAAATGATAGATTCAGTGCGAGATTGTTAGGATTGGTTTTGTTAACACTAACTGTCCAAATGGCGAAAAATTCTAATCTTGCGTTAATTTTGAATCCTTTGCGTAATGCAGTATAACAATTAAACGTAACTCTTTGTACTAGATCATAAAAACTGATTCTAATATAAGTATATTTTATAAATATGAAATAAAAGATAATCTAAATAGATCATTTCCTAAAATTTAACTAATAAAATTATCGACCTAATTTTATAAATAAATGTAAAATTAAGTAATATATATTGACATAATTAATAGAATGTTAGAATTGGTTAGTTTTGTTAATTGTGAAAATTTATCTTTTGGTTATGTATAGTAAGTAAATTCGTCTAGATGGAAAAAGTTTCTAATAAATATCTATTAAGTTCTAGTTCCGTCGCTCATATCTCAATAAATTGTGCGATACGTGGAAGCCAATGGGTTCACTCACTAGGTTCCCTCTGCATACCCTGCTGTATACGCGGAACCAGTATAAAGTTAAAAACAACTTATTTTTTTCATTTAGAATTGTAGTTTAAAAAAATATTTATTTGTGAAATAAGGTATCAGTTAAAAAAATTAAAACTCACAGACATTTAGAATCATTACCATAGAGTATAGTGTACACAGTTTTATAGGGTTTCGTACAAAAAAGGGTAAAACGGGACCCTATTACTAAGACTGCTGTCTGTCTATCCGTCTGTCATCAGGCTGTACCTCACGAACCGTGACACAGTTGAAATTTTCACATTTTTGGCGAATGGTCTTTTATTTATATGTAACTTTAACTGATGTATCTAGAATTGTAAATAAACTATGTTTCATAGTAATATGGCCAAAGTTCAACGTTCACAAATATTTTTAATGTTACTCTTGTAAGTGTAAAGTGTTGGTAGATATGTTAAATTTTGTAATTTTCAGTATAGTTAGTTCTTATTGTTTGTTCATGCACAATTTTTTATTATAATATACATATATTATGTATGTATTTATATGATTATATAAATATATCCGAATTATGTAAACATTTTATTAAAGTCACGTACTGAAGCGGAGGTTTTTATTTTTCTTTTATTCTCGAATTCTAGTTGTTCAAATATTCTTGATGGATTTTAAGCTGCTTATTGCTCAATAAGAATTTTAGGTTCCCTCTGCCTACTTTGCCATATGCAAAAATAGTTGCACTATTAAGAGAACAATAAAATAATGGTTTTAAAAACGATGAAAAAAAAAATAGTACCTACAGTAACGAATATTAATTTTAATATTATTCAATTTTTAAATAGTAAAACTAGTATTGATTTTCTTAGTAATATGCTCATGTACCCAGTCCCATATGACGGGGTTGGAGAGCCGCGTGTAAACTCCTGGAAAATTGCCCCTAGCACAGCCTAGTCCCCATGACACCACGCCTATGAGGAGCCCTTCACTTACTATAGGGCCGCCGCTGTCACCCTGTTAGAAAACGCATCGATAAAGAGAACGAAGAATTGCTTTATAGCTTCACGCTGTTTCCTGTTTGTAGCAGGGTAGGCAGAGGAAAAGTAGTGCTAAGACACTTCATTACCTGTTTTCTACGAGACATTGTATGCTGAATTTCGCCAGACCAGGGAAATAAAAATAAGCGAAATATAATCATTTTCCAGAGTGGAGATCGAACTCACAGTCTGTCGCATTTAAAGCCAAATGCTCGTGCCCCTGCGCCATGACTGGCCCCATGTTCAGGCCTCTGGTTTGGGTAATACAAAAGTGAATAATTATACTTATATCTAAAAAATTAAAATCTACATTTAGCATCGAGTAGGTACCTGACATGCATCAGGGGACGGTTGGCTGAAAGATCCCGCACAAAACATTGAAGATGGATCTATGGGGTTCCTATCCAGGCCTGAATGTCGACATAGTTTCATAGCGATCGTCTTTATGGTGGAAGACTGTAGAAATGTTGCGCTGGGACCGCTTTCCTGTATAAGACAAATTTTGGCCCTTTACATTTTTTTAGCGTCACGCTGTATACCGTACACAGCAGGGTAGCCAGAGGGAGTCCGTTCCCCATAAATCCCCGAATTCTAGAGGCATTGCATTGAACTCAACGCTGCGATTTGCTTTGATACAAGAGATATTTCAGTGCAAATACTTCAGGTATTAAATACTTCAGGTATTAAATACTTCAGGTATTAAATACTTCAGGTATTAAATACCTTAGGTATTTGCACCCAGTGTGTGGTATATCGATATTTTTAAATTTTAAACCAAGCGACCAAATACCATAACGGTGACGTGACATGACGGTGACCTCAGCGATCTATATAAGACCTAGGTTCAGCAAATATCCTATTTGCTCGAACTTACCCTCAATTTACCCCATCCAGACACTATCGCAGCTTGATTCGCAGGTAGACGAGTCTCCTTCGCCACTATGCCTATGGGTAGCACCCTCGGTGAGAACCTCAAAGGTGAATACAATTGTATGAGCCCTACATCATTGACTTTGGTGTTTCTAGCGTATTTGGGATGTACGTATGTTTCCTTCACGTCGTACATTTCACCTCCGTGTGTTTTCCATGACGAACCGAGACGCACGCTTAGTTCGCTGGCTTTGGACCTGAAAATAAATGTATCGTAAATGTTATTATTTTGTGAAGAAAATAATTTACATATAGTTTATATATAGATTCTTTTAATTTTACATGTCTCCCAACCAAACTACTTAAGCTAAAAATTCGAGAAGAAAGGCTCAATTGTCAATTGGGAGATATGAAAAGACGAAAATTAACCCACGATCATCAAATTCCAACCACGCCACAATAACCTCAGGCATAGTAAATCTAAAAATTAGTAAAACCCCGAAATTTAATATTGGACTAATCAGCCATGACCCTAAAGAATTATAAAATGAAATTCAATAATAAACAAATAATTAACGTTAACAAAAGAACTCCATTTATATCCAAGGTTGTGTTTTTATATATTTTGCGTAATTTTAAAGTCGATGAAACTTGTATAATTTCATACTAATTAATTCTTAATTTCTCTTTATTAGTTACAGTATGATGAATTTATCTTATTCATAACTCGTTCCTTTGAATTTAGGAAGTTCTTCTGGAAAAAATAGGCCAAATGTTATTTATTTTGTCTACACTTCCAGAACATTAAAACATTTTTTAAATTTTCTTCAAAATTAAACATCAAACAGTAATTGCCGTAAATACGGTATTTCCTTCGTAAATCTTTATCCCACGAATATTTTCGGACAAAGAGTATATGTTGATTTGCAAGATCTATCTTCCAGTCAAAGTCCCATAAAATCAGTTTAGCGGTGCTGGCGATTAGACCGGACAAACAGGAAGGCAGATAGATAGACAAACACTTTTAAATTTTTATTTATATTGATTATAGATACATTTTTTTATTAAAACATTCAATACCATCGTGAACTCGATGGTTGTAGGATCGATCCCTTCGATTCTCATTTTGTTTTCATTTCCCCGCGCGTTTCTTGATAGAGAGAGCGGCGTTGAGTACCACAACTCAACACACAATGTTTTGAAAATTGGCCGTTGCGTGGGAGAGTGTCTTAAAATTAAGTTCCCTTTGCCTACTCAAATATGCGGAAAAAGAAATTGAATTCAAGACATTTACAATTTTTCTTGTTTTTGTCTTATAAACAAAAGTAAATTCAAATATTTACAAAATAAAAGTACCAAAAAGTTGAATAAGAAAACATCTTTCTTCTATTCCAATTTAAAGAAAGCACTATGTCAATTTAAAATACAATGCAAGGAAAGGGAAACAGATACGCCATATATTGTGAAGACGCCTATTGGCCGGAGTAAGGGAGACCGGGTACAAAAGTAACGGTAGGGTTAAAAGTAATATGACAATACGATTTGCAATGAATATAACATATTAAATCAAGAAATACTTATTTGAAAACGTGCAATTGTATTTAATTATTATTTGCTTCACGCTGCATCCAACTGTATAGCAAGGTAGGCAAAGGGCACCAAGTGTTCACACTCTTTTCCCTACTTTCTGCCGAGTTTTGAGGCATTGTGTGTTCAGTGGCGGAACTTAACCCTGCGCTTTGCCTTGTTATCAGAGCGAGGAAATGAAAATATTAAGTAATTCATTTCGCCAAGTGTTCATTGAACCCAAAATCTTCACGCTTCACAGTCACACGCCATGCTTGAGCCACTGCGCCATAACAGTCTCAAAATGTATTTTAATATATAGTATTTTTTATTAGAAATTATGTTTAGCGAAGTCTTTAATTTATACAATTTCGATGAATTATCAAGAAATCTTAAGAAAAATCAATTTTTATTAATCAAAAACCAAGGTAAACATATAAAATGTTCCTTTTTTACCCGGTCTCCCTTACCATTCGGAAAATATCGTTTTTCAAGTATGCGATAATAAATTTCTTTAGAGGCCTCATAAAGACTGGTGCCACCTACGGACGGGGGGATGTACTCGTACGCCACGTTCCTGCCCCAAGGCGATTGCTATTTTGCAACGGTAAAAAATACAATCCGTCCCTCGACGGTGTATTGAAATTGCGGATTGAAATACACTGGAGGCGATAGTGAAAAAATATATGTAGAGAACTGATAAATGTATATGATTTTTTTTTTTAGTTTCTCTAATGTTAAGACACTGTTCTTACTAATGGAAATGAAAATAATTAATTCTTCCGAATGGGTATTACACCCACAACCATCACGTTCATGCTGTTCCACTTCGCCAGAAGGTTTTTACAAAATATTGACAAAACGACTGTAAACGCGACGGTTGTGCGTTCTATTCCTACTCGTGGGAATGAAATATTTAATATATTCATTTCTTCGCTGTGGTTACGAAGAAAAGCGACAAGTTGAGTTCCGCCACTCAACACACAATGTTTCCAGAATTCGGGGTAAGTGGGAAGTGGAAATGTCTTAATGGGAACGAAGTGTCTTACTAGGTTCCCAGGTTCCTTCTGCCTACCTTGCTATATCCGGGATACAGCGTGAAGCTGAAAAAGAAGCAAAAATAAACAAACCGTAATAGACAGTGAGCGGCAGACAGCAGCCATATAGAAGTTATAACCGACCCTCCGCATATTGGATATGTCTTCTCCCTCAACGACACTTGCCACGGCACCGCCGCGATGGATGTGTTCACTCCGGAGACTATACGACGGGTAGAATCTGAAAATTACTATGCTTTTACATTTTCCTATAGACAATAAAATAATATATTCGACTGAAGTAGATATTTACATATATAAACATACATATATATATATATATACTAGCGGCCCGCTCGCGGTTTCACCCGCGGGAACTATGTTATTATTAATTTCTGTCTCCATGACTTCGTCCTATTGACGTCTATGCAAAATTTGAGACTCCTAGCTTTTGTAGTAACGAAGTTTCATACAAACTTTCGACCCCAAAAACAACCCCTTAGAAGTCGAATATTGCAAATTCCCGTCTTAGCGAGCACCTACGTCCTATAAATAACTCCTATGCAAAATTTGAGATTCCTAGCACATGTAGTTTTTGAGATTTCGTGATGAGTGAGTGACCTTTCGATTTTATATATATAGATATATTGTTCCATACGCACCTTAACTAAACTAAAGTACTTAATGAAAAAAAAAGAACACCATTACCTCTTCGTGTATTGGTTTTAGTAGAATACGCTGAAAAAAATATAAATATTCGTTTTACTTTTAATACTTATTGTATAATTTCAATAAAAAGACTTTTAAATATATTATTGCATATTCTGACGTAGGGAAGATGAGGTCAGTCGTCAGGGGCATAAGCGTGCGATTGTAAATTTTACAGGCTGTGGGTTCGATTCCCACCTGAGGAAATGAAATATTTAATATTATAATTCCCTCGCTCTAGTAACGAAGCAAAGCGCCGCGTTTAGTTCCGCCAATACGCAATGCCTCCAGAATTCATCAGAAAGTGGGGAACGGAAGTGTCTTAACACTAGGTTTCTAGGTTCCCTCTGCCTCCCTTGCTATGTGTGGGATATAGAGTGAAGCTGATAAAATACATAATTAATAATTTAAATATTCTCCATTACCTATTAGCTTTTGTAATAACTTTTCAAAAAGCGTTTTATACATTTTCTGAACTCTGGTTTCATTCAGGAAGTTCAGTATGTTATACTTATGTATCTCCGCTTCATCAGCCAACTTTGAATAGTCCACTTCAATAGTGCGACTTACTATTGTATTTTGTGATTCACCACGAACAATAAAAATGATTATAGATATTCTTGCCAATATATAAATAGCTTTAGTCTTTTTCATAGTGTCCATACTGAAGAAAGAGAAATATTTATGGATTTGAACCTGTACCAATTGAATACTGTTCAAGCTGATTTTATAAATTAGTGTTTGAAGTGCTTGGACAGAATCCAATAGGCGCTGGTTTGAGTCCCACTATATTAAAACTTTTATGTCTTTTAAAAATAATATGTGCATAATGTACCTGTATTTGTTATTTAAAATATTTAGTTTTGGCGATGATTGATTTTATTTTCAAAGCTTCTTTAACTCCATATTTCGATAATATCATAATTTAGAGTGAAGTTGGAACAGGCGAAATCTTTTGATTCTACAATCAAAAGATTTTTATTGTATCTAAATAATTATCAGTTAGTTATTTCTCATTACCTTTTGAGATTGTAAAATAATGGCATGAAATGAATTTCTTATACTTAATGAAGTAACGTGATTTAAATTTATTTTGTGATTTCTTTTCCTATCTTTTTCGTGTATTTTTTGTTATAAAATAAAATGTGAAACTAAGGAATATATTTCCATAATTTATTTTCATAATCATTCACTCTGTATGTACCTAGTCTGTTCTCTAAAACAAACACACGTTTATCAAAATGGTAGTACATTTCACCTTATATGATTTAAATGCGCCTCAAACGTGAGGTCAGCTCTTGAGCGACAGCAGTCAGCCTTTGTCGGAACTGAGAGCTTCTGAGTTCTGACGTCGTTTGGTACATATATTGCTTATAAACTTTATACTGTGTGTATAAAATAGGTGGAAGGAAGCGAATGTACATTTACAATATTCTAATTTTACCTTTACTTTAATTTAATTTCCTCCTTTTAATTATTTAAGCCTGTAGTCCGCAGTTTCATTCACGTGGACTATAAAACGTAACATCTAGTTTTTTCTCGTCCAAATAAATCGTCTATTAGATATTACTTTCTAACCAGATAGTTGTTAGATCAGGTGTGGCGTAGGGGCACAAGTGTGCAGCTGTAAATACGAGAGATTGTGAGTTCGAGTGGGAACTCGAGGAAATATTTAATATTTTCATTTCTCCCCTTAGTAAAGTAGTAGGAGTGGGAAACAGAAGTGTCTTAATGGAGTGTATTAACACTAGTGAAGCTAAAAAAGGGGAAAAAAATCCATACTCCACTTTAAGAACTTATAACACTTGCCAAATTTCAAATTTTTACGCTGCTTTTGTCGGGTAGGCAAAAAGAACTGTATTGTATGAAAAAAAAAAAGATTCCGACGAATTGAGAATCTCCTTAATTTTTTTAAAAGTCGGTTAAAAAGATTATTGCTTTATTAAATTTAATTCAAACAGTGCCTTTTAAAAAACACAATGCAATTTCACTTTTTAACATAATAATTTAAATATTACGGATGGTTTTTACAGTATTGTTTTTTAGCAGACGTTTCTGTTAACATACTTTATTCTGCACTTTGCATCCAAATTTAATGCTTATTATATATATGGCGGTACTCAACGCCGTACTGTCTTCCCTTCAAGACGAGGAAATAAAAATAGTCATACAGAATGGGAATCGAACCCACAACCGATTACAATCCAATGCTGTTCCGCAACACCACGAAGGCCTCCAAGGTATTTATTGATTCAATATAAAGCTTTAAAGCTTATCTACATTTAAAGTACAGAAATTAAACAACAAAGCTTAGCGGTAATCATTCGAAACGACAATCTAAATCAATAAAGTTATATTAAAACAACAATAAACGTGCAAAGTCACAATAGCATTAACGAGAAAACTTATTTGAACAGAATATAATATAATGAACTGATCTTATTTCTAACAACAGGTTTGAAGTAAATAATTCTAAGTTACAAGTATGCGGAGACGCTCGAGCCATTCTCGAGCCAGAACTCGGTCCAATAAAATAAATTTAATTACAAATCGGGGGAAAAGTCGTATACAGTTCTACCTGAAGTCCTGGAAATTCGTTAATTAGATTCACAGGTTCCCCTAAGTTTTAAAACGCGGAGTAACGCCGGGAGCGTTGGACGAATTCGTATTTTCTCTAAAGGAAGTGTACATTTTCTCCGTCTGTGATTACAACTTGGGAAGGATTCAAAGAAATAAAATGAAGCTTAGCACTTTTCGCAACAGCTCGCGTCGGGAACGCGAACTTAAAGTAGGCCATAAGTTTTTACGCAGATTTAAATAAAAAAAAACTGCTTAGCATGTTCCACTGCTATATACATAGCAACGTTGTAGTTGAACTGAAATATATTTGTTAAGTTCATGTCTTCATTTCCTACAAGTAATATATTTTACTCTATAATAGATATGTAAATGTGTTGAATTAATTTAATATGTACATATATTCTCATGAAAGACTATAGAATAGGTATTATTTAACTTTACATATCCAACTGTCGTAACAATATTTTACTTAGTTTATTATTTTTAGGTAAAAAAATATCCTGCTTATAGCAGATATGGTAGGGATAACTTAGTGTTAAGAGTCCGTTCCCCACTTGCGTAATTTTCGGTGACTAGAGCGAAGAATTTTGGTTTATTCTCCCAAGTAGGAATCGAATTTACAACCGTCGCGTGTGATACAATCGAAAAAATAATGGGATGTACATATTTTAATTATTCAAGAAATAAAATAAAGAAATGGTTTTTTTATTACTTTATTAGAATTATCCATACAGATAGATGCATAAAATATGGATATTATTTTGAAAAATCAATCAAACTTCGCACAAGATCCTTGACTTACGATAGTAATGGGCGACGCCGCGACCCTCTCCCTACATTCGTTATTACAATTTAACCAGCAAAAGTTCCAGTAAGTTCTACCATCAATACCACAAAGTGGTATATACTCGCCAGAGCATTGACTGCATTCACAGTGGAACTCTTGACAAGCACCACCGTGGAATATACTGATGGGATTATCGCCACCTCGAACGTTGTTGCTAGCACAACGAAGCTCGCATTCATTTCCATAGGTTTTATGATCCGTTCCACATACAGGCGAATATACGTCTGTGCAGAAACATTTAGGACATGGTCCTTCCTTGATGACCTTCAAGTACGGATTGTCATCGCGTTTAGCGATGCAATCCATTTGGCAAGCGTTTCCAAATGTCCTGGGTTCTGTCTTCCCATCGCTACCACACACTGGCTCTATAACAGATGGACAGTGACAGTTGTCACATATATTTCTATTAGCGACGGTAACCTCAGGGTATTTGGAGTACACGTTTTTTCTATGTTCACATGCCAAATAGCACAAGTTGTCGTACACTCGTCCATCACTTCCACAAACTGGTTCTTGTTTGGTGGGGCACAGGCACCCATCTAAACATGCTCCGACATTTTTCAGTGATATATCTTGAGGATATCCCCCGTTTCTAGCGTTAGCACTGGCACAATCGAGGACGCATTGACTCCTGTATAAGACGTTATCGGTACCGCAGACAGGAGCTGCAATATCTGTGCATAGTGTACAAGGAGGGCCGATACAAGCAGTTCTATACGCAAGATAGATTATTGGTTTATTTTCCCGAATCCGTCTGGTGTTCTCACAGGATAATTCACATTCATTTGGATATGTAATACCATCTAGAGTGCACACTGGCATATCAATATCTTGACAGATACATTCGCTACATTCGCCAGTATCCACCTTACTGACCGATGTTAACCCGCTTGCGTCACGTTCTTTACTAGTACATTCGAGTACACAATTGTTAGTGTAAGTGACCCCGTCGGACCCGCATACCGGATTGAACCTGTACTCGCAAAGACATATCGATGTTGGTACATAAACGGTTTTCTTTACAATTACGACACTGCTTATCACTTTATCTGATGTTGACGGGACTGTCAATGTTGCCAGGATGGCGAGGGTGCCTAAAATAATAATTGCTTATTAAAATATTTTAAATAGATTTATTGATATAGTATTTTTTACCTACGTGGGTATGTAGTTCAGGAATAACATTAACAGCAACAATATAATTAATATTAACAGTTGTACAGAAATTATAAATATTAAAAAATAAGAATAAAAAAGTTAAACTCACATAATATTTGTTTCTTCATATTGTCTCTTCACTTCTGCTGAGTGACTTCACAGAACATCTCAATGAAATTGTTCACCTTATTATATACTTTAAAGTACACATATTTAAATAATTACCAAATATAAAATTAGTAAGTATATTGTAAAACAGGTTGTAATATCTCTTTTTATCTATGTATGGCGTATTTACATACATTAACCATTTTAATGCGGATATAGCTTCTCATTTCAGTATTTATATATATTTTATGAATTAAATAAATTGTATAGGCAGGTACTACTTTGGGCGTTAACGTGGTTCGCCACATTGGGAAGTGTCATCATCATCATCATCATCATCGACAGCCATCTTTTGTTCACTGCTGGACATATGCCTTCCCCAATTCTCGCCTCCACTCTTCGGACCCACCCGCTTCCCGCCAACCTCTTTAGGTCGTTGGTCCATCTGGCAGGGGGTCGTCCCACCGGTATTGGGAAGTATAGGACTACACATAACGTCGTATTGGTCTTAAATTTGAAACAATGTAAATTTGAATTAAATTATGAGTAATGACTAATGTATGTATTATGATTTTTTAAGAATGGTGTTTTTTTTAAATTTTTTTCCTTATTATTCTGTTCGGACGAAGTGAGGTGCGAAAACCTACCAAGGTACTCCGCTCTTCACTTTCACCCTGAATTTAAAAGATTATGTGTTGAATCTTGCTAGAACATGTATGAGAAAATACGTATTTTTCCCGAGTATATCAGCTCTGAGAGTCAGAAGCTATCCCATTGCGGTGAGTTAAGTCACTAGAGGAAAGTAGAACAAATAATAAATTGAGTTATTTATTATATAAATAAGTTCTTTCTGCATGTTGAGTGAAAATTTGAAAATAAAAAAATATATATTCAGCTTACTTCATTATTAAATGTCACCTATATACTTATCTTGACTTTACTTTATTAACGTTTTGTAGATAAAATGTTTTTTAAATTGTTTGTTCTTAATTTTTTTATATTTGTTAAAAAAAAAGAAATTTCACGTTTTTCACCCGCCTGAGTTAATTCTCCACTGTTCATCCAAATTTCAAGACATTGCTTGTTTTGCTTTGTTACTAGAGCGGGGAAGTGAAATTATCAGTACCATTGATTTTGAAAAGAGCAACTGTTGAGTTTTTTGCCGGCTCTTCTCAGCAGAACTGCCTTCCGAACCGGTAGTAGCTTTTTGTTCATATGTTCATTCGACGATTCAAAAGTTTGTGTATAAGTGTAAAGTGTATAAGTTTATTTGAATAAAGAATATTTTGAATTTGAATTTGAATTTATCCATTCTCCTCTTTAGAATAGAACCTTCAACCGTCGTGTTTAGTCTGACGTGCTGTTACGCAACGATGTCCTCCTTGTTAATGTAAAGTAAGTAATTTTTTTAAGAGTGGGAATTGAATCTTCAAACATAAAATCATCAGTATTGCCAGCTGTACCTACAGGAAGCATCTATTGGATCTGCTGGTATTCTTCTACTAATTAGGCTTAGAAGGGTCTATTATTTATTATAGTATTGCATCAACCATACTTGTCGTATATCGTATATTTTATAGCACCTTTTTATTTCTAATAGCAATATTTTAGAGATATGTCATCACATACATTACTTCTAATTTACTGTGTGTATTCACACCTGTATTCCGCACATAGCTGGGTAGGCAGAGGGCATCTGTTAAACATATTAAGAAACTCCATTTCCATTAAGATACATTCGTTCTCTACTTTCCACCGAATTCTGGAGGAGTTGCGTGTTGAGTGGCGGAACTTAACGCCGCGGTTTTATCTCGTTGTCAGAGCGAGGATATGAAAATATTAAATATTATTTTTTTTCGAGTGGAAATTGAACCTGTTACCTGTAGCGTTTACAGTCGCACGTCTGTGCCCCTGCGCCGCGACCGGCATTACTTTACTGAACTAATTATTAAAGCGTGAACTTGTGATTTAAAAAATTTCGGGTAAATCATTATGGAAAGATAACATTAGACTAAGTAGTTTAATTTATGATCTTTCTTTTCTAGAAACTCTGCTCTCATGAACATCTCTTTATATTTTTTAGTATTTAGCTTGAGTATGAAAATTTTTAAAGGAGAGTAGAGAGCGTTAATTTATCTCTGTTTATGCAGGCGTAAGATGACTAAGGAAGAAGATTATTAAATAGACCTCAATATAATATACATATTAACTTTATTATATAAATATTTTCCTAAATGATATATCCATTTAATTTACGCTTACATATTATAGTGTTTTTAACAGTATATACCAAAATTTAATAGAATAATTATAATATCAAAATTTTACATGTTTCCTTCTTTTAATACAAAAAAAATAAAGTTTAGTATTTTAGCAGTGACTATTTTTTATAATTTTAACAGGAGGTGCACATGGATTACAATTGCATTGATTGTTGCAATCCAGCCAGCACTTGTTCCAGTAAGTGTTTCCATCATCACCACATACAGGTTTATACAGACGCGGACAGGAATCACAATTATACTCGGCATTACAGCAATTGCCGTTATAAGCAAGAGACACCAAACTTTCATTGAGATTGTGTCGGATTTTATTTTCACAATCTAATTCATATTTGTTATTATAAGTATTTCCATCACTGCCACAAATAGGCTCGTTCACATCAGGACAGTTGCAATCATTGCATTCGCCATTATACATCACAAAAAGTGGTGGTTTCCCTAAGTTCACCATTTGTTTACTCTCACAGTTTAATTGGCAAATGTTACCATATGTCTTACCATCGTTGGCGCAAACTGGATTATAATTTAAGGGACAAATGCAGCTTTGACACGCTCCAGAATGCTTAATTTGAATGCTGGTAGTATTTGATTTTTTATTTTTATCAGCACAACCCAAGTAGCATGCGTTTCGATACGTTTTATTATTAGTTCCACATACGGGAATTGTAGTGTCATAGCAGTCGCATGGATATTTACAAAGTCCTTTCGAAACGACTTCCAAAGGAGACAATCCTTCCCGTTCAAGTCTTCTGCTTTCACAGGCTAAAACACATTCATTTGGGTAACTATCCCCATCGCTACCGCATACTGGATCGACAACTTGAGGACAAAAACAAGATTCCTCACATTCTCCTGTAAATAATACAAAAATAGGCAACTGACCATTTTGCAAACGTTCTACATTTATACAATTTAATTGACATTCATTAACATAGGTATTTCCGTCCATACCACACACTGGTTGGTAAATAGATGGGCAATCGCAGTCTTCAGAGCATTCACCATGTTTTAAGATAGTTACTTGATTCTGTCCCTTTATTGCCCTATCTTCGTTTTTACAATCTAAAGTACATTTGTTAGGATAGGTTTGGCCATCATTGCCACAAACAGGTTGATATATGGCTAAACAATAACAGAGATCAGAACATTCTCCATAACTTACAAAATTGATAGCAACTTCACAATTTTGTTCTCGTACTTTATTAAGACAATCAAATTTACATTTGTTGTCGTACGTTCGGCCATCGTCCCCACAGACTGGCTGATAGTCGTCAGTACAATTACAGCCATCTATACATTCACTGTAACTTTCAATAAATATAGGAGGCAAATTCTTTTTTATATTTTCTTTATTTGCGCATTTCAAAGCGCACTCATTAGGATACGTTACACCATCAGTACCACAAACTGGGTCATAGTTATACGGACAAACACATATGTTGGCACATTCACCGTCTCTGGCCTTCGTAATTAGTGGTAAGTTATCTTTTATTCTTTCCTTATTTGTACAATCTAAATCGCAAGAATTGAGATAAGTTTTTCCATCACTTCCACAAATTGGGCTGTAAAGTGCAGGGCAGATGCATTGTTCGAGACATTCGCCATCATTTACTATAGTTACCGGATTTTCCCCATTTCTTTCTTTTATTTGATTAGAGCATTTTAAGTAGCATTTGTTCGAATAAGTCTTACCATCACTGCCACAAACAGGTTGATAAATTTCTGGACAAATACATGACGATGGACATTCCCCTTGACTTTTGATCTTAATTGGTGGGAGGTTTTTACATAAATTCTCTTCGCTAGCTATGTTTAGAGTGCATTCGTTGGAATACGTTTTATCATCTGTACCACATACAGGGGCGTAGTTTGCAGGACAAATTTTATTTTTAGGACACTCACCTTTGCTAGCAACATTAATGATTGGTTCTCCTTTACGTTCTCGTTTTTTGTTTTGACATTCAAGTTCACATTGGTTTCCGTAAGTCTTACCATCGCAGCCACAAACGGGATCATATACTGCTAAGCAAACACAATCATCAGCACATGCATCTTCAGATATTACTTTGATAGGTGTCTGACCATTTTTTACTCGCTCTTTATTAATACAACCCAAGTTACAACCACTAGAGTACGTCTTTCCATCACTTCCACACACAGGTTTATAAATTGCGGGACAAAAACAATCCTCTGGACATTTTCCTTGACTTGCAACCTTAATAGGTGATTTTCCTACATTTAGATTATTTTCGTTTTCACAATTTAAGAGACATTCGTTGTCATAGGTCTTGCCGTCGCTACCACATACAGGTTTATATATTTTATTACAAATACAAGAAGGAGGACATTTTCCATCACTTATTACTTTAATAGGTAACTGACCATTCTTCTTTCGCTCTTTATTAATACAACCCAAGTTGCAACCACTAGAGTACGTCTTTCCATCACTTCCACATACAGGTTTATAAATTGCGGGACAAAAACAATCCTCTGGACATTTTCCTTGACTTACAATCTTAATTGGTGGTTTTCCTACATTTAGATTATTTTCGTTTTCACAATTTAAGAGGCATTCATTGCCGTACGTTTTGCCATCGCTACCACATACTGGGTTATATATTTTATTACAAATACAAGGACATTTGCCTTCTTGCTTTACTGTAATAAGTTGTTTTCCATTTCCTTTCTTGTTGCAGCATTCTAATCTGCACTTGTTAGTATAGGTTTTGCCGTCGCTGCCACAAACAGGTTTATAAATTTGTGGGCATATACATGGAGATGGACACTCACCACGACTCCGTATGGTAATAGGAGAGCGATTGTTTTTTATATTTTCCTGACTAGCGTTTTGTAGTGCACATTCGTTGGAGTATGTTATAAAATTCGAGCCACACACGGGGTCATAATTTGTAGGGCAAATTTGTGTATCTGGACATTTCCCTCTGCTTGCTGTATTTATTATTTTTAAGCCTTTAGATTTTCGTTCTTTATTTTCACAATCAAGTTGGCACTGGCTAGGATATGTTTGACCATCGTCTCCACAGACGGGTGCTTTAAATAGAGGACAAGTACATTTTTCAGCACATTCACCTTCAGCTATTAACTCTATTGGCTTCTGGCCATTTTCAGCCCTTTTCTTATTTTCACACTTCAGTTGGCACTCATTTGAATAGGTATTGCCGTCACTGCCACAAACTGGTTTATAATCGGTTGTGCATACGCAGTTGTCACTGCATTTTCCTTTGTGGAGGACATGAATAGGTGCTTCACCATTATTAATGCACTTTTTACTTTCACATTTTAGTTGACATTCATTAGGGTATGTTTTTCCATCACTACCACATACTGGTAGAAATATAAATGGGCAGATACACGGTGATGGACATTCACCTTCAGCTATTAATTCTATTGGCTTCTGGCCGTTTTCAGCCCTTTTCTTATTTTCACATTTCAGTTGGCACTCATTTGAATAGGTATTGTGGTCACTGCCGCAAACTGGTATATAATCGGTTGTGCATACGCAGTTGTCACTGCATTTTCCTTTGTGGAGGACATGAATAGGTGCTTCACCATTATTAATGCACTTTTTACTTTCACACTTTAGTTGACATTCATTAGGATATGTTTTTCCATCACTGCCACATACTGGTAATATTACTAATGGGCAGATACATGGTGATGGACATTCACATTCAGCTATCAATTCTATTGGCTTCTGCCCATTTTCAGCCCTTTTTTTATTTTCACACTTGAGTTCGCACTTATTTGTATAGGTGATGTTGTCACTGCCACAGACTGGTTTATAATCGGTTGTGCATACGCAGTTGTCACTGCATTTTCCTTTGTGGAGGACATGAATAGGTGCTTCACCATTATTAATGCACTTTTTACTTTCACATTTTAGTTGACATTCATTAGGGTATGTTTTTCCATCACTACCACATACTGGTAGAAATATAAATGGGCAGATACACGGTGATGGACATTCACCTTCAGCTATTAATTCTATTGGCTTCTGGCCGTTTTCAGCTCTTTTCTTATTTTCACATTTCAGTTGGCACTCATTTGAATAGGTATTGTGGTCACTGCCGCAAACTGGTTTATAATCGGTTGTGCATACGCAGTTGTCACTGCATTTTCCTTTGTGGAGGACATGAATAGGTGCTTCACCATTATTAATGCACTTTTTACTTTCACACTTTAGTTGACATTCATTAGGATATGTTTTTCCATCACTGCCACATACTGGTAGTCTTACTAATGGGCAGATACATGGTGATGGACATTCACATTCAGCTATCAATTCTATTGGCTTCTGCCCGTTTTCAGCCCTTTTTTTATTTTCACACTTGAGTTCGCACTTATTTGTATAAGTGATGTTGTCACTGCCACAGACTGGTTTATAATCGGTTGTGCATACGCAGTTGTCACTGCATTTTCCTTTGTGGAGGACATGAATAGGTGCTTCACCATTATTAATGCACTTTTTACTTTCACACTTTAGTTGACATTCATTAGGATATGTTTTTCCATCACTACCACATACTGGTAGAAATATAAATGGGCAGATACACGGTGATGGACATTCTCCTTCGCTTTTGATAGTAATGCGAGCCTCTCCAGGTTTTCTACTCTTATTTTCACACCTGAGCTGGCATTTATTTGAGTAGGTTTTTCCATTGCTACCACATACAGGCTTGTAGTCATCTGTGCAAACACATGGTTCCCGACATTTTCCATGATAATCAATAAAAATCGATCCTGTTTTTGTTTTTAACTTGTGATCTCGCACACAATTAAATAAACATTCATTATTATATGTAATGCCGTCACTACCACATACTGGTTTAAGGTCTTTTGGACATCCGCATGGTGGGGCAAATGTTAGTGTAGCATCACGTATGAAGCACGCTACTAATAAAAGCAGCCCTGTAAAAAGAAAAAAGTAATGATTACAAAACAATAACAAAATATTATCACTTTTTTACCACTTTTTAAAGTATTATTCGAAAGAGGAGCGGGTTCAAATCCCGCTACGTTCAATTTTTTATACGTTTTCTTAATAAGTATTCACTCATATGTGTAGATCTGTTATTGCTGAGAAGGTTGTGATTTCAATGTCATGAAGCAATACAATGGTTTATAAAAATAAACTAATATTTATTTAATTTGGAATAAAGCAAAGAACTACTGCATCACTATATTCTTTACCATTTTCTTGAGTCACCGTACACTGAGTCTAAACAGGATAAAAATAGACATGAAGCCAAAATTACCGCGTGACGTTAAACTTGCTCCAAAATCTATCAAAATTCACATATTTTGTTGAATATTTAAAACTAATATTACCTAACAAAATCAAAAATTAAAGTAAATTCAATAGTTTTATTATCGTAATTTTGTTTTCAAACAAAAGGTACATACCAATTTGAATATCCATAATCAATAAATAGCCGTGATCGTTTCAAACTATCTACTAGATTATGGTACGAAAATTTATATTATATACTTAAGTGTTGTTTACAGAAGCACAAATTAAATAAAACTTTAAACAAAGACCTATGATTGTTACGATGAATTATTAACTATTAATAAAAACGTTTATGTCTCATACATACATTATGTGCCTGACTTTGCTTCCATATTTATTTTTTTACTTTTAATTTAATGGTTTTGTCCATTTTTGAGATCGTCATGGTGTAGGGATGTAGAATATAAATGCTAGATGTGAGTTCAGTTCTTATTCAGTGGAAATAATTATTTTTATAACGGAACGGAAAATGGGGAAAGGACTATTTGAGAATTAATTTATACAATTGTATTTATAGAAATTCCAAAAACTGTACTGAACTAAATGGGACCAATTTCTAAACTCGACATATCAGAAGAATTACCTACCTTAAAGAAGAATCATCAAAATTGATTCATAATTGAGTTATGGCGGAACAAACATACAACAAAAATACATTCGAGAGCTTTCTCATTCTTGAAATCGGTTAAAAGAACAAATTAACATTTAAAAAGCATTTGCAATGAACATAATTATCTACAGTAAATTTCTGCGATGTTTATAATTGTCGTAAACAATATTTATTATAAATATTATAAAACAAACCTCCACGGCGTCTGTCTGTCTGTTGGCGATAAATGTAAAAACTGCATTGATTTTCATGCAGTTTTCACCAATAGATAGTTATAATTAAGGAATTATGGAGAAGGTTTAGGTATATGTGTAGTAAATTGACAGTAATATAATAATAAAAAACAATTGTGTTGCTATAACAATATAGCACCACATGTCAAGTCCTGACATCGAGATTCGCTTGCTGTGATCAATTTAAAAATACTAAATAATTATTCACCCAATTAAGTACATAAAATAAATGTTGTATAATATCATAAATTATATAATTCTCCTATACATTACATTTAATTGACAAATCTAATTTACTAGCTCTAATAATGTTTATATTAAATAACTAATCCAAATAAGAACTCTACACGATTTCAAGCCGGCGAAGCTGCGGGCATAAAATGTTTATTATGGAGCAGCTGTGGAATTGTCACGTTTTTTTTGTTCTTTTTACTATTACAGCTATCGTGATATATTACGTGCTATCTGTGCATCATATATCAGTTTGTACAGGTGGCGAACGGCGGGCTGATATTTAAAAACATCTTGTTATTTAATTTAATCGATTAATTTTATTTATTAATAGTCAAGATCGCACCTTTGTAGCGTAGTTTGAGTGTGTCTAATTCAATGTGGATTTTATACATATGTTCGAATTCCATTGAGTGGAATAATTATTTATATATATTTCTCTTTGGTTATATTTTATTATATTTTACCGCTCTGGTAGACAGAGTGGAAGCGTGGACAGCAGAAAGTGTGGAACGGGCCCTTTTAATGTTAGGTTCCCCCTGGTACCCTTTAATGCGGGAAAAAGCTGATGTGAAGACATTGCTGCTTGGATGCTCTAAAATATTGTCTAAATCTCATAAAATTTAGTTTCAAAGTATATAGACAAAATAAGTTTGTAGATTCATATAGTCAACCAACCTCTATAAAGTGAAAACATTTGCCTAAGCCAGCTCTCCTATTTCATTCACATACACATATGGAATGATTTGATAGAACCCCTGGCCCGGCCATCTTTATTCAATCATGGGCACCTTTCGATTTGGTCGGGTTGTATGCGGGATGAATAATAAGTGATATGGTGCTAGTATTATTGGTTACGTGTCATCTGAAGGTTTGCTTTAGCGCCATGATACGGTGTATATCAACCATATGAGATATCCATACCTATATTATAAATTCGAAAGTAACTCTGTCTGTCTGTCTGTCTTTTACGCAATCAGGGCCAAACTGCTAATTTAATTGCGATAAAATAATCATATAGAGATGAGGGTCTCGGGATGAACATAGGATACTTTTTTTTCTCATATTTGTAATATTTTCGATATATACCAATATATTAAAATACTTATTAATTTGACATGCAATTTATTCCGCCATGTTAATAACAACCGTCGTTGCTAAGCAACGATTTGCAAAGTTTGTTGTTAGAAAACGTCACCCAAAATGAGCTTGCTTAACGCATCTCTCTATTGAAAA
>JAKRZM010000156.1:90960-207087 GCA_036379175.1 Heliconius cydno galanthus | reverse complement strand
CAAATAAGGGGTTGAAAGTTTGTATGGAAAAATCTTTAAATCGCCACCGATTTTTATAAAATTTGAAATTTAGACTCTTAAAAATATTTCATTGAACACATGTTTCGTGGTTTATTAGAATTCACCCCTAATTACGCAAGCGAAGCTGCGCGCGTCCGCTAGTATTTAATAAATATTCGTATAGTTCAAGCGGGCGTAGCCGCGTTCGGGTCCACTAGTATTTTATATTTACTGTGAATGTAACATGGCGGTTGTGGGTTCGATCCCCACTCGAAGAAGTGAAATATTTATTTACATTTATATTTTTATTTCTTCGCTCTGGTGTCGAGGCAAAGAGCGGCGGCACTCAACACACAATGTGCCCAGAATTCGGCGGAAAGTGGAGAACGGAGTTTCAACTCTAGGTTCCCTCTGCCTACCCTGCTGTGTGCTGTATACAGCGTGAAGCTGATTTTTACAAGAAAAATATATAGTATATAATTTCTAAATTGTCTCCATGTAGGAAGTAAAATTTAAGAAATATGATATATTTATAGTACAAAATACAAACTTGTATAAATATAAATCAAAAACTGCATCCAGATAAAGTGCAGTCTGCAGTGTTACGGAGCGTAACTGAAATAAGTGTTACTTAAAGAAATTTCGCGCAGCATTAACGTGTTCTGTTCTAAATGTTTATATCATTTATATTATACGATACGATTTTTACTATATTTTTTTTATATTATGTTATATTTTTTTACATTTTAAAGTAAAAAATACGAAATAGACTTTTTTAACCGACTTCTGTAAGAAAAGGAGGTTATTAGAAAACATATACAAAATTATTTTATAAAATTAAAATTATTATTCTAAAGGCATTGCGAGTTGAATGGCAGAATTCGACACAATGCAACTATTAATTATAAAATAAAATGACATTTCAATTCCTTAAGTGGGAATTGAACCCACAACCAGGGCGGCTTTTTCAGTCCCTGCGCCACGCCTGGCCTCATTTTACAGTTATTATATTTTACTTTAATATTTAACTTTACTATAGAATTAAAACAATGATAATGAGATACAATAATACTGCAATCGCTGTAAATAAGATACTGTCCTCATAACATAATAAGGGGACAGGATGAGGATTCACATTTTGTCCCTTTTTCCAAGTAAATTGTTTTTATATTGTTTAATGAATTTATATCGAGGTTCACCCGAAACAGGATAGCCTATAAATATAAAAGAAGAGGTGAAACATCTCGCATGTAAACTAAACTACTTTATTTACGATCATTGATAACAAAAAGTCTTGGAAATTACTTTATTATTATTACTTATTTTTATTTTTGTTTTTTCAGATATACTTTTATAATTGAAGGCGTTTAAAGCCGCTACGGCGATCCTTCTCTATAGGGCACAAGTTTGTGTGCGACTGTACTAGTAATAGTTATAGGTTCTTCTCGCATTCTCACTGGGGAGAACAAATTATATTTATTTCCTCTATCAGGTTATAAGACCAAGGATGATATCTCCAAAATTAGGCGTTGAGAGGCTGGTGTCTTACCATATAATAGCTTCCGTCTATTCTGCTATGTGGAAAAAAAAGTGAAGGTTTTTTATGCTGCTTTGCTGCTATAGCAGGGTATATATAAGAACTTTACCAGAGCGAGCCAATAAAAATATTGAATGTTTCATACTCTCGATTGCGAATCGAATCTGCAACCATTGCATTTTCAACCGCACGTGTGTGCTCCTCAGCCATGACGGCGTCTATTTACTACTATTATATTCTTCTATTACTTTTACCAATCGCACAGTATAAAACTACTATCTTCCGAATCTTATTTATAGTTAAACTGTTCAGGCATTTTTGCAGTAACTTACAAAGTAACAACTGCCTTGAAGTAAGCAGGTTTCAACTTGTCTCGCGTTCTATCTGCTGGATTTTGTACTGTACGAATAACTAAATAGATTCTGTTAGTCTTTAGGCAAAGTTTTGTGAACTTTATGTGGTTGAAATTTACGTATTTTACATGTTCTGTAAGAAAGTTCTACATGTTTATTTTATTAAACTTTAAGACAAAATTAAACTATATCTTGAGGTTATTGTGGGGCGATGGGAGTGCCAATTCGAAGAAGAAGAAGACTGTAAACTCGAAGGTTGTGAGTGCTTCGTGGTAGCCAGAGAGAACAGACCGTCAAACGCTATGTAAATAACGATACTTTCCCTAGGGGATTTTTACCTAGGGACCATCGATAAATTATGGAATTTCCTTACTTTGCATAACGAGGCAGTTAGGCAACAAAAATAAAAGAAAATAGTTTCACTGAGCCTGATTTTTCATCTCCATTTAAGTAGAGTATAAATAAAACTAAGAATAAACGACAAAAATATGTAGTTGAATATTTCATAAAGATCCCTCTCATAAACAGTGTCTTTGTTCTTTTCCGCGTAAACTCCTGTGAACGTTGATTATTACGGTGTTTTGTTTTCACTTCAACTGTTTTTTCTTCTGGAATTAAGTAAATATATATTTACTTTATATCCAGGTGGATGTTGTACGCTTATATTTTATAGTTTATTTACACTAACTGTTTCATCAAGGCGCGGTGTTCAGTTCCGCTACTCAACACGTAACGTCTCCAAAATTAGACAAAAGGTGGGGAAAGAGTGTCTCAACACTAGGTTTTCTCTACCAACAAAACTATACGAAACGAATCACAGTAATAAATTAAAACACTTCTTTCAAGATCTATATTAAATACATTTGATCCCTTATTACCTCATTTTTAAGATACTCAGATTCGTTTAATTTTTTGGGCAAGTTTATATTGGAATGTAAAAAATTAGGTGTTGAGATATATATATAAGGACACACAAACATACAACACAGTCCAGGAATATGATTTTGTTCATTCTATCATTTCGTTCTCACTAAAGCTACAAGCTGTGAAAAATACATGAAATAATAGAAAATATAATAAATTTAAAACAAATGCAGACTCGGCGTACCACAAAAAGTGATATCTCGGGGCGAACACTGACTTTTATATCAGTCGTCTCTCGTCTCGTCGTTCCAGATTTTAAATCGTTTCAATTTGAGTCAATGGGAATGTTCTGAATAGTTTTCATCGGAGCAACTTAAAACACATTACAAATTCAATCTGCCGGCGGCGGGCGTCAGGCGAGCTGCACGCGTTCTTCACGATTCCCCCTCGAATGGCTCTCGAATAGTTCAAAATAGCATTTGGTACAAGTCTGAGGCCTATTGTGTCTCATACGGAAAATGTTTTTCTGAATATATACGCCTGTCTAGTGATAAGAACTTTAACGTCGTAACGTTACAGATCGTGCAAAGTGGAGTAGGTTAAGCAGGAAGGCAGACCCTGGCAACATACGCCAGGATTAATGCCAGGATGAAGGAGTGATAAGAACTTTAACATTAAACAAAATGAAGAAAAAAAAATAAAATAATGGCGCACTTTGTTTCCATACCGGGAATGATAGTAAGTAGTAGCTTACTGTATATGTGATAGTCGTGGGTTCCTTATCCGCTCATTGCAATAATTATATTTAAATTATTTTAATTTTCCCGTTCTGTAAAGTTTAGGGATCAGAGTGTTTTGATAGTAAATATCCTATCCTTATCCTGCTGTACTAGCAACGAAAGCAAAATCGAAGTTTGCATTCTTATAATTTTTATTAATCTCTCTTTAGTATCTCGTTATATCGAAAATAATGAATGCAAATTATTTATTTTAAAAAATATGTTGTTTTATATTGCATTCACAACTGCAGGAGAATGTTTATATAAATAAAAATAGACAACATATGTTTTAAACACGTCACGAACTAAAATCTTATTAATAGTGAAAGTCAGTCTCAAGAAATGTCACTCCTTAACTAAAGTAGAGGTCGTAGACAAAAGGTTTATGATTCTGTAGAATTAAATTTATTGATTATATCGATTTTTAATTTATTTAACAATTAAAGACGACAACAATAGGTTAGTGTTTGTTTAAGCATATTTATTATGAAGAAAGGTCGTTGAGCAATGACTTCTTTTTTCTAAATATAAAATATGAAATTATAAAAAAAACGTATTTTTACCCCTAATATAGAGTAGGCAGGGGGCTTATATTTGGTAGATCCCTAAACAGAAGAGGTACAGTTATGTCTAACTAAAACAATTCCTTACCCGTTTTTACCCGTTTAGTAACCAATTTCGAAAAAATCTTAAGGATAGTATTTAATAACATATACCCTAGGAAGGTATCAAAGAGCGCGGGTTCGAGTCCCGCTATGTTAAATCTATATATATAAAAGGACTTGTCCTCATTGACTGAGGTAAGACGCACGCACGGCCGTAACCGCTGTGCGTAGAAACGTGAAATTTGAACCGATGTTTACTTTCGTATTCTGGACATCCACTAAGAAGGGATTTTAAAAAAATTTAACCCAAAGGGGTGAAATAGGGGTTGAAAGTTTGTATGGGAAAAAATTTTAAATCGTCACCGATTTTTACAAAATTTTAAATTTAGATTTTTAAAAGTATTTTTTTAGATCGTTTTCTAGAATTCTCCCCCTAAGGGTGAAAATAAGGAGTTGGAAGATTGCATAGATTTTTTTTTAAATCGGCACCAATTTTTATAAAATTTGAAATTCAGACTCTTAAAAGTATTTAATTGAACACGTGTTTTATCGTTTTATAGAATTCTCCCCCTAAGGGTGGAAATAATTTAATATAATTTTGTACAATCTACAATCTTGTAACTTGCACTACAATTATTCAGCGCTAGTAGCGATCTGTACTAATTATACCGACGGGATTGGAGACCGGTGGAATTTAGATCCACTATGTTTTGAAATCGACACCCACCCCCCCAGAGCGTGGATATTTAGTATTCAATTTCACTGTTCATCTAGTTTATCGAGTGTAAAAAATGTATAAGTAATGGTCCATTTTGTTTTAGATTTTTTTTATCTTTGTTTTGATATTAGTGTCTTTGTTTTTTTTTTAGATTCACGCTATATCCCGCACATAGCAGGATAGGCAGAGGGAACCTGGGAACTAATTGTCCAGACCCTCCATTCCCTTTAAGACACTTACGTTTTTTTTTAAGTCACTTAAAGAGGCATTGTGTGTTGAGTGGCGGAACTTAACACCGCGATTTACTTGCTCATTACCAGAGCGAGAAAATGAAATTATTAAATATTTATTATCCTCGAATAATACAACTTATTGTCTTTACAGTCGCAAGCTTGTTTCCTTTGCTACGGCGACCTCAGATGTATAGATATTGTTAGAAATAATGACTCTAATTACTGGCTGGCACTTTTTAAGGCTGTCAACGGCGACCGCAGGAGAAAGATCGCTAACGTCAATCTGCCAGATGAATTCTTTAGAATCGGATATTGTTATTAGACTGCTACATAATTCCCTTTAGTTGTTTAATAATTATTTGAAGCCTTGTTTTAATTCATTACCTTTCCTACTTTATTTAATATTTCCAATAGTTTCTTACAATATAATATATTGATTTTATAAATGTTATAAATTCTGTAATATTTCAATAGTTGCGGAATGAGGGTAAGTAATAGACGGTCAAGGTGCGATGTTAACTCCTGCAACTTGATTAAGCGTAATTTTAACTCAATTATAAGCACCTATAATTAAATTCTATCGGAGTGAATAGAGTTAATTTTGGCGAAGCTGTAGCTAAAATTGTGTGGATTCGTTTTGAAATAACTTTTGACCACGAAGCTCAGTGTGGTAGATTCCAGGTGGAAGCGCAATTATTGTGGGTTCGATTCCCAGTCGGGGATATATAATTAATATTTAATTTATTTTTGTTTCCAAATGGTAGAAAGTGGAGAACGGTGTGTTTTAACACTAGAAGTGTGGAGCTGATAAAAAATTGGATAAGCAGTCTTTCAAAATAGATACTTATATGTATATTTTGTTTATTTTAACTAACAAAAATTTAGGTTTACGCTGCATCTGGCTCACAGAAGAGTAGGCAGAGAGAACTTGGGAATCTAGTATTAACACACTTGTGTTCCCCACTTTCTGTTAATTTCTCGAGGCATGACCTCAGGGTGCTTATGCTATCTACGTGATCTTCCTCCAGTACCATCGAATCTTGAAAGCCTCTTTCTCCACTTTCACTTCAAAGCTGCTAAATCTGTCCAATAATAATAACAATAAAATTAAAATTTATATAAACTCATACATTTAATATTACATTTTCTACCAAGCGCAATTCAAACACAATGATTTCGTCCACCCAGCATCGGTATCACGATCTCTTGAGAAAGTCCTTACACTGAAATGCTTAGAGAAATATTCGACATCTGAAAACGTAAGGCAAATTTACGGGATAGTGGCCCGAGACCGGTTTTGAACGCAGTATAAATTCCTTTGATTCGACATCACTGATCCTTTGTTTAGTTTGAAAGTTGAAAGAAGCAAAATGCAATCGCGCGTTCAAGTCAAATATTTATTTTAAGCTTAGAAACTGCAGGGTTGGTTGGAAATTGTAATAAAATGTTTTGTTCTTCAATATGGTTACTGGACTACGTATTCACTTAGTCTTGTAATTTTATATTTTACTAGCGGACGCTCGCAGCTTCGCTTGCTTATTTAAGGGTGAATTCTGATAAACCACGAAACATGTATTCAGTGAAATATTTTTAAGAGTCTATATTTAAAATTTTATAAAAATCTGTGGCGATTTAGATTTTTTTCCATACAAACTTTCAACCCCTTATTTGCAACCTTAGTGGGAGAATTTTAGAAAACGATGAAACACGTGTTCAATTAAATACTTTTAAAAATCTAAATTTCAAATTTTATAAAAATCGGTGCCGATTTAAATTTTTTTCCATACAAACTTTCAACACCTATTTCACCCCTTTAGGATTTAAATTTTTCAAAATCCCTTCTTAGTGGATGTCCAGATTACAAAAGTAAACATCTGTCCAAATTCCACGTTTCTACGCACAGCGGTTACGGCTGTGCGTGCGTCTTACCTCAGTCAGTGAGGACAAGTCCTTTTATATATATAGATTGTATAACCATATAGGAAATCCTTGTAAATAAAAAATAGAACAGTTTAAAAATTACTTAGGTACACCAAGAGTTACAACTTCTGGGTCCATCATCAAACCAGCCCAATGGCTCCATGTTATTATCGTATTGTCACTTAAGCTACGTATAATTTGCCGAATTTGATAATGACACAATTATTATTTTTTACATCTTCAGATGTCAGAGTGAAGAAAGAAAATATTAATTCCCCCGAATGGGATGCGAACCCACAACCGTCGCGCTACACCTTACTCATACTTACACGGTTGTGCCCCTGCGCCATGGGAGCCTCGCTTCGAGGTGATGCAATTATTACAAGTGAATCAAATTCAGTTTCTTAGACTTTATTACATACATAGTTACAAATCAACCTAATGAAAGCATGTTGAAATATAGCAATAATTCTATTTAATAAAATATATAATGGCTCTTCCAGCAAGTAGTAATAGTTCTAGTAATGTTAGGACACTGCAGCCGAGGAAAACGTTGAATACTCCGCCCAGTTGAGCTGGAAAAATTAAAAATATTTCCTTTTACTTTTTCTAATGAGACACTTCGTTGTCTTCTTTTCACCCAGTTTGACGCATTGCGTATTGAGTAGCGTAACTCAACGTCGTGCTTTGTCTTGTTACCAGGGCGAAGACGTTAAAATATATGACCACCGCGTGATAAAAGAATCCGTAACTACCGCGTGCGCAGTCAGCGGCGGTCTCAATAGACATGATCGCGTCCTTTATTTTTTTATTTTTAATTGCACATTGTATCTCACACATAGCAGTGCCTACAGTCCCGTTCCGTTCTCCACTTTACGCCTGAATTCGAGACATGGCGTGTTAAGCGTTGGCAGAGAGTAGAGAGAAAATGAAAATATTTCATTCCTCAAGTGGGGAATGAACCCACAACCATCTCATTTACAGGCAGATGCGGTTTCACTGCGCCATGAAGAACTCATTTAATGGGAAATAATGTTTTTAATTAATATACCTACACATCTAATGTGGATATTCAACGAGGCTTCTATTGTAATTTTTCTATTAAAATTTTTTATTCTTTACAAGTAAGAAATTAAAGTAATAATAGCAGAAGTAGTATAAAGAATACTTACAAAATAAGTTGAAACAACTGAAGTAAGATCTTCGCTTTAATATCTTCTTGTTACGTTTCTCCACGAACACTCGCACGACGCTGACCCGGTCCAGGTCTAAATCTTCACTAAAACGACATGTTACATTATCTTATTTTAGCTGTTGTGCTTGTTAGTTATTTCTTTTGAGATTACGTAAGAAATTTATGTTCAGAGAGATTTGTCCTCGTGCCATAGCATACGCATGATTCAGTACGAGACTCTGTTGAGTTTTGTCTGGTTGACAGATGAAGGGATTCTCGCCCCCCGAATGGTAATCGAACCCACAACCATCGCGTTTACACTCGTGGTGCAGTGGTGGTAGACACAAACGTGCGGCTATAAACGTGACAGATTGTCGGCTGGACCCCACTTGGCGAAATGAGCTCCAAAATTCAGCGAAAAGTGGGGAACGGGGGTGGAGTTAACACTCGGTTCCTAGGTTCCCTCTGCCTATCCTGCTACAAGTGCGGGATACAGTGTGAAGTTACCTGTCTTTACTCAGAGACTAAGGTGTTTATTTCATTTACTTACTAGAATTTGTCATATGTGTTTGAATCATACATTAATTGGTGACTATAACAGTCCGATTCTTCTTTTTCCACGTTGCATGTAGATGGACAGTTGCATTCGTTGATTGCAAATGAAACTAAAAATATAAATCAATCTATGAATCATCTTCAAGCTGATTCCCACAAGTAGCAGGATTGTCAGAGAGAACTAGGGAACCTAGTGTTAAGACATTCCATTCTTTTTATGACTCTTCCGTTTCCGGCTTTCAGTGGAATTCTGAATTGTGCAGGCATTACGTATTGAGTGGCAGAACTCAACGCCGCGCTTGCGACGTGCCTCGACACCAGAGCGAAGATGGAAATTTAAATTTAAATAAATATTTCATCTCCTCGAGTGGGGATCGAACCCACAACCAGTCGGTTTTACATTCACACTTTGTGCCCAAGCGTCACGTCTGGCATTATATTTTATGTTTTGTATAATAAATCTGGATATTTATGGGTAAGCTTAAAGGTTTCGTTCTTAGTATCTATTTAGAAATTTTGTTGCAAATTAGAAGTTTAAACGGACGAGCATTTGAACCAGCAATTTTTGGATACTGTCCAAATGCCCTAGCCAATAAAATTGAACGCCTTTTAGCTTCAGGCAGACCCAACTTTCTACCCAATTTTCGAGAAATTGTATGTTGAGTTGCAGAACTCAACGCCTCCTTTTGTCTTTTTACAAAAAGAAAAGGAAATATTTGATTCCCCCGAATAGGAATTGACTCATAACCATTGCATTTATAGTTAGACACTATGATTATGTTCACCATTAGGTTATTATAATTAAGCGTAATTATTTTAAGGCATGATTAATTTTCCAGTAGGGATTTGTACCTGCAGCCCGTCTGGCACATCTTAAATGCCTGGCACCGCACACCGGAACACCTGGCAGGCTTGGATGAGACAGTTTTAGACAGTGACACATTTCCAATGTACGTCGCATCTCGCACTCCAACAGGCAATAGGTTCTACGTATAGTAATGATGTTACAGGTAAATAATGATATTAGAAGTAGAAAAAAAAACTATAAAAACTAGGTTCCGCCTTGACTCTCGTGTCAAATGATATTTTAGTTGTTTTTAGACCATAAAATTATCAGCTTATAATTTAAAAAATCAGCTTAAAGTTAAAATTATCACATAGCAGTGCAGGCAAAGGGAGCCTAGAGTTAAGATTGTCTATTTTCCACTAACCACCCAATTTTCAGAACGGAGGAGAATGAAAATAGTTTAACTCACGGGACTTTGTCATTCTCCCGAGACAAGATCGAGTCTACAATCATCTCGTTCATAATCGAACACACTCCCACTAAACCACGACCGATAGTAAATCATCAAAACGAAAAAAAAATACTTATGATAAATTGGAAAGAACTTCAGTGGCTCATGTGCCATATGACACTTCCTGAGATCAGTGGAGAGGCTGCTCGCATCATCTGACACCTGCATCAAGACAGTGCGGTATCCAATCCAGGTCTCTTCACCAGGGGAGATGGCAGTACCGTTTACAGAAATATCTACATAATGCTGATCCGTCCCAATGGCCACCTAAGACATATGTTGGTATTAGTTAGTTAACAATATGTGTCATTAAGAGCATGCAAGGTATGTTCTTAATGAAATATGTAAATTGGTAACGTTATTAACGTTACTGAGGCCGTCGTGGCGCAGCAACGCAACGGCTTTGGGTTCGATCCCCACTCGGGAAATAACATATTTATTTACATTTATATTTTCATTGCGAACGGAGTGTCTTAACACTAGGTTCCCTCTGCCTACCCGGCCGTGTGAGGGATACAGCGTGAAATTCATTTTTTTTTGTTTACTTGATTAACGTTACTCGATGACTCTTTATGCATCAAGAGATGACGCGTACATTGTTTCAAAAGAGTCCTAACTCTTAGAGGTGCGTTTATAAGAAACGTATTTCCAATTTTTATTTTGGTAAATAGGATATTTAGATAGGCATCTATCCCGGTTTATTAAAATATAACTGGAATAATAGAATCTGTGCATATTTAAATTACCCATTTGTATACAAGATCAATGTCTGTCAAATCTTTCCTTTGATTTACTGCCACTATCAAGCTGTTGCTGAAGCCTAATCCGTCTACGTAAATATCGTCATTTGGCTGTACGTTGTGCGGGCCATGGTCTCTGATTTCTCTGTAATAGTCAAAAAGTTAATGTTTATTTCACGTTACAGTGGAGAGATCAAGCACTACTCGGCGGAAGAATTTATTTCCCCAATTTAGAATGATGCCAATCGTGGTGCAGGGGCATAAGCATGTGACTGTAAAAGCGACAGATTTTGGGTTCGGTTTCCACTCGAGGAAATTGAATATTTGATATTTTCATTTAAGTAGACGAAATATTTATTTAAATATGTAGTAGGGGGCGTATGTAGAATATATTTAAAAAAAAACTTATTCCTAGTTTTTATTTTTGTAAATAGTTTATTTAGAAAGTGGGACACTTATCCCAATGTGGGGGGGTGGGCATCTATCCTGGTTTTCCCCTTTATACACAGATAATATTATAACTAATACACCTTTTTAACGAGCGACCGTTAAAAACGCAGCAGTATCCAGTGCGGGTGATCTCCATTTGAAACATTGAAGAGCAATTCACGATATTCCCACGCCACCGGCACCTGCAACTCATAAATTTTGCAAATGTATTTCAATAAAAAAACTAGAAACGGTAATTTATTCTGGTAAACTTTTATTCTGTATCTAAAAAATAATGAGAAATTGAGCCTATGAATTAAAATAATAAAAATGTTAATAAACTTATATAACTTTTCTATCTATTTTTGTCATCTAGCGACTTATAACAAAGAGAAATGACTATTAAGCCACTGATTTCTCCTTCTTCCTTAGAGAAATGATTATATTTAAATTATTTTCGTTGCCACGCTCTGACATACAAAATTAAACGGTCATATTCGTCAATTACACTTCCCTTTGTCTATTCCCGCCACGAGGGAAAAGTTTGAAGTTGCAATTACGTTATACTAAGTCTAACTAGACCCAATTTTTTTTTGTATAGTGTTCTATTATTTACTTTAGAAGTATTTCTTCACATGTTGATGTAAGACGCCGGCCAGCCTGTTCTATATCAATATTGTTGAAATATAGTAATTTTTGTAAATTTTCTAAATCTTCCAAATTAAATACGACGTCTGGAGAAGTGTACGCTGAGAGCTGTCGGATGATTTTTCTTATGTAAGTAGCGTTTAGTGTTTCTGGGTAATCTCTAAAAAATAGTACAGAAAATGAGTAAGTCCAGCCAGGCTGTAACAGCGACAGGTTGTGTGTTCGACTCCCAATCGAGGAAATCAAATATTTAATATTTTAATTTCCTCATTCCAATTGGCAGAAAGTGGGGAACAGAAGTATCTTAATGGGAACGTAATGTATCAACACAACGTTCCCAGGTCCACTTTGCCTACCTTGCTATGTGCAGAATACAGTGTGAAGTTAAAGAAAAAAAAAATTGACGTGACACATTTTTGGGTTCGATTGGCACGAGAGGAAATGTATTATGTTCATTTTCTCTGTCCCTGGTAGCAACACAAAAACACAATGTATCAAAAATTGGGCGGATAGTGAGGAAAGGAGTGTTTTAACACTGAATTCCCCCTGCGGTACGCAAAATATAGCGTGAACCTAAAAAAAATAAAGAAGCAAATAGATAATTAAATAACACTTACACTTCATTGATGAATTTTTCAATTTTATACGTAGGAAAATTGATTTCCGGGCATATAATAACGGACGGAAAAATCATTTTCGTTCTAACAGATTCAATCTTTTCTATATACGTTGGATCGCTGAAAAAACGTTGAACCGTCACATATACTACAGTGACAGCGCAACCAAGTAATGCTGTTAAAGCTAATGCCCAATAGAACCTAAAAATTAAATATATTATGAATAAAGAATATTGTTGAGATTCTTGAAGGCTCTTCTCAGCAGAACTGCCTTCCTCGCGGCAGTAGCTTTATTATCATTCGAAAATTCAAAAGTGCTTGTAAAAGTTTATTTGAAAAAATTAAAAAAAAATCAGCTTCACGCTATATCCCGCACACAGCAGGTTAGGCAGAGGGAACCTAGTGTTAAGACACTCCGTTTCCCACTTTCTGCCGAATTCCGGAGACATTGCGTGTTGAGTGTGTCATATCTGTAGGATAAAGTATGATAAAGAGGTAACCCTGGTCGTAGATACAAAGCTATATATATACTATAAAATAAATTTGAAATCTGAACCAGTAGTTCCTGAGATTAACACGGTCAACTAAACAAACTCATCAGCTCTATAATATTACTAGCGGACGCGCGCAGCTTCGCTTGCGTAATTAGGGGTGAATTCTAATAAACCACGAAATATGTGTTCAATGAAATATTTTTAAGAGTCTAAATTTCAAATTTTATAAAAATCGGTGGCGATTTAAAGATTTTTCCATACAAACTTTGAACTCCTTATCTGCACCTTTAGGGGGTGAATTCTAGAAAACCATGAAACATATGTTCAATTAAATATTTTTAAGAGTCTAAATAAAAAAAAATATAATAATCGGTGGCGTTTTAAAGATTTTTCCATACAAACTTTCAACCCCTTATTTGCCCCCTTAGGGGAAGAATTCTAGAAAACCATGAAACATGTGTCCAATTAAATACTTTTAAGAGTCTGAATTTCAAGTTTTATAAAAATTGGTGCCGATTTAAAAAAAAATCTATACAAACTTTCAACCCCTTATTTGCACCCTTAAGGGGAGAATTCTAGAAAACAACGAAATACGTGTTCAATTAAATACTTTTAAAAATCTAAATTTCAAATTTTATAAAAATCGGTGCCGATTTAATTTTTTTTCCATACAAACTTTGAACCCCTATTTCACCCCTTTAGGGTTAAAATTTTTCAAAATCCCTTCTTAGTGGATGTCCAGATTACGAAAGTAAACATCTGCCCAAATTTCACGTTTCTACCATCAGCGGTTACGGCTGCGCGTGCGTCTTACCTCAGTCAGTGAGGACAAATCCTTTTATATATATAGATTATAAATATTTTTACCTAAAATTCGATTCCGCTAGTCTCCTAGCACCATGGAACTGCGCATTAGTCAACATTTGTTTGAATTTCATGTCCACCGCAAAGCCGCGGCCGGCACGCTGTCAGTGCTCAACTATTATTCACTAGCAGTAATCTACTATCTAAAAGCTTATAAATCATAGACTATCAAATCAAAAATGACGATAGTACGCTATCGTGCTATTATAAAGTTTATTTTTTTGGTGGTTAAAAGGTGGTTTTGGTATAAATAATTAATTTCTATTGATAACTTGAGTGGAATAAGTGTTTGTGGTTCTGTACTATCACAAAAGTGTTAAGGAAGTTAGTCCAGAAGAATAGAAATGTTTTTTTAGCTGCACACAGAGGAATAGGCAGATGAAACCTGGGGACCTAGTATTAAGACTGTTCTGCTTCCATTAAAACACTTCCGCTTTTCGCTGAATTCTTGAGATATTCTTGAGGAGTGGAGGAACTCCTCCAGAACGAGGATTTCCTCAAGTGGGAACCGAACCCACAACCTGTCGCGTTTACAATTTCACTGGGCTGTAAACGTTATAGAACTACTCTCATAATAAATATGTTTTATACAAAATTGTAAATACTCGTATGTTATATAAACAGTACAGAACAAATATTTTCGAATCTCTATTTTATTATTTATTCTAAAGCTACAGTTTTTATTTTATTTACGACTTTTAAAAAGTAATTTGTAATATTTATTGTATCATTTATAACAGTTTATATTATGATCAATCATTTGACTAGCATTAATCAAAATTTATTGGTGAATTATTTATTGAACATAGTAAAGTTGCTGTTAAGGTTTAGTAGATGTCAATAATTTAGGCATTAGTAGTGCACGTTCGATTTTCTGAGTTAGTGCGCGTTATATGTACTCGTACATAATAATAATAATAATATTCTACGTTATTTGATGTTCGCCTATAAGTATAGTAAATACAAGTATTTTAGAAAACAGTTATCTATAGGCAGATAAGTTTTTCACGGTAAACGCGTCGGTTGTGTATAATTTCTACTAAATAAATGGAAAAAATATTTCTTCAACTTCACGCTATACCCTGCACAGAGCAGGGTAGGCAGAGGGAACCTCCGTTCCCCACTTTCTGCCGAATTCTGGAGGCATTGCGTGTAGAATTACAGAACTCGCGCTTTGCCTCGACACAAGAGCGAAGAAATGAAAATATAAATGTAAATAAAATTAATAAAAAATAAATATTTCATTTCCTCGAGTGGGGATCGAATCCACAATCAATATATGTAGGGGTAGATATATATAATTGGAATTACTATTACAAACCATTATAATATAAACCAGATGGTTCACGCAATAAGAAGTGATATGCGTGAAACCACAACCCAAAGCCAGTCACTAATAAGTTAATTTGCTAACTAAATAACGCTGTTCCATTATAGCGACAATCGGAGCGTTCGCAGTAATTAGGATACGCAGTAATGTCTTAATTACTATGTCATTTGTAATGTATTGAATGGCGGTGCTGTTTGAATCAAATTAGATGCTAATTTTAGATATTTATTGTTGAATATATACTATATTTTTTGGTACTGTTTCTCTAAAGAAAAGCGGAATTCCTTATAGGGTTACTTGGTTGTTAGTCTTCCTCATCAAGAGGCAGAGAGGACCAGCGATTTAGTCTGGACACTCCGTCCTCAACTTCTCGCATATTTTAGATATGTTTTGAGCTGGATAGCGAAATTCAACATTCATATGATATTTTTGCTTAAAATAAAATGTTAATAATAAAAAAAAATATTGCTTCGAATAGGAATGACTTTAGGCACTACTCTACGATCTACATCACGAGAACTCAAACGTACACTTTATACACCCAATAATAACCGACTCAAAAAAAAGGAGATTCTATGTTCGACACGTATATTTTTTGTCTGAAAATGTCATTATAGTATAGAATAGAATTTGTACTACTAAAACATATCAAATAAAACAGAAATATGTACTTAAGTGCTTGCAATATATCTCTTGAGCACTCGTAAGTGTCCAATTGCCGCGAACACTGGTGAGTGCATACGCGAAATTGTACCGACTGCATTATTACATTCTCGCCGAATGTTTCCCACTTCTGTCGTTTCTGCGGCTGCTGGTGTAAGGAGATGCGTATACTGGAGAGAAAAAAAAAATATTTTAACCTCACACTGTAATTCCCGCATATAGCAAGGTAGGCAGAGGGAATCTAGTGTTTAGACACTCTCAATTTTCGAGGCATAGTATGTTGAATGGCGGAATTCAACATAACGCTTTAAAGGCACTTTCTAAATTTTCATTATATCAATCGTCAGTATGACGGCGTATTAACGTCAGTATGTAAGATATTCATTCAAAATCATATCACAAAGAACTCTCCAATGTAGGTCCACCGCAAGAGCTATGGAATATTCTATTAGTGACATCAGAGATGCTTTTAGGAATAGCCATTTTAATATTAACTTAATTTCCAAGAGAATGTTCAAATTATACGTAAGAATTGCAGTGCAGCTTTCTACATTTTTCTTTGTTCAGTAGAGATAGGCAGTTATATAGGTAAATATTATAGAGACAAGTAAAAAATCCACTTTTCATGAGACGCAATAACACATTGTTTGAATTTAAATGTAACGGTTGTGGGTTCGATTCCCACTCAGGGTAATGAATTTTCAATAACAAGGCAAAGCGTGGCGTTAAGTTTCACCATTCAATATGAAATGTCTTAGTCTAAAGTTAAGCAAACTTAAATTCATATTAAAGTTCATATTTTCAACTCAAAAGGAAGATGTTGAAATAATCGTTATAGTTAAAGTGTTATGCACACCTGTACATTGAAAATACGATAAAAATGATACGTGTATTTGGTGCAGATATCGACGTCAGACGTAGCATCGATATTCCCGAGGGGAAAGGACCTATCTTGGAATATAATACAATAGAATAATGGCTTCGTATATATTTTGTATACATATATTTAACTTATCGAATTGCTATTCAAGACCTGTAAAAAAAAAGTTTGTCTGGCAGATAAGGCTGTCTGGGACTTTATCAGCCAGTGATGAAAGTGGCTCTAGGTGTTGACCACGCAATTCTCGAAAAAAAACAAGACTTTTGAAAAAAAAAAAGATTAGTGGCGAGTCCTCCTGCTGCCATTTTTGAGGTTTAAATTTTTCCATTTATTCTCGTAATTATGAACAATGGGTAAATAAAATAAGACTTTATAATATAAAGCGCTAAACTCAGGAACTGCTGGCTCAATATGAAAAATATTTTTTTGTATATCAGTCGTTTTATCAATTACGGCTATAGGCTATATTATATTACTTTAATACTTTCTTTATAACCCACAATGAATTGAAAAGGCAAAAAGATATTTAAGTCCTAGTTTTTTCAAAACGACCACGCGAGCGAATCCGCATATAAAAACTAGTATTATTATAAAACAATAAAATACCAATAGGTATAAAATAATAAAATATAACAAAAATGTGAACAACATAAATATTAGATTCGATAGCGTAGGGCGTCGTCAAGACGAATGGCGGGCTTGCGGGGGTCTCAAATGTATGTAGGCAGGTATATAAGGTCGTAGCACGTTAGAGCTATTTTTTATACTATCAGCGAGGAATAATGTGATAGAGAAGGTAATGAGAACGTCTTTATGGGTGTCGATATTTGAGTTAGTGGGGTCCTGGAGGTGACTTTCCAATAGCTTTGTGTTTTTTAGCTAGTTTAATAGTAGAATTTTTTTATATATTACTCGATTTTATAGGTAGGAGAGATTTAGGTGATCAGGATCAGGTTCTGTTTTAAAATAGACGAAGAAGCAGTTTTACGTATTTTCGTTCGTAGTAGGAAAGACCTTTTCTATATACTCGTATTTTCTCACTCTGGTACATGAAGGTAATTGTTTTTGTAAGAATTTAGAGAAATCCTCTCATAGCTCTCGTACTCCTCCTATATACTGAAGTCAAAGTCAAGTAATATACCCCCCCATATACATCTATATATCAAATTTCGTCATTCTTAATCCATTGGTGCTGTTCGTGCGTTGTCACTGAATAACGATATTTTTTTTATATACATATATATAAAACCCTAAGCTCTCTTAATGTGTGTGTTTCGCTACCAACGCGTGTTTATCAGCTAATCAGGGGTCCTCCTAGGTTCGTAAATGTATATGGGTGTCGTATTTCTTACTGAATGTGCGGACACTTTTCCTTCTTTCTTTATTTTATTACTTCTTTTATATATTGTATAATAGTTGAAAATGTTTCGTTATTTAGCATACTAGTTCCTATAAGAATATAGGTATCGGTTTTAGACTGACAAGTGGCTAGTTTCTCCGTTTACCTTCTTCTCAATATGAAGAAGAATGCTAGTTATACTATAGTTTAACAGAGTTATATTATAGAGTAAATTTTATATAGAAATATATTCTCCGGGGCCGTCATGGAGTCGTCAAGTCAGTGGCACAGAGTCTAACTGTAAATTCGATAGTTTTGGATTCCATTTCCACTCGAGGAAATTTATTATTTTTATTTTCGCGCTTGAGTTCCACCACTGTCGCTCAACACGCAATATCTCCGAATTGAAGTGAAAAGTAGTTAATACAATGTTCTAAGACCGGGCTCCGGCGGGATACAGTTTAATTTAATTTATTTAAATAATATTTTTTTAAAATTTTATAAAATTTGAAATAGCAAAGCAATAAAAAGTGATATCAAAAGTAAGCAGGACAGATAGATAGATAGAGAATAGACAGATATTTGTCTTATAAGAAAGGGCATTTTAAAATTTCCTATAGCACTAATTGAACCCACACCCATCGCGACTACATCCAGACCTCTAAAGTGAAAATTGAACATATTTAGTTTGAAAAGCAATTAGTTTAGCAATAATAATTTAATTTTCTCTAAACATATATTATATTACCTTATATTACTATAACTTCTGTCGCTAACGTTATCAAGGCGTAATTAATACTTAATTACTCGTGTTACTTACCCGTACACGTTCGTTGACTTACGATACATGTTTAAGTTAGACTAATATTGATTTGGTGAAAATTTTGTACTTATATAATAGTTTTAAAAGATATTGCCATTAAGTGAATGTTTTTGAGGGCTCTAAATAGTTAATTTTAGGTAGCTTCCCGCTTCGCAAATGCAATGGGAACCTAGCATTAGGACAGTCCGTGCCCACTTCCAACTCAATTTTTGAAATATTGCAACGTGACAGATTTGGGTTAGGTTCCCATACGGGGAAATAAATTATTTAAATTTAAGAGGACAGAAAACACTGGAAAGTGGGGTCGCAGTATTTAAGCATTACTTTTGCTCTGCCTATCCTTTTAAATGTAGGCAGTTTATTTACCCTGTAAATAAACAGAATAGAACCGAATTCGGCGAAAAGTGGGCAACGTCGTCGTTGTCGTCGTCGTTCGTATCTTAATGGGGACTAACTGTCTTAACACTAGGTTCCCAGTTTCCATCTGCCTACCCTGACACGTGCAGGATACAGCGTGAAGTTGAAAAAAAGAAAGGTAGCTTAAAGAGTTTAGGGAAGCGATACGAGAGGATTTCTTGAACCTCCTACAAAAACAGAATTTCCAAATATGTCTTAACTGACGATGTTTTATTAGGATTTCCTTTTAATAAAGAGCAAGTGGGGGTAGTTAGGGGATTGTTATCCAAGATATATAAAATGTTAAATGCCCAACCACTGCAGTAACAATTCCCACATTTTACTGCCCATTGTGAACGAAAATACTCTGGATGCCTTGAAAAGAGCAAATCTCTTGTTTATTACACTCATTTGGCAAATGATTCGAATAAACGAACCCAAAGTGTATTGATCTATTATTTTGATAATAGAAGTAGGTGTGTATTTTTCATCATTTTTCATCATTTTTGGTAGGTGCTGAAGATATATTATATTTTGGACTGGTTATACACATCAAATTTGGCCTCACAACTTTGTTTAAACTAGAAACTTGGTATTAGTTAGTTTATACATTTTCATTTTCCTTGAGATTTTATAAAATTCAAATACGACATAACTCATTCCCCCTGAGTCGGAATCGAATCTACAACCGTCGTAATTTTATAGTCAGACACTGTGCCACCGTTCCATGGTAGTCCCAATATATTTTTTACCAAAAGATATTTCATTTGACAGTCCAAGTAAAAAAAGAAGTGACAAATCACTCTATCCACCATTCCCTTCAATTATATAGAAAAAATCATTCCATTAATTTTCATTCTCATTATTTTTCACAAACAAATTGTTCAGTAACGAAGTGAGCAGATTTTATTACGCAAAGTAAATATTCTTTCGGCGTCCAATATTTTGAAAGCGGCGAGTCTTTAAACGTCCTTTTACAAACCACATCAAAGGAAATATGATCGTTGCGTTGAAATAAATTGTATGCAAGGAATGTTAGAATAACTAGATTTTTAGTACAGAGCTTTTAGAGTAGCAAAGAAAGTGTTCTAAAAATGGTCTGTGGAATATTTTTGCTGCTCTAATAAATTAATGAAAATAAAAATTTCGTTATATAATAAGGAATTTTTATTATTTTCGGTTTACGAACTTTAAACCCAATTTTCGAGATATTGTTTCTTGATCTTGGCATCCTTTCAGTGCGGTACATGCATGAAAACTAAACACCGATTTGGCTGTAGCTGTGGGATCTGTAGCGGGGGCTATGGGTTCGATTCCCGCTAGGGTAAATTTAAATTAATTCCATTTCCCCGCACCGCTACAGAAAGCATAGCGTTGAGTTCTCAATAACATTAATCGTAAATCTGCTTTTTTGCTAAAAACCAGAGAACATAAGAACTTTAACCTACTTCAAAAGTAATAGTTACAGCAGTATATGAATATTGCTTACCATATACAGGAGCCCATCTGTATATGAGATCTGTCTATCGGTTGCGGATGTTCCGAGATGAGTTAGGTCGACATATGAGTGATGTTCCGGTGCTTTGACTTGGCGAATGACTTATGAGTGCGCGTGACTTAACTACGTGAGTACGTTTCATGTTGTTAATCCTGTAATACAATTTAGAGTTAAGTTTAGTTGGTTTATATTAACTGGAACAGTTAAATTTGAATAGTTTGGATTGTTATTTGTGGTCTTGGGTTTGATGTATTAGATGAAATTTTGGAGGTGTTATCTCGGCCTTAAAGATGCGGGTAGAGAGATTATTTTCAATTTATTTAATTTAGTGTCTGGCCAAAGTGTGGAAAAGAAATAACCAATTTGTTAAATAATTTAAACATTTTTTTATATTATTCTGAATGTTTTTTAAGAATTACGGATATAAATATAGCTGTAATTTTTTTTTAAATAATCAGTGAGGTCATCGTGGCCCAGGAGAACAAGGGTGTAACACTAACGCAACGGTTGTGGGTTCGATCCCCACTCGAAATATTTATCTAAATTTACATTTCCATTTCTTCTGCTTCGAAGCTGATTTGTATTTAAATAACTAATTTGTTGATCCTAACCTAATTCAGACTTAAAAATAATCGAATCTATGTACCTTACGATCGTAGTCACCATATAATCCAATTATTGTCTCAACGAAGAAAATTGGAAAATATATTAGAATATTATAATTTATTTCGTTTGGCAATAACTAAAAATAGAAATGAATATGCAGAGGAACGCGTTCGATGGAAAAACTCGATCTGTTATTTAAATTCCATTGATCCTCAGTCTAAGAGATAATCCTGTGATATTGGATTTATCAAACACTTATTTAAGTAATCTTTTAGGAAAATACGATTCGACGCGACGGTGGGTGTGCTAACAACGATTTCAATTTAAAAGGAACATTTGTTTTTTTTATATAGAAATATGTATGTATTTTGGGTACAATTTTCTACCATCATCTTCATCAATCAGGTGTTTTTCAGTTAAATAAGACGTCTCTCGTTAACTTCATCGGCATTAGTACCAATTTTCGTGTTCCCCAGGGCAATTAAAACCCAAAATTTATTTTGGTTGTTTTCTACCACCAAATTAAATATATCAAGCTAGTATTATACGTCCAATACAAATACTAACAGGTACAAATACAACTTTAAAATTGAACATTATTGCTAATTATATTTTAATATATTGCTGTGATAATGAATCTAATCTAAAGATAAATTCATTTCGATGGTTGTAGGTTCGATGATCGCGGCGATCTACCTTTGGATAATATAATATTTGTACATTTCACTCACACACGCAATCTCTTGAATTCAGGCGGAAAGCGGAGAAACTCTCTGTTTATTTCGCAAATAACGAAGCGAAAAGCTAATAAAAATATAATTTCTCTTACAATTAGAATTACAACCAACTAAATTCTACAGTCTTTTAATATTAGTATAGATTAATAAAGGAAAAACAATAACAATTAAGCGTAAGTTAACTTAAATTACAAATAAATATTAATACGGCACTAAAAGTAAGCGGTGCTCGAATTAGTTGTAATAATCTAGATACTAAAAGCATTATGAGCGCTCGAAACTCGATTACGAAGTCGTTCAATGGGCGTCAGAATAAACGACTTCAAATATCCATTATAGCTTCGTACCTGTTGATTATATTATAGTGTCTATAATATAATATTTTAGTGTTATTTCGCTAATTTTCAGAATAGATATTATATTATGGTAATTTTGTTTGCGTTAAAGCTGCTGTTAGTAATAATTTTGTTTTAGCTTCGCACTTAAGTATATCAACGCTTAGGTAGCTATATTTTTTGCAATATTTACATAAAGAAATGAATTTGATAATTTGGATTATTTTTTTCTAGCTTCTCCTTGTATCCGGTATAAACCAGGGTAAGCAGTGGGAATCTAGTGAGGTAAGACTAGGTTGTCTCTACTTACCCTGGTGTTCCCCGTTTTGCACTTAATTTTCAAGACATTACGTGGTGAGCAGTTGAACTCAATGTTGCACTTTGTCTATTCTTCAGAGTTAGAGTCGATCCCAGAACTATCGCTTTTGTTAGCCGATATAAAAAAACTCCTACAAATACTAGAATAATCTAGAAAAATAATTATAATTTTTAATCAAATTTTCTGCGATTTCGGTGCATAAATAAATTCTCCAAATATACTTTAGGCAGACCCACCAAATTCATTGGACCATCAGGCCTAAAAGATAACATAATAGATAAAGCCGGTGGTGGTTCACAACATCTTTATTAATACAAGACCAAGTCAATAAGATAGACGGAGATAATGGGATGTTTCAGAGTCACTGATTCAGAAAATGAATTATGGAACCCAAAGTTGCGTGGTTCCGGCCGACAATTTTGCTTGAGAACACAGCTTTAAGTTAGTGCTAAACTTATTTAATTTCACTACCTTTTGTGTTAGTGATTCTAGTATATTTAGCAAAAAAATATATTTTTGTAAGGAATATAATAATATGTTAATACAATCTTCTTTTTCTCTTTTAGGGTGCTTGGTTCTTCTTGGAATCTTTTTAATTTTATCTAATAAAGTAAAAAAATATTGTAGAAATAAATATTTTGAAACTTATCACTGCACTTTGGTTCATTACTAGAGCGAAGAAATGAAAATATTAAATATTCAATTTTTTGTAGTGGAAATCGTACCCACACTGCCATGTTTTAAGTCCCGCGCTTGTGCTTCTGGGCCACGCCTGGCCTCAATTCTGGTGAAAGCCTACAAGTTGCCAAATTCTATTATACATATATGTATTCGTTCCAACACAAAATCGAATTTATTCAATTCAAAATGTTTACATAATCTTTACAAAAAGGTCAGGCATAATAATACAAAATATGAAATGAAAAATTTTCGTTGAAAAATATATTATTAAAATGTCAAAAGTATCGCATAATTGAACACGGCGGCGGAACAAAAATATTGTCTGAACTGAAGTGAATGGGCGATATGAAATGGTTGAATTCGACCTATTTACAGATTAATAATACGGTTTTTAGGGTTCCGTACCTCCAATGAAAAATCAGAACTCTTTCGTTCAGAACTCTCTTATATGATACTCCAGTTAGACTACTAAGTTCAAGACCCAGCTTTGAGGAACTTTCCTTGCAAAGAGAGATCTATGGAATGCTTGCTGTTTAAAATAGGGACTTGGTATCGTTTTTTGAAAGACAAATTTGGGCTATTTGAAATAATGCAGGAGAGTTTTGTATTTCGTCCTTCAGGATATCAATGTATGTATACATATATATTTGTCTGTATATATTTAATTAGTTTTTTTAAAATGGCATAAAAATAGCCAACTTTAGAAGTCCCAATATTAAAAAAAATATTAAGTATTTATTTAAGAGGCCATCCTGGCGCAGCGGCACAAAAGTGGGACTGTTACGCGAGGGTTGTGGGTTCGATCCCCACTCAAGGAAGTGAAATATTTATTTACGTTTATATTACCTTTTCTTAACGTTTACTGGTGCCTTTTCTGGTGTCGAGGCCAAGCGCGGCGTTCAGTTCTGCCACTCAACACGCAATGCCTCCATAATTCGGCAGAAAGTGGGGAACAGGTTCCTTCTGCCTACCCTGCTGTGTGCGGGATACAGCGTGAAGCTGAAAATTGAATGAATAAGTATTTATTTATTTTATTAAGTATCAAAATGTTCACAAGTTAGTAATACCCAAAAGAACATGAAAAGTTATGTAAAATCTTCACATTCTAATATACCGCAAATTCAGTGTATAGGAAAATTTCTCGTGCATTACGGCGGGAAATAATACATGTCGGGTTTAATATTTCTTCTTAATTAGTTTCGTGTGTGTTGTCGGTTGCGAAAGTTCCGCGAGACTGAGCGGTGAACTTTTAAACGTTTAAATTACAAGGCTGCCCTCAGAATTTCCTTTTCCTTAATGAATAGATTCATTTTGGATTGCGTGATATGTAGTGATATATCACTACTGATTGAATATCTGATTTTTGTTTGTTGAGGCCGTTTTAACGTAGTGTGGTGGTACGGTTTCTCACTAAATACGGTGGTTCTGATAACGAATTTTACTCGGGAAAATGAATACATTTAAAGACATTCGTCTCCACTCAGAGGCCTAAGCCTAAATCCAAGATAGACGAAGATATTTGAAAGAAATTAAGAAAGCGTCGAATGTGTCAACTTCGCTGTCAATATTTTGAAATAATAAAAAAGAAGAAGAATAGTTTATCCTTACCTACTTTCTCTTACTCTTACTTACCACCATGAAAAAAAATGATTTAATTTTTATTCTAAAGTTACTTAATAAATTTTCAAATTATGCTTACGCGTATCCCCTATATATTCGACAATATATACCCAGTATGTACATCCCAGTATATGTAGTTTGCATATGAATTATATCGCGAAATTCAACACTAACAGTTAACTGAATTATTCACATGGAGTTTCAGCTGAAATTTCGAAGATAATATCATCCGGAACGCTATCGGCTATTTATTGGCATCATATTTGTGGCATATTACTTAAATGTTAACTTTTATAAATTTTAAACTTTCAAAGTCTAATTTAAAAATTTATACAGCTAAAATAATTAATATAAACGTATATATGTTTTTAAGTTAGATAATAAAACTGAGTGTAATTGTGACAGTTTGTAGGTTTGATTTCCACTCAACATGTCAAATGTCACCAAGTCAATGTCTGTTGATTTTTTGGTGTATGAGGATCGGAGTGCCTTAACACTATGTAGGTTTCTGCCTACCCTACTACATTCAGGACACAGCGTTAAGCTAAAAAGACAAGTAAGATACCCAGTAGGTGTTTCAGTCCATTTTGTAAGCCTATGAGCCTCTATCAGTCAATCCCAATCTATCGCTGAGAAATATTCATAGAATATTGCATTATATTATGACCTATATACCTAATATGTACGAAGTCCCGAAATTAGGTCACACAATTTCACTCTCGCATAGCAATAATCCTTTTTAAATTTTATGCATCTGTCTGAATGTGGTAGATAGAGAAATCTAATTAGTACTTCCAATCTCGGTATTGAGGGATCCCGTATCATTTTCCTGATCTGAGTTCTGCGGGATTACAGGTGCGGGATTCGCGGGATTTGCAAAACTGGAAAGAATTGATTATGAATACGACTTCTCCCGAACACGATTCCTCAGGAAATTAATTATTTTATGTGCTGTTTGTTGAGAAGTGTGAAAATTGTATTCATATGATTGCAGTCAATAGATCAAAAGGAGAAAATCGGACACTTATAGGATTACTTTTATTGTGCCTGGAGGTATGAAGCTGGAATTAATATCAAATATCCAGTTCCAGTTTAGCTTGATTAGACCTCCACGCAACTTCCCGATAAATGGACTGATGGACTATAAAGTGATCCTTATAGGGTTCCGTTTTTACCCTTACGTACGGGACCCTAATTAAACAACTATTGAGATATGGTGCATAATCTATCTATAAGCTCGTCGGTTGTGGATACTATTGTTACTCTGGAGAATGAATTCTTTTATTCTCCTCCTTGTGGTAGGTAGACAAAATCGGGAATTTATTTCCACTACCTAAAATAAAGAAATTGGCGTAAAGTGTCCTAACACTAGGTTCCCTCTGCCTTCACTATCATATGGATACAGCATGAAGCTATAACAAAATATTACTTTATTGAAACCACGTAGGAAATGTACGGCAGTAAAATCTAAAGACTTATCCTGCAATATATGACATACGGGCACCCGTCGCCATTACGGGCGATTGAATATTTATGAGATTAGCGATGACTAGTCGGTTCATTGCCGTTTCAGACATAAAAATTATGACCCATGCCATGCTATGGCGTTTTAACTAAATTGAACATATAATATCATCTATGGGATCCGTCGTGGTGTAGAGCGCTGACTGTAAGCGCGACGGTTTTGAGTTCGATTTCTATCCCAAGGAATAATTATTATTTCCTCGCTCCGGTAGAAAGATAAAACAGCGTTGAGTTTCGCCACTCAAAAAGCAATGTCTAGTAAATTGGGTGCAAAGCGAGGAACTCTTTTTTAAAGTAAATTAATATGAATTTAAAGTAAATTAACTGTTCTGGCTAGGGAACTAGCAGTTTCAATATTAACACTAAATAAGTAAATTTAACCCTATCCCATATATAATATGTAGTGTCTAAATTAAATTCAATTCATTAAATTCTAAGCAAATGGTCCACCTAACGGCCCTTAGCGGCGGTTATGGTCGTTTAGACAAACATTAATGAACGCGCGTATCATTACTGACTACTACGAGGATCTGGACCGGAATATCTTAAACTAGATATTTCTTAGAGGTCTTTACGTTATTTCTATTTTAAGCCTAAATTTAATTTAAAAGTAATTTATTACTTTCTAAACTTGCTCGTTAGTTTCAAAAGTATTTACAGGACCGACATGGAAATCCTTAGGAGAGGCTTGTGTGCGCCAGTAGACGTACAAAAGGCTATCATGATTACTGTATATTGACAAAATTATATTGTTAAAGTAAAAATAACTGTAATGTCATAAATACTTGCACTAAATTGGGGTCGTCGATTCAAATCTGAAAAAAAAAAATACAAATACATAGTTATAGAACTGGCCAATGGCACTATGCATACGCCAACAAACATACAAAAGTAATAGTAACTAATAACTCCCGAACTCAAATATATAAGCGATCGTTATATGCACAATTTAATTTCGTGTTTTTTTATCATTTTTAGTGCAACGTGATTTTTCTGCGAACAGACCGGGGCCGGGGCTTTAACAATTTTCGTTCCTAACCCATTCTCTCACATACTGTACTGGTCTCAACAAAAAAGTTAAATCTTCGTTCAATTTTCGTTCAATTTAGTTTGATGACTTTTTTACTTTCATTTTGTCGGTCGTTTGCTGATCGATGCAATAGTTAAAGCATGACACGGGCAATAAATTAGTCCTATAAGAATTCCGTTATTAATATTATTCATAAAATTATCACCAAATGTGTGAACAATACCAAAAATAATGAGACTTTTATTGTCATTTTCATATAAAGTTTATTTTGAAACAAAAACGAGGAAAAGAATTTCGTCAGTAAAAAGTATTTTAAAGCGCTGTACAACAAAAAGATTCAATGGACTGGGTTATAAAAGTTTTAAGGCTTTGTTGTATTTACCAAAGTGCAAAAAGGGTACGGAAAGCTATTTGTTACTTACCTCCGTATTTATAGAACTATGAAATATATATATATATATATATACTTACTACGTCTGCGACTTCGTCTGTGGGGAAAAGTAAATTAATATAATTTTTTTGCTTATAAACCGATTGAAATATAAGAAACACTAAATATTATTGAAGCTAGAAGTTACATTCTCAGGATCTAATTGCTACGACTCCACTGTCTGTCTGTTTGTCCGTTTATAATCTCATTATATCTCATGAACCAAGACTGCTAGCTAGTTCAATCTTTCCCAGATGACGTATGTCTGTTGCCGCTACAAAAAAAAAAAACATTTATTTGCTCGCTTTTGCTCGATATTGATAACAGCAACAGGTAGACCCTTGAAATATTCTCAAAATATTTATATTTTCACTTAAAAAAATATATTAAATTAAATTAAATTAAATAAATAGCGGAACCCTTCGAGCTCGAGTCTAACGCGCACAAGGCCGGTTTTTTTACCCATTCCATCATCTATACCTCTGAAATTAGGAATCGAAATCACTTTCAACGACGTTCCTATGGCATTTAAGACCTTATTAATTAACTTTTGTATGTGACATTACGTAACAGATATAACCAGTGTAGTTCCAGCCTAATCAGTCGGCTGGTGCAAGGCGGAAGTAAGGAGTTAATTGAATTGTCCGTCTATACTCGCCTACCTCCTTCCTCGTGTCAGTCCCTCCACTGGACACACAGAGGAAGTATCGTTAACAGTTGATTGAGGATTTTAAAGAATTTCTATTTGTGTTATTTCGTGAGAGAGAGCTTTTATTCGTTATTTTTATTCTTTTTTGTTTTTTTAGCATCCCTAGGGGGGAAACCAGAGAGAATGGAGCGCCAAATGCTACGGATTACTGGCTTGGTTACTTAGTTTTATTTAACACTAGCGGACCCGGACGCGGCTACGCCTGCTTGAAATATAAGAATATAATTTCTATAGAAATGTAATTTCAATCTAGATGAAATGCTAAAAGTGACTATTATATTTATTTTCATAAGGATGAATATCAAAATGACGCGGTAACGAACGCGGTCGCGTAGCGACGACGGTTGTTATTAACATGGCAGAATAAATTGCATGTCAAATTAGAAAGTATTTTAATTTATTAGTATATATGTGTAATGTAATATTATATAGCCTATAGCACTTCTGAAGAATGCAGCTTTCATACAAAACAAAAACAAAGTAAATCGATCCAGTAGATCCAGAGATCTTAGCGTACAAACAAACAAACAAACAAACAAACAAACAAACAAACTCTTCCGCTTTATTATATTAGTATAGATATGTGTAATGTAATATTATATAGCCTATAGCACTTCTGAAGAATGCAGCTTTCATATAAAACAAAAACATAGTAGATCGGACCAGTAGATCCAGAGATCTTAGCGTTCAAACAAACAAACAAACAAACAAACAAACAAACAAACAAACAAACTCTTCCGCTTTATTATATTAGTATAGATTCATTATAGGAGTTAGCATCAAGAAAATTTAAATATATCAATTGATAGTATAGTTGAATAATATTTCTTTATTTATTTTTCACCTGTCGTTAATAATGAAATGTGACATAATATCATATTAATTTTAAATTCAACTTAGGATTCACGCTTTCCCGTGTAACAGGGTAGACCGATCATAGTGTCCATATAATCAATTCCTTATTTACCATCTACTTTCGAGACATTGTGTGTTGAGTTTTGAAACTCAACGCCGCGCTTCACCTAGAAGTAGAATAGATAAATGAAAATAGTTTAAATATTCTCCCAAGAGAATGGGAATTTAACTTATAACCATTGCATCAAAACTCAGATGTTTTCCTACTGCGCCACAACGGTTTAGTTTATATCTAATATATTAGTAGCGTTACAATATTAAATAATAATTATAAGATTCAATTAACATATTACTATCATTATATTTAAAAAAAAAAACAATCAAAAAGCGAAAGACCGTTCAACGGTAACGATTGCCTCGTTAAATATGCTGATGCTGCAACGCGAAATCCCACATTATGCAAGTTGCGTGCCCCGTGTTTTTCTTTCCACCAACGCGACGCCCTCAACTACCCCTACCAGCATACTACCTATTACTTCTACCTAGTTGTTCATTAGAATTTTGTCAAGAAACTTTAAAATTACTTTAAGACGCTAGCGGGCGAGTTTTTCTTTGACTTGTGAGGGAGTTGGCAAGTAATCTGCATACGAAATATCCGGAAATAATATCTAACGTGGATGTTGGAATTGTGAACTCGGGATTCGATTAGGTCTTCCAGCTCCAGTTCTGGTTAAGTTACTTTGGGCGTTTATTTTGGAACTTCCTCTAAATGGGACTTGGATGAGCTGGTAGTTTTTAATGTTAGTATGAAGAATGACAGAAACAGTTTTTGTTTTAGACAATGTTTAAAAAAATATTAACTTTGTAGGATTTGAACTCGCGTCTGGTGGAAACCGTCTAAGCATTCAGAGCACTGAGTCGTACGTTCTTATCAAGTTACGTCAAAATTCTTATATACTAATTCGTGACTTTATTAGGCAATAGAAAATACTATTTATTATGAAAAATTATCAAATGTGTCAATAACACTTAAAGAAATAATATTTTTAAAGTGTTGTTCTACACTTGGTTCGTGTAAATATATGAGAAAGAAGACAAAAAATATTAAAAGATTTTCGATCATCATGATAATTTAAAGTTTACGTTATGTTATATCAGAAAGATATCAAATAAGAATTTTATTATTTTGGAAATATAAATTTAAAATTTCTCCTTTTATCACGTATTTTCACGTAAACTGAGTATAATTGAGTGAGCATCGTCGGTACATACGGACAGCGTGGCAATGTCCAATTATTGTTTAACACGGAACCTTGTTAATCTATAGGTAGATTTTTGAAGCAATATTTTATTTCTTTATTTTGTTTTCTTTTTCCATATTATTAATTACTTATTAATAACTTATTGTTTTATAACTCGATTGAAAATTGCGACATGAGTTACTTGTTAGATATGTTACCTATTATAATTAATTTCAGCTTCTTTTTTTCTCTAATGAAACTTTTGCTTGAAAATATAGAATTATATTAGAAATTTCATAAAGAAATTGTGGGTTATGTTTAGCCATTTATGTAACATTTATTTCCTAAATATATTTCTTTTGATTAGAATATTTATATTGTGTACATTTTTCTCCTACAGAAAAGAACCTCGATGACCGTCGTGGCATAAGGGCCAGGGGTGACTGTAACGCGACGGTTGTGGGTTCGATCCCTACACGAGGAAATGAATTATTATTTAATTATTCATCATTTCTTCGTTTTGGCAACAAAGCAACAGCCCGGCGTTGAGATCCACCACTCAACATGAACCTTCAAAAATCTTAACACTAGGTTTCCTCTGCCTACCCTACCCATATGCTATATGATCGAAAAAATCCTGTTGCAAGACATACTTACATATTACATATTATGTATGGACATTGACTTAAAAACCCCTATGAGTTTACGAAAAGTGTTGGTGGATTACCGAAGCTTTAGTTGCAAAATAATTGGATATAGGTCAGTCAGCGCCTTGTATCGGAAAACTGGCTTAATTGACTTCGACATGGTACATAGTGTATCATGCGGGCATATTAAAAATATCCGATAAGTTGGGTGAAAGTGTTGAAAAAAGGATTTTGAATTATGTAGAATAAACCTAGTGTTAAGACACTCTTTTTTCCATTATTTATTATGACTTGTTAAAAAGTGAGTTAACAGCATGAAGAGTTACGTTCCGTAATTAGCATAATTTAAATCCATCACATACAAACATTTTCCTATGTTAGAATTGAACCCAGAACCATTATTAAAACAGTGAAGCATTGTTCGTGAATAAACCACGATGCCGTGATGTATCTAAGATAGTTTACATATAATTTTTAACGCATTTTTTACAAGGCTCCAGATAAGCCCGGAGAGGCTCTCGTCCGCCGTCTCCCACTCGACCCGTTTTTATCGGCACAAAAGGAGATATTCTTCGTGGACAAGGATTTTTATAATTTTATAAAAATATGGATAATTCACAAATAGTTTCTAGGTTTTAGGTATTATATTGAGTGCGCTATTTGTATAGATTAGGTATTGGGCGCCCTTCAAGTTAATTCATAATATACCAGGTTTTCCGTGTAGTACCAAACAAATTTCTTTATAATTATGACAAAATTATTTTTAATCAGTGAATTTTATTTAATAAATAATAATAATTTACAATCGATAATTGTTAGTGACAGTTCGTATTTTTTCCATTTTTTTCATCCTAAATAGCAATATTGTAATTTCATTAAACATTTTCCATTAATAAAGGTGTCAGGGTTGCCAATTAAAGGGGATGCTTGGAAATTAAAAAGTTGCCCAATCGGGTGAGAGAGGCTGCCTAATTGTGTTTATGAGTCTCACAACTTTTTCTATCAAAAGTTCGCCAGTTAAGGCATGAGTATTTAATTTCCTCTCTAAAATGACATCGCACTCAATTTATTTCTGGATTGTCATTTTTATTTTTAACCCTTAAGAGATTGTAATTTTTTTTAGTTTCACGCTCTATCACGTTTATAGCAGGGTATTCCGCTTATAACAGGCAAAAGGTAGGTAAGGTAGTAAAGGTAGGCAAAAGAAACCTGTTGTTAAGATACTCTTTTCCCCACTTTTTGCTAAGTTTTCAGGAGAGTGTCAAAACCTAACGTCCCAGCTTGTCTAGGCACCAGAGCGAGGAAAATTAAAATTCTTTCCCCCAAATGGGAATAGAACCGAGAACCATTACGTTTACTGGCACTATGCCGAAGTGTCTCTTCCCTCTTGACAGTTTCGTCTCACAATCTGATAGCGAAGAATCCCATTACTTTAAACATTCAAGCCAACTAATGCTAAGCATTTAAAAACTTCCACAATTATCACGTACGGTCCCAGCTAAGTTGAACTTGGTAGCATAAACTAATGAAGTTGTTCTACAAGTGCGATAACACGCCGCAGCCCGCAGTGTTGAGAATCTTCACGAACTTCACTATATATAGGAGTACTGGAGTACTTGTTGGAGTTATATGGAGAATGCAGTCGCGTCCGGCCGAGGACAAAGCCTTAACAAACTTGCAAGCCTAACTATGAACCTAACCACAACAATCGACTTGGTTACTTTGCTCTGGAATGGACTATGTTAGTTATTATGTTTAAACATTTATGTTCTTTTTTTTTAGTTTCATAGTCCCATACATTATAGGATGGGCAGAGGGAACCTGAAGATCTAGTGTTAAGGTATTCCTCCCTTTTGGCCGAAATCTGAAGACATTGCGTGTCGAGTGGCGGAACTTTGCCCCGTTATCAGAGGGAGGAAGTCAAAATATATTAAATATTTCATTTTCTCGACTGGAAGTCTAACTCACAACACGTCGCGTTTACAGTCGCTCGCTGGTGTCCCTGCATCACAACTGGCCTGTCCTTCTCCAACAATTATCAAAATTGCTAAAAGTAGAAAAAAATAAGAAAAAATTATTAAAATATATATAAAAAACTATAATTTTTACATATAAATACGGTATTTACTATCAGGTAGAGTCCGTAGTAGGCAGCTAGCTAATTCTATCCTACTAATATTATACATTCGAAAGTTTATGAGGATCTAAAGATGTTGAGAGAGATCCAGGATGTTTGTTCCACTTGCAAACAAAAACCACTATTCAATAATATAGTTTAAGGTCTAATTTACGTAAAAAAATGTATAAGTTAATATAAAAAAAGCGGACGAAGCCGCGCGTGGCTCGCTAGTAAGTATATAAACCACTTGTTCAAAGGTATCTAGATAATCTTACACGCAACGGTCTTCTCACGCCTGTTTGAAATCTCCAATCAAGAGAGATTATCTCTTGATTGATATTGTGAGGGCGAATGTTGACATTTTTTAAACGGCTTTAGCGTTTTTAAGCTTTCTGTGTGTGATTTTTATTACGCTGTTTATTTACTATTAATTTTTAGAAAAAAAACAATGCTATCATTTATTTCATTGTATTTTTCAGCTTCGCTCTTTAAAGTAGGGTAGGCTGAAAAATCCAATGTAAAGACACCCCATTCTCCATTTTCTGTGAGTGTGTGACGTCAGATGTTTTGGAACACTATTAACGGTTTTACACCGATTTTACACTTTTTTCCTTGTATGGTCATACTATGTTATTTGAGAATTTAATTGGTTTATCTATTAAATTTATAAATTGGTAATATTGTATTGATAATTTAGTGAGTTTAATTGCAGGTTCTTAATATTTTACAGGTTCACCTTTTATCGTATCGCACGGTAGGAATTGGGAACCTTATAAATACTCATCGTCCCCCACTTTCTGCCCAATTTTTGAGACGTTGACTGTTGAGTGGCGGCCGCGTTTTATCAAACAAGCGGAAAAAATAAAAATTATTTCAATATAATCAGCTCAGGTGGAGTATTAATCTACTAAATTATTATTATGGAAAAACAAGTAGATAATACGAACGTTAGGTCTTGTTACTTAAAAGGAAAGTTGTAAGTGCCAGTTGCGTGGAACTTTCAGCACTTGTGTTTGAAAATTGAATCCCGAAGTTTTAGTGAATGCCGAAGGAAGAGTTGTTTTCTAACAATTTCATTCAATAGTCTCATTTAATTACGTGGACTCGCATGTAAGCTGTTGTGCAAGATTGTTATTTCGATTTTTTTTTATCAGTATCGTTCACTTTAGAGAGGCTAGTGGCGTAGGGGCACAAGTAAGTGACTATAAACGCGAAAAGTTGTGGATTCGATTCCTACTCGAGGAAATTAAATATATATTTTTCAATTCTTCGCTCTGATGTCAAGGCAAAGTTCGGCCATTTATCAAATACCTTCAGAATTTGGTGGGTAGTGTGGAGTGGAGTGTCTTAACACACACCCGCTACATGCGGGATACAGCGTGAAGCTGATCATGAAACTGGATAATGGACTAATCACAGTGGACGTTACAGATCGTGCAAAGTGGAATAGTTTTAGTAGGAAGGGAGACCTTGGCAACATTCGCCGGCATTAATGCGAGGAGGAAAAAGAACGACTGTGAGGACTCTCCGGATGCTATATTTGAAGAGTTTCGTGAGAATTAATGACGCCAAAGAGATATGTACAGAACGTAGCGTTTGGCACACCGTTTTTTTTTTAGCTTCTTCATCAGATAATTTTGAACAACAGGCAATATCTCAAAAATTGGATGGAAAATGGGGACCGGAAAGTCATCGATGCTGTACGAAAAAAAACGTCAAGTTGTGAAAAAGACCAAAAATGATTATTTAATTTACTTACATTTAAAAAAAATACAAGCTATTTATACGTTTGGAAATCCATTGTGTGTTTAGTTTCTTTGTGATGAAGCTCGTGCCTTTATGCTTTGTTCTCGACCGGACGTACGGTTTGCGACGACGGGGAGAATCGCCTGGAGGGTTAGTGTCGTATTTATTATGTATTTGTTATTATATTTAGTTGTATTTTAGGGTTCCGTTCTTTAAAAGGTAAAAACGTAAACTCTAATAGGTTCACTTTATTGTCTGTCCATCTGTCAGTCATATATCTCGGGATCGCTTGGAAGTGTCAAGCTGAAATGAATATCAAAAAGATCAGGTCTTCGGTTTCTGGAGCAAAGGTTTTTTTGACATTGACATTGCATGCGTTTCCTACAAAATACTGCATTTTTTGCTGCATTGATTTACGCCCCGTTGTACCTAACTAAAATATAGAAAATAATATATTCTATTTGTAGATATATATTGTATGTACTTACTGCAGTATAGTGGTTGAAACCGCTCAAGAGTCCCAGCATCGACCGGCCCAAGTACACTGCATTTGCTATTACTATGCAAATTGAAGATTCATCCACAAACTTATATTATTTGGACTACTGGTATTGTCTTCATTGTTCAGTTTTGATATAAAAGCTTTTATTATTTGTTTACATGTATGTAAATATATTAACTTTGAAAAATACTCGGCACACCCACTACTGTACGGTTTCGTAGAAATTTCCTTCCACGCGCCACCGAACTGTGGAATGGCTTACCCGCGGCAGTGTTTCCAGGTCGGTACGATATGTGTAACTTCAAAACGCGTGTCTATCTCCACCTCAAAGGCCGGCAACGCACCTGTAGCTCCTCTGGTGCTGCATGGGGTCGTGAGCGACGGTGATCACCATCAGGTTACCCGAACGCTCGTTTGCCTTGTCCTTTTTCCATAAAAAAAAATACTAAATGTACAGACAAAATATTTATAATCTAGACTACTCGAGTAGAAAATTCTTCTTTTATACTTTTATAACAATGAAGTAATATATCTACATATATAGCAAAAACTCATAGTATATACATTTGTGTAAGAGTATGTTTCTAGTATAAAGACTGGTGCATTGAGTGTCCGCGGCCCGAGCTCGCCTTTGAGGCTTGAAATCTGTGTCGTGCCTATCTGATATTGCCTACACATAAAGGAACTTTATATATATACAAAAATATATATGTCCGTACGTACGTATATTACATATGTATATAATTGTTATATATAGCGGCCGTCGTGGCAGCTGTGAGTCTAAATTCGATGGTTGTGAGTTAAATCCCTACAAATTTAGAAAATAGAGAACTGTGTGTCTTAACATAAGGTCCCCTGAGTCTAACAAAAAGGCGTAAAGCTGCGTTGTTTTGTATGTAGTAGGTTGAAATAGCCTAGGTGTTATTTTTTTCATATTTTATATCATTTATAGTCATTGACTAATAGGTCTTACCAAACTACAGAAAAACCTTGGTGTTTTGAAGCAAATTGTCAAATAAAATCGTCAAAATATTCAAGAGATCAAAATATGCCTAATATAATCCAAAATTACACAAAAATAAAATTGGAGTAACAATTTACAAAAAAAATGACTGAATAAATAGAATTTTACTTCAATAAATGGGACGATAAAAAATTTTTAAAGTCTCCAAATCAAATGAGTCGCCCGCCTAATTGTGTTTACGAGTGAACTTTAACTTTTTCTATCTAAAGTTACACCACTTAGCGCTGTAGGGGTGTTTAATTTTGTTCAAAACGCGACATTCCACTCAATTTCAAATGTATTTTTCATCTAAGGGCACTTTCGAAGAGAAAATTTTTCAATTTTAGTGTCTATTCGAGATGAATTATAGAGGAAAAAAGTTTGTGTATTTTAGTACAACGAGTGTTTGTTTCGGTAGTGTTTCTTTTTTTGTCATTGTGGCTCAGTGGGAAATTGTCGGGCTGTAATTACAATGTGTGTGGGTTCAATCAATATTTGGGTAATTGATTATACCTAAATAGAGTCAGGCGTGGCGCAGCGGCCCAAGGGTGTGACTGTAACGCGATGGTTGTGGGTTCGATCCCCACTCGAGGAAGTGAAATATTTATTTACGTTTATATTTCCATTTCTTCGGTCTGGTGCCGAGGCAAAGCGCGGCGTTAAGTTCTGCCGCTCAACACGCGATGCCTCCAGAATTCGGCAGAAAGTGGGGAACGCAGTGTCTTAACACTAGGTTTCCTCTGCCTACCCTGCTGTGTGCGAATGCAGCGTGAAGCTGATTCATTTTGTTTTTTGGTGCTTTTCCATTTCTAGTGAAACAATTACTATATTGGATTGTGTCATCGGGCTATTCAAAATGGAATGTCCGTCTAAAATAAAGGATAATTGGAAAGCGAAATTTCAACACGAGTTTCCTGTCTAATTTGCCTTGATTGCTATATTATAGTATTGAAGAGATTATTTTTTTTTAGTTTTACGCTGTATCCAGCTTATAGCAGGATATGCACAGTTTACCTGGGAACCTTCCTCATCTTCCAACTTCCGTACCTCACTTTCTGCCAAATTCTCGAATTAGAATTCTCGAAGCTCGAATTTTATCCCAAGTGACACAGAACCAGAAGACTATTTAAAATTCTTGAAGATTTTAAACAGCTTTTAAATATTTTATAAAATAGAAAATCTAGAAAATAATATGAGCCAACCACTAAACGGATTGAACTGAGCCACAAAGGCGAAGACCAAACAGGTCTTTGAAATATTATATAAAATATTATATAAATGGGCTTATGGCTCTACCTAGAGTTGTCGATAATCTAAGATTCCGTACAAATGGGGGGCATATCAACGGGAAGTGCAATTTATGAAGTTGACAAACTTAAGTATGCAGGCGTATGCATTCATTTTGTATGAAATTAACTACCTTGTGATAATTATTGTTTGTAATATAATGTCTCATTTTTCAAAAATTTTCCTTTATGTGTAATGTAAGTTCTTAATTCTTGCCAAATTCCATAATTGTAGGGGAACAGGAAGTATTCTATAAGTTTTAATTACGCACCGGATTTCTTACAAAATTCAACAAAAATGATGTAAAAATACTGGTATCTTTTGAATACCTTGACTTAGAAGGTTAAGTTTTTGCCCAGAACATTTGACATTAATACGCAATCTCGAAATAAATGGTCCGAAAGATAAGGTAGTAATCCTATAGGAGTTCCATTATTTTCCATTTAAGGCACGGAACCCTAAAAAGTAACTAACATAAATTCCAAACATCAAACAAGCACTTTAGTGCACATTTTGCATACTTATATCCGTACTGGTCGTTAGGTGACGATTGCTATAAGAACTCTCCTGGCGAGTGGCTTGTTACACTAAGTCGCCTAAAGCCCGCTTTTGAGGGCGCGTAATAGTTCGTACGCATCATTAGAGCTTTGTTATATATGGTGTTCATTCTTAGGAAGTAATTGGATGGATCTTACAAGTGTAACGTCTGGCTTCTGTTCTAGCTTTGGTTTGTTTATTTATTTATTTAAAACAGATAAACAAACTATAAAGGTCGTTGACGCGGCGTTGAGTTCCACCACTCAATACTCACCATCCCCAAAAAATGGGCAAAAAGTAGGGAAATTAAGTGTCTTCACTTTAGGTTTACTTGCCCACCTTGTTGTGCGGGAAAAAGCGTAAAGATGTAAAAAGAATAATTATAGGTATACGTATGTAGATATTTTTTTAAACAAATGGAAAATAATAATTAATTAAATACGATAAGATAAGAAATATTTTCCTTGTAGTCCGAATGAGGCAGTCATGACGCAGCGGAACGAGATTGTAAATATCTTTATTATCATTTCCTCGCTGTGGTAACGAGACGATGAGCGACGTTAAGTTACGCGCAACACATTCTAACACTTAACAGGCAATGTCTCCGTCTTCCTTGCTAAAACCGATATACAGACTACAGCGTAAAGCTTAAAAAATATAGTTCAATATGAGGATATGCTGTTATGCTAGTTAGTATTGGAGCGCTTAATTAAACCAATTAGAGCCGTTTGGTATTGGTAGTTCACTGCGGTTTTTGCGGGTTCCAAATTCGTACGTATTAGAAAATGTTTTTTTTTAAATGTCCTAAATTTTTGTAATATTCTCAATGCTTTTCTCTTATTAGTGATCTCTATTGTAAGTTTTTTTGTAAGCGTAATAGTTGTGGAAATTTCTCATTCGAAAATTCAAATATTTTTGACACTAGATTCCCATGTTCTCTCTGCCTTAACCTTGGTATGTGTCGGATAAAAATGAAAACAAAATAAAAAAACCTAAATTCAGCTTGATCAAAATAATATGCAGCGAGTTGAATTAAGGCGGAAAATAGGAGAATGGAGTGTTTCAACCCTGGGTTTATCCTGGCTATCTTCCTATACGCGAGCTGAAGCGTGAAGCTAAAGAAATAAAGCGAAATTTAAAAATAAAAATTTGTACACACACACACACACACAAGTGACGAACATATTGAAATTCCGCTGCGCTTGAAATTTTCGTGTGGAATTTCTAAATGCTTTTAATCTTTAGCCTTTTCCTATAAGCATTTTATTTATTTTTTTTCATTTCTTATATTTAATTTTTTACATCTTCCTGCAAAGCATGGTAAGTTTAGATAACCTAGTGTCAAAACTGTTTTTTTTTTCAGTTTCACGCTGTATCCCGCTCACAGTAGGGTAGGCAGAGGAAACCTAGTGTTAAAACACTCTGTTCCCTATTTTCTGCGAAATTCTGGAGGCATTGCATGTTATGGGGGAACTCAAAGTTAAACGCTTTGCCTCCACTTAAGAACGAAGAAACGAAAATATAATTTTACATGAATTTCCAGGATATTGCATTTGCAAGAGTGGGATGAAAATAAATTAAATATAATGTAAGACTAAATTAATATCTAATGTTAATAATATAGGTCAGGAAAATGAAAATATTATTCAAATATAAACATACCCCTTAGAAGATATTGAATCCACAACCATGTTTTGTACTCAGATACTCCTAATGCGCCTATTGACACAGCAAATTCAAATGATATGTAAACTCGTGGTAGTTCTCACTAACGTTGCTCTGCATCCAAAAACTCAAAGTAAAGTAGGTATTTACGACTGTTTGTAAACATCATTATAATTTTCAAAGTAGGTACTTAACCGATTTTATTACAGTTTAGCTGTTTTAATAAGGTCACAAGAAGTTCTTATGGAATTGTGTTGCTTTAACTAACGATACTAAGATGGTAGTGAGTTCAAATCCGTACAAGTAAATAGTATAAGCGCAGGTATTCTAATATAGGGACGACGACAGTGTAATATATTTTTTTAGCATCACACTGTTTTTAGCTTCAAGCTGTAACCTGCGTATAGCAGGGTATGCAGACGGAATTAGGAAACCAAGAGTAATGACCCTCCATTCCCATTACGATACTTTCCAACGAATTCTGGAGGATTTGCATTTTGAATGGTGAAGCTCAATGTCACGGTTATTATTAGAGCGAGGAAATGAAAATAATCCATTCTTCCTACTGGAAGATGAACCCACAACTGTTGAGTTCAAAGTCCAACACAGTGCTGGTAAGCCACGACGGCACCTATTTGACGCTGTACCATAGTATTAAATTTTGTATTCGATAAAATGGGGTAGGATGCGTGAAAATCCAACAAAGAATAACGATTATATCCTACAGAAAAACCAATTTCTTGTATTATTCGTCGAAATTCAACGCAAAACTTCTTACTAGAGCTTATGTCTCCTTACTCACTCACTCACTCACTTTTCCCCGTATGGAAAGTGAACCCATAGCCGTCGCGTTTACAATCAGATGCTGACCTACACCAAAAATATTAATATATATATAAAAAAAAATAGAATCCACTTACCAAAAACAATCTCCGCCAAACTTCAAACACCATATCTTAATCCAACTTTTGGCTTAAACATCACCACTTGTGTCGTACAAAACAAAAAAAAACCCACAAACAATCTGACAAATAATAAAAAATAACGACCAGTAAAGGACAACGGCGCGATAATGAAAACTGTAACGATATTAAAGCTACGTGCCGTAGCCGAGCTTGTGGCACTAGGCTTAATGAAAAATTTCATAAACCGTTCCACCAGTGGTTGCCTTAGACTGGTTGCATATTGTCTGGTACAGCAGGGAGGTTGCTGGACAATTTCAACGCAAACACAACGTAATGGCCGAAACAATGTTGACTATTTAAGAAAAGAAAAAGGAAAAGTGCTTCAGGATTATGAATTTTGGGATTTTTCTAATATTTCTTTCAATGAAGTTGAAACTTTCTTGTTTTTGTATTTCTATATGCAAATAGCAGGCTAGGCAGAGAAAGTGAGGTAATGTTAAAATACTTCGTTCTATTATATATAGGAAATGAACACAATTCATTCCTCCGAGATGGAAACGAACCCAAAACCATAGCGTATATAGACAGCCTCAGACAAAATTACTGCATATATGTAAATTACTGTAATTAATAAATAGGCGCTACAGAATAAAGTAGATTTCAGCTTCATTTTTTTCACTTAAAATAAATTTCCAAAGAAATAATAACAATTCATTCTAAGAAATGGAATTTAAACATTACTTTTATCGTGCTTAGAAGCAGACGTTGTGCCGCTTCGTCACATGCAGAGACTCAAAAGTGAAAAACAGAGTGTTTTGACACTAGGTTCTTCCAACTTACACTTCTGTACAGGATAAATCGTAGAACTGAAAAAATATATAATACCAAGTAAAACAAAAAGCTATATTTTATAGAACGATGCTTACACCCACGAAAGTAATGGAATTCTGAAATAGAATGGAATCAAATTATATTACTTTACGTTCTTATCTAAAATGTCAATATAAATATCAAAGTGTTTTTTTGTTTCTATCTCTAGGCGTATTTTAGATACTTGTCACAAATCTAGGACGGCGTTAATATTTCATTTTTTATGTACCTACTTATATTTTTAGGTTGACTTCAGTACTTGATTATGGTGGAAATTGAACTGCTAAATATAAATATGGATTCACCTTGTAGGTGCCGAGTGTCCATGGCGTTGCAAGGTGAAGAGCTTATAGATGTGCCTGACGCTTTAACCACTGCCTGAGCTCCTTATTCTGCCTAATCAAATTCATAGTGATTCCTATAAATTTATAGTATGAATACGTTTTTTTCAGCTTCACACTGTATCGCGCATGTAGCAGGGTAGGCAGAAGAAGTTTAGCGTTAAGACACTCTACTCTTCACTTTCTGCCTAATTCTGGAGACATTGCATGTTGAGTGGTGGAACTCAACCCCACGCTTTGCCACGAAGCCATGACAACAAACCTGTCGCTTGTACAGTCACACGCTTGTATCCCTTTGCCACGACTGGCCTCAATATATATTTAGGTATTAATATATTTTATTTTATATTAAATAAACTTACTATAAAAAATTAAGCACAATTTCAAATATAGTAGAGTGCTACTCTACTATATTTGAAATTGTGCTTAATTACCTTGAACTGTCTTCATTACGTTTGTAGCGGACCAGTTCCTTTTCCGTGCCAAGTTATCTTAGAGCTAAATAGCCGTAATATAAATATTTTTACTCTCATAGCGTAGTTGACTAGTGGAGGTTGTTGCTTCAAATTCATTGAAAAAATGCATATGTTTAAAATAATATGAAAAAAAAATCTGTGTTTCTCTAAAGTTTTGAAGCATCTAAATAATCATTTAGTTACGCACTGTATTCCACATAATAGCAAGGTACCGGAACCTAATGTTAACACACTCCATTCACTTTACATAACAGCGTAACTCACCACCGCGATTCATCAGTTACAAGAGAAAGGTGCGTCGAAATACATATTAATGTAAACTTATACTTTTATTCTATTGTATAAGAAAAGCTTAAGCTATCGCTTTCATAAGTCGTGTATACAGCAACACCACAAAATGGAGTTCTATAATTTATAACAAATAAGTATTAACAAGGCGACTATATAGATAATTTCAATAGGAACAAAAGCGGAGAGTTAAAACCTTAGTAACCTTAACATAAGAAACCAACACATAAGCAAATTTTCTTTCAGCATCACACAGGAGAGTAAGCAAAGAGAACTTAGTGTTAAGACAGGCCGTTTCCCATTTTCAAAATACTAGAGTGCCGAGCTTTGCCCCGACACTAGATAGGAAAAATATTAAATACTAGCGACCCCCTTGCGGCTTCGCCCGCTTTTACTACTGGATTATTCATATAATGTATGTTTGCAAAGCACTTAAGATAATGTGAAAATTAATTAAACCCTAATGCAACCCGCATTTTCGTAGTTTCAATAAGGATTTTCCAATTGTTTTACACAGCAAGGATTTTTTAGTAGGTACCGTAATTTTAAATCTGTGCTACTAATCTTTTCAAGTACTTATTAAAATATATTTAAATGACTATTTTTAGATAGTTAAATGACTATTTTTAAACGGAAGAAATTATAAACAAAAACCTACCTACTAATAACTACTACAAAAAATGTGAAACCAAATATATCGCGCTTAAATAATACATTCAACTCCAATTATCCAATACGTGCAAACGCATCTAACTAAATCTTCGTTGCTATAGAGGCAGCCGGGTTTTTTTTTTCGAGCTTGTGGTTAATGCTGAAGGGGGTATTCTGTCCCTGATGAAAAGCAAGCACGACGTGGCTGCCTGTGAGGAAAATTAAATAGAATGCATGGGCCGGGAATCGAACCCGGGCCGCCCGCGTGGCAGGCGAGCATTCTACCACTGAACCACCGATGCGTGTAAGGCAAGCGGGCACGGCGGACGCATGGCGAGTGGCGAGCCGTTTCGCAGCAAGGATTTTTTTGATATTGTAACAACTTCTAAAGTACTTATTAAAATGAAAAACAGTAAAAGACAGTTTTGGTCTACATTAAATGGCCAACGTAACTAATGTACTTATTTATATGCTGAGAGTAAGGGATAAGTGAAACTTGAGTAACATACAGCTGATGTGTCAACGGCGGGATGTGTCAACAATTAAATGCGTTTTTCTGTAAAACTATTCGCAATTTCGAAATATTGTAAAAAGCAAATTTTATCTTCGTTTAACGTAGAAAATTAATAAAGTATTTTAAAGGATAAGGATTAATACCATTATGGAAAAATATCCCTCACAATAAAAAATATATTGAAATTATTATTTTTAGACAGAAAAATGATCACTACACGTTATTCTTAAAAGATACGAATATGCTCTCGCGGACTTTTTTGTAGATCTTATTAAGAGGAACAATACTCCAGTACATTTTTTTCATGTAGTACTTACCATTAGAGCAGCGCATGCGCGAAAGTGTCTCAACGGGTAGGACTTTATACACATTTATCGTATTTATGTTAATTTACATAAGAATGTACAAATAATAAACTATATATAAACCTTCTACGAAAAACACTCGACTTAATGGTGAAGACCGCATCAAAATCCGTTGGGTGGTTTAGAAGAAGAAGAGTTAGAAAGTTCAGACAGACACGAAAAGCGACTTTGTTTTATAAGATATAGGATAGGATGTAATTTCCTCGAGCGGGATTCGAATCTACAACCAGTCGCATTTGGGACCCTACGCCACGACTGGCCTTAAAGTAGAAAGTTCTATCACATTTTCTTAACATACACCCCCACTCTCAAAATTTGAGGGGTAATAATTTTTCAAAGTAATGTACCGATTTGGCCTATCCGCAACTAGAGTCGACTAGACTAGAGCCGACGAGCTTACTACGTTGGTGCCAAATTTTGTTTTGCTTTACGCAATAAAACTTCGTATCCGATGGTTGGGTTCTGATATTTATGTAACATGTACTTTAAAAAGTTTATCCTCCTTTGAGATAGTTTTGGTTTTTAGAAGTACGTGGCTTTCAAGACTTTGAGGTTATAGAGACGCAGTGAAATAGCATCTGACTATAAACGCCATGGGTTCGATTTCCAATCGGGGGGATATCTTTTCACCGCCTTGGTAGGACAAATTACGCCTCATAAGGAAGGTAAGGAAATAGTGTCGTAACACTAAGTTTCTGTGCCTACCCTGCTATATTTAGGACAAACTGTACGATAAAACAAGGAAAAAAGCAAATAATTTAATGTTTAAATTTTTAGAGAGATATCCCTCTCCATTCGTCATTTTTCGCTTATACAGGGGCTTGCTCAGTTTTATTTTTATGAATTCTGGCGACACAGTACAGGACGAGACATTTTATTATATATCACCATAATTAATAATTTCTTTAAACTTTATTAATATAATTCCTTAATTCTAATAATTGACACACTGACCTTAACTGTCATCAGCTGACTAACCCATTTGGGGCAGATTCTGCGCAGAAACGCTTCATGTGGACTGTAACAGGATCCTAACTCTGCAGTACCTCCTCACGCCTGGAAGAGGGCGAACGTTTCGTTACACCCTTATCTAAATACACGCGTGTGTTGTCGAGGATTTTTTTTTGTGGAATTGAGGTAAATATTAAAATTTTTGTATTAATTATTTCATTGGTAAATAGTAAATTTAAAGTCTTTTTTGATTGACAGATTAGTTTAAGTTGGGAAATAAAGAAGTTTCGATTAAATGAAACTGACATTTGTTGATGGATCTCTTTTATCTGAATTGAATATATAAGTATACATATTTTATGTTTTTATCATAATTATGTTTAATATTTTTTCCTATATATTTTAATTTTTATTGCTAAAATAACTTAGTGATATAATAATTGGACTCACTAACGAAAATTCGATGATTTGTAAGAGAAAAACAAGATACATAGAAAAATGCTTGAGATTTATCTTCGAATTAACTTTTCAAGTATAATTATAAGATTATATTTATTTTATCATCTTTTACCTTATATAGATAATAATAATATAACAACAATTATCAGTATAAAGTTACAGATAAAATAAAATAAATCAATGCTTTAAATATTACTTAGGATAAAAAATACTACTTAATTATTTGACTCTCTTCGAGGGAATAAAATATTTAATATTTGTATGTCCTCGTTCTGGTAACACTGCACAGCGTGGCGTTGAGTGCCAGCGTAGTGATGAAGTGTCCAAATAAAAGAAACGAAATGTCTTAACACTAGGTTCCCTAGTTCCCTCTGCCTAAATTTCTATGAGCGGGATACAGTGAAAAGCTAATAAAATTATTATAATCATAAATTATCATAATTTTATTAATTATGATAATTTATGTGGAAATTTTTTTATCAGTTTTTTAAGTGTCATTCATATTAAGTATGTGATCCTAAATCCAAGTTCCTCCTCCAAATTGGACTATTAAAAAATAATAAAATTTTATTAATTTAATTCTAACTAAGACACTCCGTGTAATAGTACTGTGAGAAAATAGAGATAATTTGATTACATTATAATTATTTTCCGAATAGGCATCGGTGCCACCCACAATCATAGTATTTATAATGAAACGATTCTCCGCTGCGCTAAATAACCTACATTGCATAAATGTAGAATATTTCACTACCCTATCTGATATTTGACGAGGTATATTTAATTGCATTATTTTAACATTTTTAAAATATTATTGAAGACTTAGGAAAGAAAATTACTTTTCTAAAAACAAAATAAAGAATTTAGAAGAACTCAGCGGAATTGGAACCCACGCACGCCTCGTGGAAACCGTCATTAAAAAAAAAAATAAGTCACAATATAATAAGAACGAGAAATAGAAATAAAACAAAGCAATAACGAGAGTTGTTCAAGTTAAATTTCGTATATTCCTGATAGTCTCAAAAAGGAATCTACGCGAGAAATAAAAAGGTTGGCAATCAGTGTAAATATTTGATTGCATGAACGTAAAGCGGAGAAAGTAGGTAGCTATAGGACAAACGGTCTCCAGATTTGATTTGTCAACTGGGCCCTTGTCCTTACGGAAACTGAAATTGATAGCATTGATTTAAGATTGTATCGTTTTTTCTTATTAAATTTGTTTTTTTAATACGCCTTTTTTATTATGAGAATGGAATGGGAATAGGGAAATATTGTTTACGGTATTGTAATGGGAGCAGTAAACATTTTCTTTTATTTTACGAATATCACGTAGCAACAGTTACTTGATAAAATTGATTTGATTTTTTTTTGTTTTATTGTTTTTTTAGCAGTATGGGGGGGGGGGGGAATCGGCGTATAAAAGGGTAGATAGAAGAAAGTTAAGACGGAGTGTCTTAACACTCTGTTCCCAACTTTCCGTCTAATTTTTGACTCGTTGCATATTGATTGGCGGAACTCAGCACTATAGTTTGTTCTGCTACCAAACAGAGGAAATGAAAATAATTCTTGCTAGTGAAAATCGAACCTGCAACCGTCGCGGCGACATAATGTGTCACGAATATAAGTACTAAACGATTTTTATCAACTTTAAAATCTTTTTTGTTGTATTAATTTATTTCTTTAACATTTAATACAAAGAAAATTCTAGGATTCCACAGCATATAGGAATTCCATTCGTAAAGTATTTCAGGGTACAACAAACTAACATTTATAATTTTTTTTTGAGCTCAGTGGCATGTTAAATCCTTTTTTTTTTTATAATAGCTATAGATTGTTTAGTAATTAATGTTAGTTTGGAAATCTATAATAATTAAAATATATATTTCTAAGGTGCACACTAAAAATAAAAGAAGAAGGAACCTAGCGTTAACACACTCCATCCCCTATTTTCAGCCCACTTTTCGAGGCATTGAATGTCGAGGCGGAACTTAATGCTGCGCTTTAGTTTCTTACCAGAATAACGAACTGAAAATAATTAATTTCTCCAAGTGAGAATCGAACCCACGACCATTGCATTTACAGTGAGATGCTGTGCCCTTGCACCACGTAGGCCTCTATAGGTAAATAAATATCATCATATATCTTTAAATGGATATCTTTAACGTTTCGTTTCCGTTTCCTTTATTTTCTGTGAACATAAATGGTTTTGGGACAAACAAGATTTGCTTGTATTATGTCTGTCAGACATTTACTTGTACTTGTCTACAAAATATTATAGCATTTTTGAAAAGGAAAACTCTAAATTGAGATCGAATTCACAGCTATCGTGCCTCTGGGACATGATGGTATTCCCAGTGCGGTTACTTTCAAGACATTCCGTATTGACTGGCGGAACTTAACTCCGCACTTTATTTTGTAACCAGTACGAGGAAATGAAAATAAATATAGCAATTCCCCAGGGTGGGAATCGATCCCGCTACCGTCGCGTTTCTACCCAGAAGCTGCCATTGCCAAATACAATAATACTTATAATTCCTAGAAATAAAGAAGTCATTTCATGAGAGCCAATGGTCTAACCACCGAGGACGCAAAAGACCGTGGAAAGTGGAGTAGGTTGAGTAGAAGGGACCCTGGCAATAGTCGGGATTAATGCCAGGAGGAAGAAGAAGAAGGAAGTCATTTAAAATAACCATTTACAAACAGCAAAATGGATTTAGTGTAACTCTATCTGTGTAAAATATATATGCAAACAGGATTATAAATCGAGTTCTTATGTTTATTTAATTAAGACGGTGCTGGTTATCTAGTTAACGTATTATGCTTTGAAGTAAGTTTATTATATATACATACAAACACTGGGGGTTTATTGGTGCATTGCAGATTTTGACCATAAACGTTTGGTGGTACGTGGTTGCAGGGTCGATGCCCAGTCGAGGGAATGAATTAAGGAAATGGAAATTCCCCGATAAGACATCGTGTTGAGTTGAGATCTCTATGGTGGTCCAGCGTCTGCCTCTCAACATGACGGTTGTGTTTTCGATTTCCATTTGAAGAAATGAATTATTTTCCTATTTTTAATAATTTTCAAGCGTTATCTCACACTTGAGAAAGTAAAATACTTTTTTTTAGAAAACGTATAAATAAAATTTATTTTCATTTGCTCGCTATGGTAACAAGACAGAGTGCGGCGTTGAGTATCGCCATTCTAAATGCAATGTCTCGAAAATTGGACAAACAGTTGCGAATGGAGTGTGTTAACACAAAATTTCCTCTATCTACCGTGCTACATTTTGAAAGAGTCGATTAAAAAGTATTAAAACATTTAAGTAAAGTAAAATTATAAAAACTCAAACGATAGTATATTTTTAATACAAAAAGATTACACTAGTTGTAACATGTACTAGGTATACTAAATATAATATAGTATAGCATAGAAGTGATGTAAGCAGTATTAAACTACAAGGAAACATAACACAAGTTATAAAGGGACATAATAATTAGTAATTTTAGAACTCTTTCTAAGTACTTTGTTGACCAGCTCAGCTTAACACTAACACTGAAATAGCACGCCTTAATTAAATTGCTGTTTTAGGTGAATTAGTTTTATTATAGACCCTATTGTAGTACAGCTCCTTAAGCTGACTAGATGGTTGCGAGTTCAAATCTCATGTAAAAGAAAAATTGTAGTTATTTTTAGAGCTATTTAGCTTTATAGAAGAAGAATAAATTTTTTTATATCATTTTGTTTCATCGATTACGTACAGTACAGTCTTATTTTATTGTAAATGCTATAAAAGAATATAAATAATAATGATTATAGAATAACCAAATAATTATCGTAGTATGTTTTAATCCTGTCTGATTTAAGCCTCCACTATTATTCACCAATTTTTGCTTCACGCTGAATCCCGCACATAAAATTGTGGGCAGAGGGAACCCGTGAACTTAGTTTAACCCCGCCGCTCTTCATTACCAGAGTGAAGAAATGAAAATGTTACACATTTCATTCCTTCGAGTTTGAATCGAAGCCACAACCGTCTCGTATATAGTCGAAGGCTTGTGCCACTGCGCCACCGCGGCTCCAATCCATTCTTTTAAAGATATATCTATTTAAAGATATATCTATTTTAAAGATATATCTATCTATAATTTATATCATCATCGAGCAATAATAACTGCTTCTATATAATAAGTAAACAACTTGTGTTTACCGTAAATAATAATATTCCTACGTACGTACGTTTCCAACGTAACGTTACTTAGTTGGTATTGACTTGGAGTACTTACTCGGAGTTGCAGCTTGCAGTGGGAGCACTGTCTATTTGCTTTGCAGCGCTTACCTCTTAAATTAATGTGGTGTATAATTGAAAGCAATTCTTAGATTATATTGTGTTGCTGATATACTTGTGTTTGGTTTGAAATATAATAACTAAGCTATTGTAATATTTGTATTAGCTATTGGATTATTTAGTAATTATTTAATTTTCTCTTTAAATTAAAATTAAATCAGCTTTACGCTATATCCTGTACAGAGCAGGGTAGGCAGAGGGAATCTAGTGGTAATATACTAGGTTCCCAGCATTCCGCCGAATTTTGGAGGCATTGCGTGTTGAGTAGCGGAACCCAACGCCGAACGCCCAAACATCAGAGCAAAGAAATGGAAATACAAATTAAAATAAATATTTCATCTCCTCGAGTGGGGATCGAACTCACAACCAGTCGATTTTACCCTGCGCCACGACTGGCCTCTACATTTTACATTTAACTTGTCCATAATGAAGATAAAAAATAAAGCATTATATGAACTTGGTTGGACAGAGCGTGGTTGAACACCACGTTTGGCAACCAAGGCAAGGAAAATAAACATTTCATTCCCCTGAGTTGGAATTGAACCAATAACGGTCGCGTCTATAGTCACTCGCTGTGCAACTGGGTAATATATAAATTCCATTACAAGTTACTCTATCTCACCTGGTTATAGCACCGACAACCAAACTTTCCGAACTTTCCTAACATTAACTAGCTTAAAACTAACTAAGCGAAGAGGGGCTTATATAGTGCATTATTTTTTATCTGCATTATGGGCAAGTTAAATGTAAAATATATTTGTTTTGTTGTTGGCAGAAGAATAAGTTGCTCAGGAAAATGAACTTTTTCATTTCCTCGCTCTGGTCAGAAGAAAAACCGTTGAGTTTCGCCACTAAGCACATATTTCGAAGATTGCGATTGATACGTTTTACTCTGTTACGCAGGTTAGAACGTAAAACTACAAAAAAAAATTTGGCAGAGAAAACCCAGTGGCAATCTACTTCTTCCTCCTTCTCCGAGTTGTTTTGAAAGAGAAAATTGCGTGTACATTGTCAGACTGTGGCATATTGGTTTATATGGTTTTAGAAACGAATTTAAAACATAGGTATCATCTAATTTGAAAACTATTTAATTACAGTTATACGCGTCGATTCTATGATATACTTTATCGTTTATAATTTGACAATATGGAACATAGCAATTAATGATTTAATTATGTATGACTTGGCGTATGGTAAATCAATATTTCCCTTGAAGAATAATGGTAATGAGTTGATAATGTTGACATGTTGACATGTTTAAATAAAATTTATCATCATCACATATTAATGGATTTTCTCTGCTTAGTGACATCTCTGCTCATCTATATATATAAAATCGAAAGGTCACTCACTCATCACGAAATCTCAGAAACTACATGTGCTAGGAATCTGAAATTTTGCATAGGAGTTACTTATAGGACGTAGGTGCTCGCTAAGACGGGAATTTGCATATTCGACTTCTAAGGGGTTTTTTTTGGGGTCGAAAGTTTGTATGAAACTTCGTTACTACAAATGCTAGGAGTCTCAAATTTTGCATGGACGTCACTTATAGGACGTAGGTACTCATGGAGACAGAAATTAATAATAACGTAGTTCACGCAAGCGAAGCCGCGCGCGGGCCGCTAGTATTATATAATGCGCTAATCTTTTAAGCTTCACGCTGTATCCCGCTATTAGCAGGGTAGGCAAAGGGAACCTAGCGTTAAAACTTCCCAATTTCCACCTCAGATGCTGTGGAATCGTTCTACGACAAATCATTCCGTTGTATTTATTCCATCTTTTTCTCCACTCACACCATCTCTAGATTATCCCTCGTCCATGACTAAAACAACAAGAACATAAATCACAAAATACACAATATGAATATTTAACTAAATTCAAGGGCCGTAACAATCTGAAAAGTTGCGGGCAAACAGCAAGGTGAGGTATTACGCTAAACGACCGGAACCGTTAAATAATTCAGAAACGGTTAAACATTTAATGCGGTACGCTAAGGGTGACAATCCGCTTACGATGGTTGAGGAATCGATGCTTGTACCTTTATTTTTGGTCGTTTTGGACGTTTATGATATTGCGGATCGTGGACTAATTTTTTGTCGTGGGATTGAGGTGAAAAAATTTTATTACAAAGTTAAATTTTTTATTTAAAATAAAGTTCCATGCTTTTTCCCGCTTAGCAAGATCGGCAGATAGAAAATCTATTCTCCATTTTCCGTACAGTTTTTTTTGTGCTATGCTGTTTGTGGAGTGGCGTAACCAAACGATGCGCGATAAAAAAAATATCAAAGTAATTTAAATAAATCAGTGGAATATTTATTGAATATTATTTTTTTCTGTGCTAGTTACTAATATTTCTAATTGGGGGCAGTGTGGAGTATAGCACTCTAACCTCCACGTTGCCCTCAATTATCGCAAAGTTTCAACCAGTACCTAAATAACATTCTGTTTTTTAATTAGTAGTGTAATTAGATATTTCAATTAATTGATATATTGTATAAACAGACAATAAATAAATGCCACCTATATCACTTTTCATCGAAAACTTTAATTATGTTCACTAGCCAGATTATATCCTCTAATACATAACTGTAACTATAAATAACACAGTTTACGCCGACATAATTATATAAATATACTAGTTTTTATACCCTGCAAAAACACCGAAGCCTAAAGAACAAAAACTTCACCAAATACAAAGCTTCACAAAAACCCATAGAAGCTACCTTGTTCTAATAACAGTGTAAATTCTTATATTCTTCGCAAATACCAACTCAATTGTGCCTTAACCTTTACATCGGTCAATAGACGCGAGGAGTGGTAACGAAGGGTGAATCCGATTAACGCTATGTTACCGCCGGGACTGGTGTTTCGGATAAGCTAGTTTTACGGTTTGGCCGTTTTGAGAAAGGGCGGATTTAGGTCTGAGTGTGTAACATGATGAATGTCAAGAAAACGTGTTAAATTTATTTACTTTTATGTTTTGGACGATGTAATTTTGCAGTTTCTTTTTGTCTTCATTATTTTTAAATAAAAAATAAATATATTTTAGATCTTTGTGGCGCAAATATGTAAATGCCGAATGTAAACGCGACGGTAGTAGGTTCGGTTCCCACTCACGGGGAATGACTCATTTTCATTTCCTTGCTATAGTGAGAACAAAAGACAATGGCAAGAAATATCTCAAAAATTAAACGAAAAGTGGGAAACAATAGTTCAATCTAGCTACCTTATACAGGATGCAGCGTAAAGCTGAAAAAATATTCTCAGTATTTTTATCATGCTCGCTCTTTACAATAAGAATAATATTATTTTAATAGCAGAACTCCCTCTTCAATTAAAGATGTTTCCATTTTATATTAAAAAAACAATGAAGAGAAGTATAGAATGACAGAGTGTCTATTACTAAGACGAATTTTACTACCCTCCATTACTTTTCCAACTAGAACAAGGAAACCTTATGTATAAATATTTTCATAAATGGAATTTTAACCCAAAACTATCTTGATATCATTATTTACATACTTTATTGAACACATTATATGCTACAATGGACTTATCGGGAAAGCGATCTCTTTCAGTACTATTGAGAGGGCACGGGTCTGTATATATAAGGTAATATTTTAAAATAAACAAAACATGTAGGTATATAATAAATATAATTTTCATCTTACATCCTCAAAACTCTACGCCGGATTTCTTTTATTCACAACCGACTCGTTACAACCAGAAGCTGTACTGTACTATTGCCTCAGAAAAATACTAGTCATTATAAAATAGGTAAATTGTCAGGTAGTGGAGTATCGATTGACTTATTCCTAGAAACAGTGACTCGTTCCATAAAACATAGATAATTAATTGGCTTACAATTGTTTATCATAAAGATATCATGCATATTATGTGTAATTCTATAAACCTATTAAGGAAGCCATGTAGAATATAATAGGATAATTAAATACTTATTATAATATCTTTTTCCGCGGCATGCTTATTCATATGAATAAGTTTAAAGTTATCTGTTTTTACTATGCTGAAAAAGTAAATGAACAGAAAATCTATTTTTTTCAGACAGAGGGAACCCGGGAATCTAGTGTTAATACACTCCGTTCCCTTTAAGTCAATTCCTTTCCTCACCTTCAGCCGACTACGCTAAAAAAACAAGAAACTTAGCGTAATAATGCAATTTTGTATAACAATCTTTAAAGCAGTAAAAATAAATAAGAAACGGGAAACTGAAGAGAATAGAGTTTGCAATAAATAAATACATTTATTTTAGTTTCTGCTTTGCCTTTGTAAGAAAGAGAAGAGTTAATTCTATTTACTGCATCATAATGAGGCTAGTTCTAGTTCTGCCTCAGGGATAGAAAAGACTGGCTAAGTAATTTAATGAAGTAATAACAACTAATTTTAGTATAATTTTGTAAGAATGCTAGTTTGAATTAAGCTTTTACGAGCTGTTTTGAATCTGTATGGGTTCCAGCTTAAAAAATAAATTAATTTAAAATCTTTATTTATGGTATTGAAGTCAGTCGTGGCTGGGGCACAAGCGTGTAACTGTAAGCGTGACAGTTTGTAGGTTCGATTCCCACTAGAAGAAATGAAGTTTATAATATTTACATTTCTTTGTCTCTTGTGTAACCTAGTTAAGTTAAGACACTCGGTTCCCTCCATTGCGTGTTGAGTGGCGGAACTCAACACCGCGCTTTGCCTCGTTACTAGAGCGAGGAAATGAAAATATCAATACTTCAGTACCCCGAGTGGGAATCGAACCCGCAACCGGTGTATTTCGAGTCGTATGCTAACACACCTGCCACGACAGCCCCAAATACATATATACTATACATAATTAAGTTCACTACAATGAAACATAAGCACGTAATATGTTGAGGTCAAAAAAACCCGTCCAGGGTTGTTTAAATCTTTGATCATAGAATCCTATTACAGACTCGTTGGGCCTCTGCCCATGAATAAAATATCAGGCGGCGCCTCTCCAAGGAATACTACCGTTAAAACTCACAACTGATGTTCTACAGCTCGCCGTACTTGTAGGTTAGTGGGAACGGAACTTATCAAGTTTTAGATAGGGCTATAATTCGCTTTATTTCTTCCTTTTTAGATGTGGATTAGTGGGAATTTAGTAGTGAATATTGAGACATTTAATCTAATTTTTTAAAATATTATTTATTTGCTTATAGTAAAGTACCTAATTCAGCCTCACGCTGTATCCTGCACACAGTAGGGTAGGCAGAGGGAACCTAGTGTTAAGATACTCCGTTCCCCACTTTTTGCTGTTCCCCAATTCTGGAGGCATTGCGTGTTGAGGGGCAGAACTTAACGCCGAGTACTTACCTACTTTTCTAGGTTTTTTTGATTTCTCATTTATTTGGCCATAAAGTTGACATATAGGATAACTTTATCAGTTTGAAAGACTTATCAGTTTTATAAGAACAGCCGATTTATATATTACAAAAGTGATACATAATAGGTATTAATGCGTCACAGTATCTTCCTTTTAGCTTGATGGCTGTAAGTTCGACTCCCACTTGGGAGTTAAAATTGTTTTCATTTCTTTGCTTTGGAGGCAAGAAATTACTCTACAAACTATTCCTACCTTAAAGTAGAATGCTGCTTTTGGTAGCGAAAAGTCGTCGGACCAGGAGAGGAAAAAAATGATATTAAATAAAATCTTTTATCCGACGGGAATCGAACCCACGACTATCACAGGATAATCAATGTCTCTAATTCCAAATTCAACCGCCAGTATGTCAAATGTTTGCGTAAGAATTTTTTTCTAAGTAATATCACTTTTTTCCGTTTCCCACTTTCCGCAGACTTCTTGAGGCATTGCTTGTTCAGTGGCTGATCTCAACGCCGCACTTTGCCTGATTACCAGAGCAAAGAAATTAAGACATTATATAACCCACAACTATTCGCGTTTACAGTCACATTTGCGCCACCCCCGGTCTCATTATATACATCTATTACATAATATAAGTAAAAAGATAAAACACGTCGTTCAGTTCCGCCACTCAACACACGATACCCGAAAATTGGGTGATATAATAAAGTAAATTTACATACTATGAAATACTTATAAATAAATATGATATATCTGAAGCTGACGTCCCCAAATATTTGTATAGGCTGTATAGTGTACACACATTTGTATGTATTACCATGTCTGGTGCAGGTACGGTGGAGAGTATAGCAAAGTCTAGTTGCTTTGCTTAAGAGCAATTGTCTGTTTTAGTGCCACTAGCTTTTAGCTACGGCTTCGTCCGCGTGGTGATATGGAAATAGGTGCCTGAGGTAACAGGTTCAGAGGATTATGTACATCGAAACTATTACTATGATGTAAAGACTATATTTAGTTTTCTTCGATAAATGGATTATAAAATACTAAAAGATTTTATTTAATTCGTAGTTTCTTTTATTCTGTTCTGAGGGTACACCAAACAAACACTTTAACTTTTACGTTTTACTTCGTTCAAAATTTTTATACGTTTTCTTAATAAGTATTTTTTTTTCTTAAGTGTGGAATAACACTTTAAAAATGTAAAATATATTGAGTTAATTAATTTTATTTAATAAGTAATCTTTTTTTAGTATTACCCCAACTTGTATATAATAATAATATACCTAAGTTAATAAAAATTCTTTGCAAGACTCTCCCAAATAATTCATTGCTTTGATTCGGGTCTAACCAGGCTGTTTTACCAAATTCGCAACAAAAAGTGCAGCGTTAAGTTCGCCTCTGAACTTAGTAGATCTTGGTAGATAGAATGTAGAAAATGAAGAAATCTACACTAGGTTTTCCACTTTATCCATAAAATTAGTAAAAATAGATAAAAATAGAAAAAAGGTAACTCCAAGGCCATGCTTCAAACAACCACTCGAAGACTTGAAAGAACAAGAACAATTTAGTAGATTGCAAAGCGGCTTTGAGATGTCTGAGAACTGACTTATCTTATTTTGTAGAGGCTTAAATTCCCTGAAATATAAGTCAAGAATTACACAAATGCTTAACAGTGTAATTGTTTCCTTTAAATATATCAAAGGTTACATTGTTTGAGTAAACAAATTATGTTTTATTTAATTTTCTAAAATAAATATAAAAATACTGTGGTGGTAGTAAGTTGCTTAATGGCGAAACTTAACGCAGCGCTCTATCTTATTATGAGAGCGAGACAATAGATGACGTCAGCAACGAGGACCTCAAACTTAAGTTACCCATTCTTATCGAGCTTCGCTTGTATTATTTTTTTTCGCTTCACTCTATGTCCAAATATATATATAGCAAATATGTATGTATATAGCAAAATCGACAGAGGGAACGTGATAACCTAGTGTTAATACACTCCTTTCCTATTAATTTTACACCGAATTCCCGAGGCATTGCGTAATGAATGAAACTAAACGCCACATTTTGCCGCAAAATTCACAACCATGGCGTTAACAGTCGCACGCTTATACTCCTAAGTCATCACGGCCTCGGCCTCGCTTATATTCTTATACCGTTATTCATCAGTTGTTTTGTTGTTAGCATCTCTGTAGTGACATTTTACAAATTTTCTCCACCCAGAGATGAACGAATGAATCCTCCTTAGTCTTACTCATTCTTCTTCTTCACTCACTCATTATCCAAATTAAAATATCAAAATCCCTATTTCAAAATGTTCATACATAATTACACCATCTAATACATAAAATTATACAAATATTATTTTATACAAAACAAAAAACCACCCTATATATAATAAAGTAATACAAATTTTCGTAATATAGAAATCCCGACCTCGTGTTCAGGGTAATGGAATGTCATATTTCTTTACTTATGCGTAACATCCACACAAATCATAATAAAGCTAAAAATACAGGTCTATTTGTGTCCTGCTTACAATAATTTATCATGGGGTACATGGTTTTTACTGCTGGCAAGATTTATTTCTTAGATTCAATAGTTTTTTGAGGTTTAAATAAAATAAGTAGGATAGAGTCATAGTGATTTGTCACTCTGATTTCAATTGTCCATGTAATTATAGGAGTGTATGGAAGCATTGATTTAAATTGATAACTATCAATAAATATATTTTTGTGAGAATTGTACGGTCGGGTTACACGCGAGGATGGATGCTCATTTAGGGAAATTAATTATTTTCATTTTCTTACTCTGGTAATAGGAGAAAGCGCGGCTTGGAGTCCACCAAGGAACTTAATATGTTCCCTATATTATAGAGAAATAAACAATACTAATTAAAAGTACTGCGAAAGTTTCTCGTGTTTTTAAAATAATTTTAGCTAAAATACTATCTACTTCTTGTAATACTTATATATAATATACAACAAAACTTTTCTTTTTTATTTTCACACTGTATCCTGCATATAGTATGTTAGGCAAAAGGAACTTAGTGTTAACACACTCCCTCCCCGACTTTTCGTCCAATACTAATGTGGCGGTGTGTGTGGACGTTACGCAATGAGGAACGAAATCACTCCGATTTGTCTTCCAAAAGAAACGAAAACAATTTAAATATAACTATTCCTACGAGTAAGAATATAAACAACCACCTTGTTTTTATCACCTCGTCAGCCAAAACCCCCATGTTATGATAAAGACAGAATCGATTACATACAAATTCTACCAAACTTAACTACCTAGAACAGTTTTATACGAAAATTCTTTTCCTTCCAATCAAAATTCCAGATCCAACAAAGAATATGCTTTACTTAAGCCCAAGCGCTCACCGATGCGGGTGCGCGCTCAGACGTTGCCCGCATGCCGGTAATTGGTTTCCAGATTTGCATCAAAAGAATCAAATTTTTATATAACAGGAATCGCTGGTGACATTCAAAATCAGTTGTTTTGAAGATATATTTTAAGTTTCAAGTTTTGTTGAACAGTGCTTGATAGATGTGGGTTCGACCCCTAGTTGAATGTTTATAAACGCGGTGTTCGTTCTAATAATAATAGTGTATTGCTAAAAATAGTAAATATGAATTTTATAATAATAATTTGAGTTTAATACCCCCCCGTAATATTGAGATAAATGGTCTTGACAGACGGAGAGGCGAGGCACAAAGTCATTATATAAGAGTTCCGTTCATTTTTAAGTACCCACCGAACCCTAAAAATAAACATAACCTTAAAATTAATAACACATCTACAATATAAAGGATGAGAAACGTTTCATATCCTGTCTTTTACCGCAACTCCTAAGGTTCTATAACATCTTAACAACCAAAGTAAGACGCACGTTACATAGAAATGTTAAAGTCGCTATAACAACTTCGTTCCTGACTATAAAATTCAACGGCTTCCCGCACATAAATTTATTTTGTGAACATGTGTTACTGGGACACAGAACAGGGGAAAAGTTTAAGATTTTAGCTTTCTGCTTCACGCTCTATCCCGCATTTAGCAGGCTAGGCAGAGGGAACAGTTGTTAGTGTTCAGATATTCTGTTTCGTATTATTCATTGAGTTTTCGAGATATTGTGTGTGGCATACCATACATTACCTGCCTACATTGTATAAGACAATTAGCGTAACTCAACGCTGCTCTTTTATCTATTCACAATCATCCACAATGATAACAAAATAATTACTATTTTCAACCATCCACTCATAGCCCTTCTCCATATTCTTACTTATCATCTATGATGAACAGATCCTGCGTACATCATACAAGACGCGTAACTCGCGAATTGGAGTTTCATTTTATATGAACAGCCGGCGGATTTCTTTGTTCATTTGAATTTGTAATGCGATTTTAATGTTTAATTTTTGCGGAAATGAAAATTTTAACGTGGCTGTCTTTGTAATAACTTTTAAATACATTTTAATTTTACGTACGTTTCTAATGTGATATTAAATAAAGTGTGTAATATTAGACAAGAAAACTTTTGTTTAAGCAGATAGCTTAATTGATGTTTATGGTCGGTTGTGAATAGGTGCGGGTTCGAATCGAGTTATGTTGTGTATCGAATCGTGTACAAATGTTTATTTATATGAAAGAATCATAATAAAATTGTCAATGTTAATGAAGAATAGAGTGATCTTAGTCACTCTGCTTTCTATTTATTCTGCTTATTTCAGAAAAATAAGGTAAGAAAAAAAATACACAAAATATTTTAGGCTGTCAGCCTGAAAACCCGACAGTTATGAGTTCAATTGCCATCCGAGGAAATTAAATAATTTCTCTTCCTCAGTCTAGTAAGAAGACAACCTAAGTTCCACCACTTAACACACAATATCTCTAATGCGTAGAGAACGGAGTGTTTTAGCATTACGTTCCCTCTGTCTATCTATTATCTATTTGTATAAATTATCTATTTCATATAAGATAATATCTTGCATTATTAAACGCTATGATCGCTCCACCGCACTGTGCATGAAGTTTGCTTATATTAGCTCAACGGCCATTGTTACCAAGTTGAATTTACTTTACTTAGACAAAATTAAAGGTGTTTTCGCGCCGACTAATCCTGAATAAAACGACTCTTGCGGCCTCTGTTTACTTTATAAATTGAAAAATAATGGGAAGCCAGTCTCTTCGAGGTTGAAATTATTATGGGATGGAATATTTTTGTCATTGTTGATTTAATGTAGGTATTTTGATTTTTCTTCGAACTTCTTCAACTTTTCGTGTGAATGCGGAAAATTGCGCGCAAATGGCGGAATTCAAAGCCATGTCTTGTTTTATCAGAGTCGAGAAATAAAAAAATAAGGTGTGGGCCTCGGGATGCCCACATGAAATGATAATTTAGACTAATCTAAGTCGAACTACTTAATATTAAAATAATTTAACTGAGAATTATTATTTTACTTAAATTTTATGTTTTTAACGCAAAGATCTCTAATACTTTAATCCAAAGAAAACAAACTCACAAATCTTGAAAAGTAAACTTTAAGATCAGAAAGATCTTGATCTCGTCCCAATTTTTGGAAATTGAAATTCGGTACATCTGGTAGATTGCACTCTAAAAATAGTATGAAGCTATTTAAAGGCATGCTACGTTTTCATCTTAGTAATGGAATACGGAATATACTAATTTTAGTCTTTGGAGCCAATCCTTGGTTAGTTTTCTTTATATGATAGTAAATCAAGAAATCTCAATGGGTATAAAAGATAAAGAAAGTAAAATTCCTTTTTTAGGGTTCAATCAAAAGATAAGACCATTTATACACCGAACTTGATGCATTTTGTATTAAATTCGCAGCGTAATCAAAACCTATAGGGTGCTTCCCGTGGATTTACAGTTACGAAGTTTTTCACCCAGTGAAAATTTAAAATACAAATATAGGACGAAATCCGAAAAGTGAAAAGTTAAAGATAATTCAGAAAAAAATCATTATAAATTTTTATTTGTAGTTCATTTCATAAAAAAATAATCCATATGGGCAAACTTAAGTTTGTCCACTTTTATAAGACTTCTTTCTTCTTTCTTCTTCTTTCTCTTTACTTCCCGTCGACCTACAATCCTGAAATTACGATACGGTAGCCTCGGTGGGCGAGACCGATTCGCACTTAAACGGATTTTTTTTAATTAAAACATAAAATTTTGAATGAAATATATTCTGAAGTGTACGAATAAAACTTTGAAATAATAAAGTAAAAAATTGACATCGTTGCTTAGCAAGAAAGCGTCCTACATTTTAAATTTAATTTTGAATTTAAAATATTTTCGTTTCTGGTCTAGGTAGACAAACTGGGGAGTTAGGAGTCCAACATTATCTAGATGGAGACTCAGAAATTAAATTGTGTATAATTTGGTCCACTCTGTTAAGTTTGCAGGATATGCGAGGTAATAATCACGCAAATGAATACTTGCGCAACTTAAACGTAATATCGAATAAAAACAATAAAACAGAGTGATTTAGTCACTTAACATAAAGTATTCTACATATACCCATGAGAGAGATACGTATAGCAAGAAAACAATGTTGATAATTACAAACGAAAAAACACATTGGGGCCAAATTGAGAAAAAAATGAGTTTGTCTTCGGTTGACTTTAAAACGCTACAGTGGTTGCTCAATTCACACTCGGGGGAATAAATTACTTCCATTTCCTCGCTCTGCGAATATGAATAATCACGGCGTTAAGTTCCACAGACGAAAACGATACTTTAAAAGTATAATAGGTATCTACATTAGCAGAAAATACAACAGAAATACGAAAATTCCAGTTATTTATATGAGTATAGTATACCTACCTATATGGAAGCTTAAGCATGACGAGGCAACATTGATAATTTGCTCTCCTCAATTCCGCTAATGAAGCATATCGTAATTAAATTAATTGAAACCATATTTTGGTATTATATTAACATGATAATTACGTATACATATTCAGTTTCATTCGAGGCGCTGAGAGAATGATGACCTGCTTTTATTTTCAATTTTGTTATATAACATTTATATTCGAGGGCGTAATGACGCAGGCGTACAAGCTAGTGACTGTAGAGCGACTTTTGTGGGTTCAATTCCCATTTGGGGAATGAATTATTATTTATTAATATTTTCACATCTTCGCTCTGGTACCGAGGCAAAAGCACTGCATTGAATTTCACGACAAAACACGCAATGTCACAATAAATCGACGAAATGTGGGGAACATGAGAATATGAAGAAAAAAGCTTTATTATATAAAAGTATAAAAGAATAATACGAACCGAGTAAGTAATATTTCATCAATACTTCCTCACGTTAATATATTATATCACTTTCTATTAATGACGTATTTTGTAATGAAATCAATCAATTCGCTAATGGCGAACATGATATTACTCGCTAGTCATGTTTATCACGTTTTATATATACAAATATATGTGAATATTTTGGTAGCTTAACGTTATATCATTTTATTGATTTTGGCAAAATATAATGTAATATTAAAGTAGTCTGTAAGGGTAATAATTATTTCCATTTCATCACTCTCGTAATAGGACAAAGCGCAACTTTGATTTTGATTTCCTTCGCCTATGAGATGTTAAATTTTTTTTTCTTTAGACATTTTTTATACGATGAGAACTGCTAAATCATTAGCAGTTCTCATTTTTGGCGACGAAGGTAAACTTTTGGGTTGTTAAGCCCAACAGATCGCTTTGCCTTTGCAGAATATAAAATAAGTAAATGATAATATTTACAATATAATCAATCCAAATGTAGTATACAGGTTAGAAGGAAACTAGTCTTTAGAAATACCTTTAACCACTTTTCGCCCATTTTTTAAGACATTGCGGGTTGCTAAGTGGCAGAACTCAAAACTGAATAAAATATTCCCCCCAAGTGGGGATAACACCCCCCCATGAATTGAAAGTCATAACAGCCTCAATAGAATACATAAAATGTAAAATTATCTTCACTGCAGTGTATAATTAGTAAAAAAGTATAAAATCCAATTAAGTTTCAGTAATGGGAACGTTGAATATTGTCACCGAACAATGGGCACGGACGGTCTTTTAATTTTCTAACCCATATTTATGAGCTTTTTCTGTTTTAAGTAACTTACGCTAAGCTTGAACTACGTATATTATTTATACCTGAAACCTGGAAACACAGTGTTCCCATTTAGACACTTTTGGTTCCCACTTTCCGCGTAATTCTTTAGGCATTGAGTTACAGAACTTAACGCCACGCTTCATCTACCAGGGCGGGGTAATGAAGAGAAATTAAATATATTCCTCCCTATCTGAATCTAAGTCGCAACCATCACGTTTACAATAATACGCTTTTCCACTGTACAGTAAGACGTTGCCAAATCTTCTCTAATTATACATAAAAACAAACAAACTAAAACTCACCAACTCGCCAATTCACCAATCAAATAGTCCACCAGTCAGCAAACTTCCCATTGATAGCCTTCCCCCCGGAATAACCTTAACGATGCATGTGTATTGAGTATCGACGCCCACGAGTCAGTAATAACGGCGTGTTGTCATCTACTGACACTTGCCAAACGCAATGTACCGTGATGCTGTGATCTGTAGAATTTACTCTGTTCAAGCCATTTTAAGCTTTAATCTAAGAGGTTAGAGTGGATGTTTTGATGAGGTGGTTTATGCACTCATTTATGTCTGAATAATAAGTAACAGGATATTTTGGTTATTTTTTTCTTTCTTTATATTATAGAATAAGCAAAAGCTCTAGAAAATGGATCAAATTTATCTTGCAAGATTTTACATATACTAACACATACTGATACAGCAAGTTAAAGAAAAGCAAAAATAAGCTGCAATATATATGAAAAGAGAAAAATGATTATTCTATCTGAACTTCACTTTCTTCACCAGAACAAGCCTAATAGACCATGTTATGTCAACTTATAGGCGACGCTACAAACAGAATGTATGGCGCGCCAGCATCACCCCACATCGTTTGTCAATCCTCCAATTTGCCGGTGCCAGTAACTCGTAGAGCCAAGCCTTATTCCGGATTTTTACACTACTGTCTTTTTTATATGTCACTCGCGATTTACATCTTGTTGAGATAAGAATTGTTTTGCTTATAGCTAGGAAAAGTGTTGAAAACAGCTTTTTCTGTTGTTTTTTCTTGTATTGACACATACATGTTTGTTTGCGCTTTGAAAAATATTTATATATATTTTTCTGTGGGGGCGGTGTGGAGAAGCGTCATAGCGTTTAACTAAACGCGACAGTTGCGGGTTCGATTTCTACTCAGGGAAATTGATTATTTTAATTTCCTGCTTTGCTAACAAATAAAATGTGTCTTTTTATCAGCTTCACGTTGTATCCCGCATACAGCAGGATAGGCAGAGGGAACCTAGTAATAAGATTCTTAATAAGATATCGTATTTAAACAAAAATATGTTTATATTTTTATTTTACTTAAGTTGTTACAAAATTATGTTTACTCTATTACCTAATTACATAATTGTAACGATAAACTCAATGTTTGTATTTTTATTCTATTTTTTGTAAATTGTTTATTAAAGTCTGGCAAAACAGTTATAAAAAGCCATTTAAACGTTTTGTACCGAATCAGATTTTTACAAGATAATTCTTGGAATCTGTATTCTTAATTTTACGGAAATTTACCGCGATTTTGTGAACTTTAAGATAAAATCTTTGACTGGCGACCCTGAAGATTTTAATTTAGGCCTACAAGAAATATTTTTTTTAAATTATATAAGAAATAAAAAATGCCTGTCGTGGTGCAGAAATAATAAATATAAATTATATTCTTATAGACACTTAAATATTTATTTATTAAACGTTTAGATTTTCCCATTTTTATTAAGCAAAAAGCGATGTTGGGTGTAGGTAATTAATATCTAATGCCCTCAGATCATGTATCTGAAAGAAATGTCACCCATTACTTGGAATTTTAGAAATTTTTCTTCTGAAATCCGTAAGAGGATATACAATAAACAATTTAGGCTAAACTCAACCATTCAACATGATGTTATAAATGTACAGAATGGTCTTTTCTACATATTTCTATATTATATTGCAAAAAATCCATACCAACTAAGCTAAGTTATTAAAAAACAAAAAAACATTACAATAAAGTAAAAAAAAAACACTACAAAATCTATACATCAAAGGTGTAAAACCATCCACCAATCATTACCAAACAGAAGATAGTCCATTTTCTGTCCATTCTGTGTCCATTACAAATAAAAGGCACAGCACAGTTTACACAACGTAGCTTTGTGTTCCACGGAAATAAGGCGTATGGGAAGCAAACGAGCGTCACCGGCCGCACCATTTGTCAGTGCAATTGGTAGAGTCGAACGCCCGTGCGGCTCTCGCATCACCGAATTGGAGCATGTAGTGCTTAAAATCGATTCAGTTTTGCCTGTTTTGTTTTACTTGAAACTTGATTTTATTTTGTATGTTTTATGTATTTTGCTATTATAATTTTATGACTAGGTAGAAAAGATATTTGATACGTTCTAATTTTTTTTTAGAATTCCCCCACTCAAAGTGCGGAACGTCAATGTGTTAGTGTAAAGCTAAAAAAATAAAAAAAATACGGAATAACGCTTTAACAATAATAAGATCTATGATTTTTAGAAATAATAAAATCATATATACGAGTATCTATATTATTTACACAACGAAATACACGACAGTGGATAAATTGAGAAATTCAATCTTGAAATGATAATGTAAAACTACCCTCAATTCACCATGGAATTAAAAAAGCCGATACAAATACTGATTGTTATTAGAGACAGCGAAGTCGACCCTTTACTCGTCCTCCACTTAAATTAAGAAGACGCAATCATTTGTGGCCTTGTGATTAAGTAGTGGAGTTAATTGTTAGAACTATTAATTATCTCTGAACACGAAATAAATGTTATATACAATCTTACAATCGATATTTCTATTTTAATTTTTGTAATCTTTTTATAGAAACTGTAAACGCAGTTGTCGGTTCAGGTCCACTGGAGGGAGTGAACTATTTTCATTTACTGATTCTGGTAACTTTAAAATAGGGTGGAGGGTAGGAAAAGCAGTGTCTTACCATCAGGTTTCATCTGGTGATCCTCATTTAGCAGCTATAAATAACATAAATTTACAGAATTTACAGAAGTTTAAAATAAAATAGATTGAATTTTCGCATCCACAAAATAAAACAAATTCTAATTAAAATCGTATTCCATACTAAAACATGAACGTTTTTTATAGTTCTACCATTACTCGAATAATAGCATTCGATGAAACAACAATACCTTTAAAACTGTAAAAATTGTTCGAAGTCCCATAATAAAAGTATTTATTGCATTCGGCGTGCGATTACGTCGGTCATTTGTGTCGAGCATATTGCTCTACGCCGGCGTTATGGCGATACGAACGTTCTTTTTTCTTTGTATCCGTTGAAATATAATAGTTATAGGCTGTTAAATGGTGCCTTTTTTTCTTTTATCTTCACGCGTCATTCCCATTTTGCGGGGTGAGTTGGGAAATTTTGTGATTTTTTATTATTTTTTCCAACTTTTTGCCTTTTTAGGTGTAGGGGCAACCCAATGCGATAACCGGAAAAGTTATCGTTTTAAAACTGCAACCGTCGTTGCTTCTCGATAGCCTCGAAAAATATATAAAAAGGTAAAACAAATAAATCAACTTCACGCTGTATCCCACACACAACAGGGTACGCAGAGGGAACCTAGTGTTAAGAAACTCTGTTCCTCAGTTTCCGCCGAATTCTGGAGACATTGCGTGTTGAGTGGCAGAACTCCACGCCGCGCTTTGCCTCGACACCAGAGCGAAGAAATGGAAATATAAACGTTAGTAAATATTTCACTTCCTCGAGTGGGGATCGAACCTACAACCGTCGCGTTACAGTCACACCCTTGTTGCGCAGCGCCACTACGGCCTCAGGCCTCATGCCTCAGGCCTCAGGCCTCATAAAAAATGCTTTAACTAATTTACATAATATATTTAAAATATAATTTTCATATAATATGTTAATAGAGCGATGTCTATGACGCAATAGTCCACTAAATAGTAATTTAGTCCTCAACATTTTGCGGTTAGGGGCTACAATAATAGGTTATATTGAAATTAAATGGCAATTCGGTTAGCGGTCGGAGCTTAGATAAGTTTTTGGGTAAATAATAAGATTAGAATTGTATGAATACAATTACTTAGTAAAATATTTTTTTGAGGTCGTTTTGGCGCAGGGTTTAAGCGTACATCTGTAAACGTGACGGCTTTGGGTGACAGAGGGAACCTGATTACCTGACTTAGTGCTAAATCACTAACTTCCGTTTTCCACTTTCCACCGATATAAGAAAAATGAAATTCCAATACAAACTAAGCCTCTACAAAACACCATTCTTAATATAAAATTAATTGAATACAAAAACTATTTAAGCATCTATCTATATAGAAACTCTTATCTTTTATTCGATATTTTGCATTTTAAAAACTAAATGGGAATAAAAATAAATGAATGTGCAATACAAAATGATTTCACGTCACAATAACTGTGAAACGGCACTGAAGCAATCAGTGCTCGAAGTACTAATAAGCGATCGGCTGTATTGAGTGGTATTATCAGTTTTTATGATTCCATTTAATAGAATTAGGAATGAAGTTCTATATAATTAATGTTTTAGTAGATTTACTTGTGTTTTTTTTAATACTTTGTTTTCTTTCACCTTGTATTCCCTATATAGTAGGGTAGGTAGAGGAAAGATAGTGTTAAGACACTCTGTTGACACTGTGTATCTCACACCTAGCAGGATAGGCAGAGGGAATTGTGAACCTAATGTTAAGATATCTTGTTCCCATTACGACACTGCCCTTTCCCACTTCCTCCCCAATTCTGCATTCACTGCGTGTTGAATGACGAACTCAACGTCGTTCTTTGCCTCGTCACCAGAACGAAAAAATTAAATTATTAAACATTTACTTTTTCCTCTAAAGAAGAATTGAACCTACAATCGTCGTCTTTACTGTGGCACCCTTGTGGCTTTGCATCACGATAGCTTCAATGTGTATTTTGTAATAGATAAACTAGATGTAAACATCTTATCTTTAGATTCCATGGATACAGCGTGAAGTTAAAATAAAAGCTAATAAAATTGTCAATATAATTATAACAAACTAAGATTTCATATAAAATCTCTTAATCTTTCCATGATTAATTACAATCTTCTAATTTCGTTGCCAACTAATTTCTCTCGGGTATCAATTACAGAGTCTAGACTCAATGAACTGGGAGCTACTGGAGTGCCGTAAACATAATTAACACTAGATATAAGCTAATAATGTTTCATTTTATTTCATTAGATTAATTACTTTAAGTATTAATTTAATGTTAATTTTAAAGTTCATTATTTAGCCGTAGTAGCACAGTGGTACACCATCAAACTGTTAACGCGATGATTGTAGGTTTGATTCTCATTCGGTACAATGATTATATTTAATAATATTCATTCTATTCTGATGGACAAAGCGCGGCGTTGAGTACCGCCAGTCAATATCTCGAAAATATTGTATTGTTTTAATACTACCCCTAATTAATAACTAAAAATAAATGATTAAATAGTTATGTCCATAAATTTAAATCAATCATGTATCAGTGCAAGCATAAAAAATTATGGTATTTCTCCTCTTTCTTCACTATCAATGTATTTAGGGGATATTGTGCCCAAGATTATTTTTTTTTATGGAAAAAGGACAATGCAAACGAGCGTTCGGGTCACCTGGTGGTGATCACCCCTGTCCACGACCCCGTGCAGCACCAAAGGAGCTACAGGTGCGTTGCCGGCCTTTAAGGTGGAGATGATGACGTAACTCAACGCTGTTTTCGAATTGGATAACCTGCATCTAAAAACGTTAATATTTACCTGAAAAAAAAAGAGAAACCTACAACCACTGCGTATGACCGAACGTCTAAACTGCACCGCTATAGCGTCTTCAAGTTATTTATTCCCAACCATAATAATTCAATTAGACTAACCGAAATTACACCGCAGTAACGTCCATGTAACCGATCGAATCCTAATAACTACAAGATGTGAATCAATTTGTCAAATGGCGGCCGACTGTGGCCGATAAATGGGTCGTAACTTGGTACAGCCGTGTTGTTCCCATTCTGTAATAGTTCTATCCCTTTTGGGTTCTAAATGGTTACAACTTTTTTATTGTTTTTTTGGTTATGGTTATTAATTGTATGTTTAGTTGGTTTCAATATTATTTATAGCAATTTATCTAATAAATATGGATAGTGAGAATAATTGTGATAAAATTGTATACGTATTATTTAGATGATCATGTAGTTTAGAGCCCTGGGATATAGCGTGAAAGACAAAGTAAGTATAATATAATCATATAGTTTTTCAAAATGATAACGATGCTTGTAAAAGTTTCATTTTGAATGAGTGGTTCCATTCGAGGTGTATATTGTATGGTTACAAATTAAGATATAATCAAATTGGTTTTACTGAATTCTGCTCTGGCCACCAATTATTTTTGGTTAATTTAAATAATTTAACAAATTACCTAATAATTACTTTATTGATTGGAGTAAATTTTGTTCATATTCATTATATTACACATTGTTATAGGGGTCTGACTGTAAAGGCGATGGTTGTATATTCGATTCCTACTCCATGTAATAAATTACTTTAATTTGAGTTGAGTTTTGCTACTTAACACGCAATGTCTCGAACTCAGACTGCTCTAATTTTGAAGACATTTCGTGTTTTGTTAATACAACGAAGAAATTAAAGTGTATATAATTCGTTCCCTTCAGTGAAATCGAACCTACAGTCGTCGTGCTTATTGTCAAACGTACCAGAATACTCAATTATCACGGTAAATACGTTAACAACGTAAAACCTATGGGAGCTCTGTAATCCCATAAAAGTACTAGTGATATATGTTCGTCGGAAGACACATAAACGTGTACATTTTTACGATCTCTTATTTTTCTTTTAATATTCGGCTCCAAGTTGAAAACAGTTATTCCCGTATGAATAATTTTTGTTTTTATAATTTAAAAAATAACAAAAGTAGGTAATTTAATAGGTTATTATTATGTTTTATTACTATAAAAACCGTTCAAATGCGAGTACTCCTCAGCCAAAGAAGAATTCCGCACAGGGTAGGAAAATACTTCAGTTTCTCACTTTCAGCTGAATTCTGGAGACATTCCGTGTGTGAATAGTAGATGGATCCGTGAGAGTTCCGTGCTTTGTTTCATTTCCAGAAGAAATAATAATATTAAAATTTCATTACCTCTAGTGGGAACCGAACCTACAACCAGTCGCTCTTACAGTCACATACCTGCGCCAGGACTGATCTACATAAACAAGAAATAAGCAATATTTTAAGCAAAGATTCGTTGCGGTGATCTAGAATTTGTACCTGGTTAATTATTTTAGGTAAACTCTCGGAGTTGTTCTTAGATTTAGTATTAGCTGTCTCAAGTCTTAATTAGTTGGTAGCAATGGATAGGTCTGTAACTAATCGTCTCAGTGCCGCGATCGATAATTGTCGTTAATTGAAACGGTGTTCTTTACCTTTACGCACCTTCCTAGGCCGACAAATTACTTTGTTTTTATTCTGTTAATGTTGCCATCTCGAATTTAGTTTTATTACAATTATTTTAGGAATAACAGTTATTTTAGGAAACACAGGGAACCTGATGCTAAGATAAATGAAAATAATTCATTTAACCGAATTGCAATCGAACTTACAACTGTTGTGTTTACAGTTAGACACTACGCAATGATATCCTCTTGAATAAAGATCTTGAGAGAAAATAAACATTTGTCATGTTAAGGTAAGTTCATATACCATGTATATGAATATATTATAATGTTACAGTATGGCTATAATAATTTATATGTTCTTAAACTACCTTATACGTCTCCTGTCTTTTACAAAACTAGGAAAACTACGATCATTTTAATTCTAGTTCCAGTGAAGAATTAAACTCATTACTACCAGAATAATAAAGGAAAACATTATATATAACTTAAATTATTGTACCACCATTTTTTTACAATCACTATTAAAAATAGACAAAAATTCAACGTTTTCCAAACATTCAACAAATAAATCTATCTACATATGTTTGTGAAGTCTATATTCAGAAAGCTACTCGCAGCTTTTTCCAGAGGACATAAAACCTCCATTTGTAGATCCTAGCGTACATGAGTGACACCCGGAGTGCAAAAAGTTCCTCCCACAGAAACTGTTATGCTCAGACGTGAGAGTATCACTGTCAATGTTCCTCTGTAATACCTGGGTACGTCACGTAGGCAATGGGGTCATGCTTTGGAGCTAGGTAAGGATTTATATTGTGTGAGTTATGTTCATTGAAATTCTGGTGGTAGGGCTAAGTGGCTACTAATTCAATTTGAATAGATTGTGATATTGGTAAACTTTAAGTAATAATTATTAAACATTTGACGATCCTAAATTAAACATGTAACCTTTTATTAAGTTTTTTTTACATTCACTCTTATGTTAGCGTTGTGAATTTATTATAATGTAAAGTTATTTTTATTAGTATTTTGTTGTTAAACTTTATTAGAATTATGGTATAATAATTCTAATAAAGTTGTTATTTTCTTTGGCTTAAATTTTTAAATAATATTTTGTGAAGTCAAATGACACAATTTTGTTATAATTGTATTTGTCAAGATAGTTGTTGATTTGACTAATAATATAAAAGGCATGGAATAAATAGTCGGGATTCATTCCTTGCCCGAGCCTCGGCAAATACACTTACTTTACGGCACAGTGGTATCTATCAATAAAGTGTTGGAACCGAATGGTTGTTTCTATTATTAACCTGAAGAAGCTTATACTTATGGCTCTTTTTTTTAGTTTTACGCAGTAACTTGCAAATAACAGGGTATGCAGAGGGAACCCACTTCGTTGCCATTATAACACTTCCATTTTAATGGGAATGGAACCCACAACCATCATGTTCCAACTCGACGGCGTTCCTGTAAAAATAAAGCTGTTACCATCCACATACATGACTAACCATTTAAATTTCACAAAAATAGCACGCCCGAAGCGAAAATAATAGAAATAAACAAACCCGAAAGCGTACAAAACGTTTTGGATAATATCTGGGTCGTAAATGTTAAAAACTATTACAAGGTTAATGATCCGCCACCGTTCGGGTCTGTTAGCTAACTACCGCGTCCAGTCTGTATAGATATTTGCTTCACATGACCACGTGGGATACAGTGATCATGTGATGGGAATTGGGAGTGATCATCACAGGCAGGGTAGGCGAGGGAACCTTAGGTGTTAGGATACTCCGCCCTTTCTTGTTTAATGGCACAACTCAATTATCAGATGATGGAAAGGAGAATAATTATTTCTTCCTGGTGGGGGGGAGAACCGTCGCTTTTACGATAGTTGTGTTTCTATTCTAAGTTTCTATTCTAAGATGGACTCTATATGTTTTATCTTCACGCTTTTTCTATATACTTTTTTCGGCTTCAGATTAGCAGGATAATTAAAGAAAACATTCTAATACTCCGTTTATCATTTTCTATTCTCTCTATTACGTTGAATAACTTAATGCAAATGATAAAATTATCGGAGAATAAAGTTTTTTTGTCATAAAAATGTGGAAATAGAATCCAAAAACACCACATAAAATTTTTAAACTTAAAAGTCTATAAATATAATAATTTAATTTAAAACTGCAAATTTGATGTGTATAATATATTTATATACTAATATATTTTCGACGAGGCTTTGCTGATATCGAACTAATAAGAGCGCAGGCTCAAAACTGTCGAACCACTTGGATGCACTTTCTGTAAGTGCCTTTAAATGTCAATGATATGTGAAGTTCTTTTGTTACGACAGCCTAAGCTTAGTTGGGTCGCTTTGTTGCCAAGAATCGATTATTTCAAGCTTCTCAAATCACAAGCATAATTGAAGAAAATAAAATTAAGATGTTTTTGGAAAACTTTTGGTTAAGTAATCTATCTTCTATTATCTTCTTCTTCTTCTATCTTTTTTTCTAAAATAGGGTTTGGGCAACGCAATACTAAAATAGTAAAAATATTGTTTTATTTAGTTGTATTTATCTTTTTGTTTTAGTTTCACGTTGCATCTATGGCAGGCAGACGGAACCTAGTATAGAGGCACTACGTTCCTCATGTTTCGTCCAATTTCTAAGATTTACAGGTATGGCGGAACTCAACACCGCGGTGTATCAACTTATCAGAGTACGGAAATGAGAATAATTCACTCCTTTGAGTAGTAGTACGTTTTAATAAAACAAGATAAATTAAAAAACGTTTATTATTGCAGAGAAATAAATTTCAATATAAACATAAAATATGCACAAAACATGCATTCGTCAACAATTTTCAAATAGAAAATACCGGAAATAGTATACGAACTCAATATAAAATCGATGTTACCGATTTATTTGCGAAAACAGAGAACGGAAAATTTTCAATTGGACTTGCTTGTTAATCAGAAATTCAATTGGACTGTTAACATTTACCCGTATCATTATCAGATAGGAAGGACAAGGAGGATCAATTATTACAAAATTTTGTTTCCCATTGAAAAATCACCCCTAAATCTTGGCAATAAAGAAGACAATTAAGAAGGAGACTTAAATGAAACGTGATATTTAACAATAATGTAATGCTTAATTGGAGAGGCAATTGTTTAGTTTGAAATTGATAAAGCTACAGAGAACGGTGATTTATCTTTAGTTATTTATTGCTACGGAACTTAATAAAACACTTATATTAGCTTGCGCTGTTAAGGAAATATTAATATAAATTATTTAGTTCAAAAGAACAGAATTAATTTCGGTTCGTTATTTTAAAATTGATTGTGTTATTGGGTTGTTAATTTTAGAGCCCGTAAGGGTGCTCTGAAAGTAAAAAAGTAAGAAAGAGTTGGAAGAAGAGCTAGAAAGTATTAAGTTTTACAATCATTTATCATCCGTGTTGGTCAAAAGCAGAATCTAGATATCACATCCTGCCCAGTAATCTAGTCAAATTCGATATCGATTCGAAAAAATCTAGTCAAGTTCGATATAAAAGTTATCGGATATATAGTGAGAAAAATAAAAATAATATCGAAATGTGAAAATGAGTATATATAAAACTGAAGAGATTTCTTCAGCTACTCAGTGACTGACAGACAACCCATATCCGAAACTACTAAAATCTAATTTTGCGTTTTGGGAGTATGAACTTTTAACTTAGCATAGCTGATTACAGCCGACCACTGTTTAAATATTTAGTAAATATTTTAGCTAAATATTTTAATAAGTCATCTGCTAAGTGTCCATATAAATTCTTATCGCGACCCAAGAATATTCCAAAAAGAATCTAGCTGGTCCTACGTTACACAATGTCACTATTAAGTGAAGACCGTAACCTGGAATGAAATTCAGGGTATTAGCATTTCAAATAGCTGAGTAACGGGGGGTCTCTGATTCATCAAACTTTTGAGGATAAAAGTCAAGATTTGCCAGGACATTTGGAGAAAAGACCGTCGCCGTTTTAAAGACGAGTTTTTAAATGAGTTAATTATGGAGGAGATATCAAAGGACGTTTCCTAGTGTATTTTATTTCGACGCTTATTTACTTTTATTTTTCTGCTGGAATTCTTGGATGGAATAATATTTATTTCGTCGTTATTTTTATGATCATGTGGAGAACATTTGCAATATATATTTATTTTCACTTACAGGATAAACTGTGAAACAAAAAAGGAAAGTGTTAATATTAAAACAAGTTATAATCCTAAATAAATATTTGATATAAACTTAAGAACTTCAACAAGTTCAACGCCGCGCTTTAACTACCAGAGGCTACCTGAAAATAATTTAAATATAATAGTGTCCCCGAATGGAATTCGAACCTTCCACCATTGTAGTTATAATCAACAGCTTTCCAGCGCCACGAAGGCCTCATTATCACATTTAAAGTTATTTACTCCTCATAGATACTATTTGCAAGTCTTCTAAACAAATTGAACTAGCAATTAACCTTTCAGCACTGAACTGTATGAACTCAGTGTGAGTAAAGCTAAGGTGATACGACTACGTTGTTTACCGCTGTAGCGCGGAATGAATGGTTGAAATTCGATTTGTTTACTTTAGAGCTTATCGGAACTACGGCGTCGTTCTCACTAATTATGTTATTAACGGAAAACGGGTGGGAATCTAAGTTTGTTTTCTTTATACTTTGTCTGGGTTGCCTTTTCTTATATATTACCTGTGTAGACCAATTTTATAAATATTTAATTAATCAACAAATTACTCCAATTAACTGTATTTTTTCTTATCAGTTATTTCCTGTTTTGTATTGAGAAAAAATGTATTTTTTAATTTTATATCACAACGGTATTTTTTTTAATTTGAGTAGTCAAGGGGATCTAGTGTCAAGACACTCTTGTATAATTTAGAACCGAATTGTTTGGGTTTATTCTTTGGAATATTAATCAGCTCTTCATTATTGTATTTACAAATATAACTTACCATACATACCGTATATATTCTAAGACTCGGTTCTTCGGTTGATTGTCATACGAGTATGTCTAATTTTTCTTTTAATCTTCACAAATAATATTATAATATAATTTTAAAAATTTGATTTTTTTTAAACGAAACTATCAAAATATTAATTTCCCAAACATTTTTGCTTAACCAATATTTAAGGCTTAAATTATAGGCACGAACGTAATGAAAACTGATATACAACTAAATAAACAACCGCCCTAACGAGTTCCTAATCGATAAACTTATTCCATGTAATCAAAATTATGGCCGGTTATCCATTTTCACTAATCAACTTCGGTTCCGGACAAATGACCCTCAACTTGGTGATTGATCACGGACTTAGTGTTCTGGACAGCGATAATCCTCGCGGAACAACGTATATTGTATGTCATGGCGGATAACTTAGATATTAGAATTATTTTACTATTTTTACTTGTCATGTTAGTTAGTTAGTTAGTTTTTCACACAGGGGCACAGTGGTGTGACAGAAATGAGCTATATATTTTTTTATCGATCTGGCACCAGGTCAAAGAAAACCCCGTTGTTGATTTTCGCCATTCAACACGCAATGTCTCACAAAATTTTGCGGAAAGTAGAGAACGAAGTGTCTTCCCGCAAGAGTTCCTCTTCCTACCCTATGCAGACGGCATATGCGGGATACCTTATGCACTGACAAAGCTTAAGGCTTTTAGCGTTATACAGGGTTATAGTTTTTAAGCATTTATTAATTTTAAAGATTAATTTAAAAAAATATATATTACCATTGCCATTCCATATATTTCCAAAGTTAATGTAAAAAAGTACTTTAGCTAGGTATTATTTTCTTTGAAAAATAGTAGCTTCACATTTTATCCCGATTATAGCAGAATATGCAAAGGCAACCTAATATTAAAACACATCGTTCCATATACACTTCCCAATTTTCAAGACATTGCTTGTTAAAGTGCGGAGTTCAACGTCGCGATTTGTTAACTTACTAAATCGAGAAAAAAAAATCACAACCATCGATGTCCGACCATTGTCTAATGGTCTAAAATAAACACATATAATATTAGTAAATCATTTTATTTATTACTTACATAAATTACTTTACCAAAACAAATCGTAGATGTGTCCTAACCCTATATATAGTACACCCAAAAGGGAGTCTCTAAATAATCTGTCCAACCCTCTCCAAACCGGTTACAACATCATTTGCTACATTAATCTTCGCCGGCTGGAAGTGAGCTGTAACCACGCGGAGTTAATCTCCGTAATTCCATTAAAGTTGGAAACTTTCGATGTAATTATGTTTTTCCGTTTATAACTGAAACTGCTTGTCCCAATTTTCGTGAATGATACTCGAAATCAAAACTCGATGGTGCTTTATTATGAGCCAGTAATACTGGTAATACTCTACTGGTAATCAATAATTCAAGCACTTTACAGTTGTTGTAGTCCGAGAGGCAACCGCTTAATTACCTATGCAACGTGTTTAGCATTTTGCTGTAAGTTGCATCGGTCTACGTTCAAGGTTCTTTTAGTAAAATGTAAATCATCTACTTAGTTTAAATGAAAATATGTTAAGTTTGAATATATTATAGATACACTGCTATACATATATATGTACGTATAGCATATAATTTTATTTTATGCATTTCATATGAAAAAAGAGACCATCCGGGCGCAGCAGCACTACATTTTACGGTTGTAAGTTTGACTCCTAATTGGGTGAAAAAATATCATTAATTTTCTTCTATTTATCAAGAATCGCTATTTTATTATGAGCGACTGTTGTCGTTTAATATTATAGCTTTTCCTCATAATTTTGCAAAGTAGCGAAGCGTGTCAAGAAAATATTAATTTGAAATATTCTAAAAGAAAGAATGTTTTCAAAATTAATATTATTTTCGGTACTTTAATAAATACTTCAATGTTTTTCCTCTTGGCAGAAGTAATTTATATGTAATTGCTCTTGTTTCAATATCCATAGAGGTGAAGTTGAAAAATTATGTGACTATAAATAAATATTTTTCGTAGTTTCATATTCAATTTAAGAAAAGCTTAAAATTTTAGTAATATTGTTCAGAAAATAGGTGGTTGTGGCGCTGAGGAAAAGCAGGTAAATGATAATGTCACATTTTACTTCAATTAGTTGGTTCAATAATTATATTTAAATTTAAAATGAAAATTTCTCCGTTCTGGTAGAGTAATCGCGGTGAGTTCCCCCACTAGCACGCAATGTATCGAATTCTGATGGAATAAAATGGATGGAAAAAACTTATATTTCATTTAAATAAATGACCTTCCGTATGAAATAAAGAATTATTTATTACCAGAACCAATCTCAAGAGATCCAAGTTTTCCCATTAGTAGCGAATTTTTCACAAAGTTTCAACTTAATCTTGATAAGCGATTTTTAAAAACAGTTTATATTAGTATAATATGCATTAACATTTCTGAATAAGTCTCTTCAAAATGATTAATCGCATATATTTTAGTATAATAAAAAGGGTGAGATTTTCGCAAATTTTTACACCTAAAAGTTTTCAACCTTCTTCTTTATTGAAATTTCTAGTTTATCAAAACTGATATAATGGTTGGGTTTATCTGCTGCTCTGTTAATACTGAATTCCCACAGATTTGACTTAAGATCGATCTCAGTCTCTGGAGCAACAAACTATATATTAAATATTTTTAATATAATCAAATCTAAAGGCATAATCACTTCTTTTTCAAGAAAGTACCCTCTGTCTCTTCTATAAAATGTATAGAACAAGTAACAAACTCATCAACCGTCAAGAAAAAGACAACATTTTAAATACAATATTCTATTTGTAGTCGAATCACAATACACTTACTCGAACGTATACATAATTTATTAACGAATGAAAAAGTTGAAAATTCATTTCACAAAGTAAACCTATTGTTGTGAATTACAAAGTGCGTATTTAAGTGTGCTTTGATGAAAAAGTAATGTTTATATAGATCTTCTTTGTTGGTAGAATATTCTCTTTAAATGTTATATAGGGAGATTAATATATAAATCCGTTTGCATGATATTCGAAGAATGGAATTAATGGAAATTTTCCATATTTTCTTAAGGGTTTTGTTATGTGATTTTTTCATCAATATCACGTTGTACCCACATATTTATCAGTTACTAGGGAACCTAGTGTCTACTTCGTTTCCGTTTTCGTATATTGATAAAGAAAATATTTAAGTAACGTTAAGTAAGTTTGTAGAATTCGGTTGCTAATGGTTATTGGTTATTTATACGTAAATATTTTCAAGATAAATGTAAATTATATATACTTAGAAATATGTATTGAGTGGAGAGGTTCGACGAATCTAAAAAAAAACTATCTTGTTGTCAGAGCAAAGAAATAAAAATAATTCATTCACATAAGTAAGAATCGAACCTACAACCGACGCGTTTATATTCAGAGAGATCTTAACTGTAACTGTCCTTTATTATAAATTATGATTTAATATAAAATGTATGAAATAACACTGATTGCATTAAAACACTGTATTTTCACTTGTATTAACGATTCAATTATAACCAGTGGAAACACTATTTACTTTGTGCAAAGTAAACAATGTAATGATGTCATCGTGGCGGAGTACTGATGAGATGATGTAAGGTTTTCACTCCAAATGTATACTTTTACTCATCAAATTCGCTATTTTTACAATCTTTTCTCTACTTTCCGACCAATTTTCGAGACATTGTGTTTTGACTGACGAAACTCAACTCCGCGCCGTGTCTTGTTATCACAGCGAGAATATGAAATAAATTAATTCCATACAGTATTTTCTCTTGGAGAATTGAATTTTGTTCGAAATTTCGCGTCTAAAACATTTCAAATATTTATCGCTACCAAAAACAAACAAACAAAGACTTTTAACATAAAATATGATAGTAACAGCTACTATTACACTTATACGGATGTTCAAGTACACGGAGGGGAATCCCCAATTACGACTCGACCCAAAACATAGGATTATACATGATTGATTAAGAATTAGACGGGAAACTAATGCTCCACGCATGATGACACTGAGACGTTGAGACAAATGTAATAAATGTATATTATATACTTATTTTTCTTGGAATAAATATTAATTTATATTTATATTTTTAATAATACACAATGAAATCTATGATTTAATTAAATCTAGTTAAAAGGATATGTTTTAAATAAAAATATTTCCCTCGATTCGAAATGATTGAGTAACTTTGGCGCGTATAATCTATAAAAAATATCTTCACATTTTATCCTGCACATAGCTGGATAGGCAGTGGGAACCAGGGAACCTCGTGTCAAGATACTCCTCTCCCCATTAAGACACTTCAATTCCCCACTTTACGTCGAATTCTTAAGACATTATGTATTGAGTGCCGTTATCAGGGCGAGGAAATAAAAATATTAATTTATTATATTCCCTCGACTGAGAATCGAATTTACTAGCTGTCGCGTTTACCCTGCCTCACGGCTGGCTTCTGGCACACAGTCAAACTTTTCTTTACAGCCTCAGTACCATCTAAAATTCCATCTAAAATCAAACAATACCAAAGATTATGAAACAGAACATAAAGCTATATGAATCAGATTTAGTTCACACTAATTCATAGTTCACATAGAATATGGAACTCTAATTTCATTACCGCGCGGTCTTAATTCTGAGTGCAGGGGTGAATTAGGGAAACATAACATTAGCATTTCAAATGAGATAATTCCGGAAGCGTGGATTAAGATCGGCTCTACACTAGACTAGCTTGTGCCGAGTTTGACTGTACTATAGTTGGCCTAGTTGCTGATCTGAGTTCTAAATTGTACATATTTGTTATAAATTATGTAGTATATGTGGATTAATATTTTTTGGTGGTCATAGGCGGCGCTTAGTAATATGGCAAAGAATGGCGTTTAATTCCAGTAAACACACAATGTCTCAAAAATTTGACGGAAAAGTGGGGAACGGGGTGTTTTAACATTTGGTCCTGCCTACCCTGGAAATAGAAGCAACGTGAATCAGTAAAATTGAAGTTATATACTACTCTTCTCTATTTAACTAAATTCTTAAAATCAAAATAAATCAGTTTCATGCTGTATCCCACGCACAGCAGGGTAGGCAGAGGGGACATAGTGTTAAAACACTCCGTTCCCCACTTTCCGCCGAATTCTGGAAACATTTCGTGTTGAGTGGCGGAACTCAACGCTGCGTTTTTGGGTCTATACAAAAGCGAAGAAACGGAAACATAAATTTAAGTAAATATTTCGTTATCTCCAGCGGGAATCGAACCTACAACCATCGCGTTACAGTCACACTCTTGACCCCTGCGCTACGACAGCCTTTATTTCAACTACTTAATAAAATATTTAAGCTAATTATATAAAATATAAAAAAATACCCCATATTACATATTTCAAGCACAATAATATTTCACCATCATGTCTAAATAACAAATTTCTTTTGTTTCAGATTACATTGAACATTAATCAAGTTGAAATTAAAACACGGACGACTATTAGACACAAAAACAGTCGACGTTTAGCCCCGTTCGGCCCTCATGAATATGGCATCAGACTCAGACCTTAGTTGACCCACGGTGATTTATGCCCCCAATCCATCATTCTTGGCGAAATCCTCAACTTTACATTGCTAACATGAAATATGTGTTCTATATGAAAACGAGGATTTTTAGTACATTTATATTGTATAATGTAATAAATAATTAACAATGCGACGTCGGGCTTTACCAGCTAAGGACACAGGTTCAAAGTCTTGGGGGAACATTGGTGATAGTGAATGGGTTGTGTACGTTTTAGTTGCTTTGGTTGGTGCTTTGACATATTCGAACAGCTTGAGCGGTGAGTTCGTTCACGATGATATACCAGCTATAGTGACTAACGGTGATGTGACAAGGAAGAATCCTGTACTGAGGATATTCAAAAATGACTTTTGGGGCACGCCGATGTCTGATACCGGCAGCCATAAGTCCTATCGACCACTTACAACACTCACATTCAGGTATGTTGTTCACGTTTTGTTTGTGTTGTAAAAGTGTTTTCCTGCGTAGTAGAGTAGACAGAGGGAATCTAGTGTTAAAATATTCTGTTCTCCAAATTTTATCTGATGAATTTTCGTAAAATTGTTCAGAATACTGAGTTAAGTGGCACAACACAACGCCGAAGTTTGTCCGACATTGCGGGAAAATGAATATAGTTTAAAAGAATAAACTATTAGTAATAAATTATCCATAGATTGTGACCAGGCCTTGTAACATCGATATTCTAAATAGAAACATTCTCAATTGAACAGCAAACAGAAATTTTGAACCTACTATCTCTTAATTCGTATTTAGCAGAAAATCCCTAGTCCCTTTGCCCCTTCCATCTTGATTTTTTATAGCATGCATAAATAACTTTTTGCTTATCAGCACTGCCGTTTAAATTACTCCTAATAATTAAAGGCTTCAATCTTCTTCTAAGTAATAAAGCTGAACGAAATAAGAAATAAGCTGTTATTAAAACGGCAGGGCCTATTATGATGGAAATTAATAAAAGGGTGAGTTGATCTCACAGCATGGAGAAACCTGATTAATATTCTAGAAGGTTTTATTGCGTAACCCGTCCTTCACAGCTCGCGTAGTTATGGATTTTTATAAATGAAATAATTACTTAAAGCATTTCCTAGCATCTTACTGCTTGTACAAACGAAGCTAGTTCTCTATTTTCCGTAGAATTTTCAAGGGATAGCAGGTTGAGTGGTTCTTGGTAGGAAGTCAGAGCGAAGAAATAAAATAGTAATAATTAATAAATAATTTCCCCTAATGGGGGACACGAAGACGCAACCGTTGCGTTACAGTCACACGCTTGTGCCCCTGCGCCACGAATTATGATTATGAGGCCAGGCGTGGCTAAGTGCTGAAGTCTAAGAATTTAATCTGGAACAGTACGTTAATCTCATCTCTCTTTGGGAAATGTTTCCCAATGAGAGAGAGGACAGAGAGAGATGAGAGTATACATATTCTATTCCTCAAGTAAGAATCAAATTCACGACCTCCATTCAGATTCTTCTCCACAGCACCATGACAACGACAAATAACATCTCAAGCATATTTCCCTCTCAACAATATTCCCAATGCAAATAAAGAATATAAATAGAATATGTGCATTTTTGCGGATTATCTGTACCAATCGCCTTTGTCATGCTTCCAATATTCTTCAAGTATTTCACTTGGAAAATACGTAAACGAATTTGAACTTTGTACCCTAGAGTATAAAGTTGGATGTAACAAATTCAGTTCTACAAATATTTTTTCTCAGCAAGAGGAAGCGACGTGCGATATCTAGATGCGTTACCCGTAACACGTGTTTCTTTATTTATAAACTATAGTGAGTATAGTTTTGTGCAAATAAAACTTTCATATTAACTTACGTTAGCAGTAAGATCGACTCCTATTCTGACGTCTAACTTATTACTGAACTTTTAACTTGACTCCTATAGCATATTTATGTTTTTAATGGGATTATATGTTGTGGACGGCATAAGAGTGTGGCTGTAACGTGACGGTTGTGGGACGGATCCCCACTCGAGGAAGTGAAATATTTATTTACACGCAATGCCTCCAAAATTCGGCAGAAAGTGGGGAACAGAGTGTCATAACACTAGGTTCCCTCTGCCTACCCTACTGTGTGCGATAATATGATACGACAAAAAATGATTTTCTAATACCTAATGTAAAAAAAATTGGCAACTATACAGAATTTCTTCAAGTTACATTTTCATAGTAACTTTTCTACACGATAGCGTCTAATGTATACGACTTTTAGTAATGGTAGTTATCTTTTGGATGTAATGGATAATACGAAGATGCTGTGAGAATAGGAAAACCGATTTGTTATTTTTCTTTCATATGAGTACGTTGAATATCTTTGTAACAGTATAATATTCGAGCTTATTTAATTTTTTTAACTTTAAATATTGAAAAAATGTCTTAATAACTGTTTTCTTTCATATTTCTATTTTCATAAAATAAATACTTTATACATAAAAAATACTCGTAAACAGATTATACAGCTAAATAACAAATGAAAGCTTAAAAAAGATGAAATGAACTGCATTTTGTTATTTCTGTATAGAAAAAATTTAATAATTCATTTAACATATGTACAGAATTTTGGTTTCTAGCGTATCGTCCGAATTGCTACCTTAACTCTTACAATTTAAGGTCGAGAATACTTTTGAAAAATTATTTCACTGACCCAATAAGGCAGTATCAGGCATATTAAATTTCTTTAGTATAGACGTTTCTTTGAAAGCGTAGATAAAGAGCGATGGAGTAAAAGGGGGCTTTGTACGTAAGGTGGCGTAATTTCAATTGAAATAGAAATCTGTTCACAATGTTTCACTGTTAAGTTCATAGTCATCGTTGGAAAGTTATTAACATTAAAATTCCTAATAAATTTCTAAATAAATTATTAGTATTAGCCAAAAATTGCTTACTTAAAATAATGCATGTTGAACCGCAGAACATAACGCCACATATAGTCAATTACATTAAAACAATAGACTATGCAAGACTAAAAAAAAATCAATTCTAACCAACAGTTCCTGAGATTAGCGCGAGCAAACAAACTCTTGAGTTTTATAATATTAGTCTCGATATAGAACTGTAGATACAAAAGAAAAATTATCTAATTATAATATTTACTCTATAATATAAATAAAAAAAAAGTCAACCGAAACGTTTGTAAGAGCCACAGAGTAATATTCCTATCGGCATCAAAGTCATTTGACAAAAAACTACAAGACAAGTACACGGAAGTAGGTCACGGAGATTCTTATAGAGATCTCAAGACAATGGCTGGTGGAAGCGTTCTGTTATAAACGACACTGTGATGAGTAGGTGGAAAAACCCTTGGAAATTAAACACAGCGCTATGATAAATGAGAAACGCTCTAAGGGAAGTGATTTCCTTCAATTCACTTCAATTTTTAGAGGAGAGTTATTGATTGTTTTTTGCCTTTGAATCGTCATAATTTGTTAATAATAGGAGAGTATATATTTATAAACGTGATGGTTATGTTCAGTGGCGTAACTCAACGCCGCGTATTGTTTCGTTATTTATATTAGCTATTGTGAAATTATATAGAGGCCGAGATCGAATAGACGCCGTCGTGGCGTAGTTGTGAGTTCGACCCCTGTCGAGGAAATTAAATATTTATTTGAGTTTGGGTTCCGCCACTCAACACACAATGCCCCGAAAAATTCGGTGGAAAGTGGGGTAACGGAGTGTTGTAACACTAGGTTCTCTCTGCCTACCCTGCTTGCTGCGTACAGGAATCCAGCGTCAAACTGATTTATTTATTTATTTCTTATACTTTTAGACTATTTCGAAAATATATTGACACGAGTCGATATTCTTTTCATATTATTTATACCTTTAGATATAAATAAATCGCACTGCGGTGCGGCCTCACGCGACCGAAGCTGACATTCCGTTTCCGAGTTTCGAAAGTTCCCCGCTCTAATTACTCCAATGCAGACTTTTACTCGGTCACGATATAATTACTGAAAATAAAAAATACTTATATATATTATATTTTTTCATTAAGCTTTTAATTTTATATGAAATAGCCGTAATGGTTATAGCTTGTTTTTGAGCTGTTTAAAGTTTTTTTTTCTTTATTATTTTTTTTACTTTTTCCGACCATTCGGGAATTCTGGAGACATTCGCGTGTAGTGTGACGGAATGACATTTGTTAAAAGACAAAAAAATGAAAATATTAAAATTCATCTACTCGAATGGGAAATTACACCTGAAATTGAAAAAATGGAAAAAATGGAAAAAATGGGAATGGGAATCGTACCTACAACTTTACACGATTATAATCGCACGCCTGTACCCCTACGACCAGCTGCCCTGGTTTTCAAGTATAATCAAAAGCAAAATAACTTAATAACAGCAGGCTAAATAAACATTTACAAAAACAGTCACGTTTTAAACACTCTCAAGTATGAAAGCTATAAATTGGGTGCTTAATTTCCTAAAGTGCTCTTCTCAACTCAAATTTTGAAGTATACGTACATACGTATGTAAGGATTAAAGATAACGGCGGCAGCTAATTTGTAAGCACTTGGTATATGATAAAGTAAACATTTAGAAATGCGCGAATTATTAAATCTTTTTTAATTTTTTTTTATATTATACATACACATTTTATTAATATTTTTATAATGTTAGTCCTTATTTGGGAAACAAAAATACTTTTCTAACGGGTGACTGGTTGTGTTTTAGATTCTCACTCGAGGAAATTAAATATTTAGTATTTTATTTTTTTACTCAGGGGTTGAGACAAAACACGGCGTTGAGTTCAGCCAATCAACATGCAATGCTAACTGAATTCAGCGGAAAATGAGCAACGGAAGTGTCTTAATAGGAATGGAGTATCTTTTTTAAGTTGTTTAAAAATGTACATTATTTTCTTCTAAACATAAAAGTAAAAAAAATAATAAAATAAAAAACAATAAAGAATAAAGATATCTACATTTTTTTACTATTAGACACAAATATTGTTTGCGTTTGAACTCTCTTTGATATGATATTGGATGGATATTTGACGGAACAAAGGTCAAAGACAGAAGTATAGGGCACCGCCAGCTAACATTGTATTGTTATATTTTTCCGAATATTCGTGTTTCGACTTTTGGACCGATTGCCTTTCATTTTAATTTTCCATTCCATTTTGGAATGTACGTACTGCTGTTACTTTAAAAGTTTAGCTTAGGTTTTTGTTCAGAGGCCAGTCATGGCATAGTAGAACAATAGTAAACGCGACTGGTTGTGGGTTCGATCTCTCTACACGAGGATGTTTAATATTTTCTAAATTTGTTTAATATTTTCATGTCTTCACTCTGGTGCCAAAGCAGAGCGCGGCGTTGAATTCCGACATTCAGTGCCTCCAGAAGTTTTTTTTATTGTAGATAGGCAAGCATTTGTCCGCTATCTCACCTGGTAAGTGACGATGCTAACAATGGCGGAGCATGCTTACCTAGGTAGTGCCTATTCACTCGTTCTTTAAAGAGGGCGATTATACTTATAGGGGAACAGTTCAGCAGATAGGGAGTTCCACTCTTAGGGAACACAGTGTCTTAACGCTTTGTTCCTTCAACTTTTTCCCTGGAGTTTCCTGAATACAGCGTTAAGCTAAAAAACAAAATAATATCATAAATTACATCTATGAAATATGATTCTATCAGAATTGTGATATATAAAGCTGGTTTATATCGTGCTTGAAATAATGAAGGGGAACTGGGTCTGCGCGTCACGTCCTGCGGTGACAGCGAGCGCTGAACGCGGGTTATTGTTCGGTTAGCACTTGTCACATTTTGGTTGAAACAGATTGACTTCATCATTTAAATTTAAACCTTTATTAGTATGTAATAATTATGTTATTTTTTGTTAAGATAAATCAATTTTCTTTTTGTTACTTAATTACAATGTAACCAAAGTGGGTGGCGACGAAATATATACTTCAAATTTAATATATATAATACTAGGCAAAATCTACTATTCTTCATTATTATATAAAAATTATACAAAGACTGCAAATAAGATTAAATATATTTATAACATCCCTTTAGATAAAGCACGTATCTCACTTCGAACTACGGTCGCAGGTATAAGCAAGTAGTTCTATCTTGCTACGCGCTACGAGCTACGTCGTAGAGCTACGAATTGTTATTTTAATACAGCTTCTTGTGAAGAGAATGTCTTTTAATACTAATAATTGTATTGATTTAGATTGAAATTTGTATAGAACAAGTTTTGAATGTGTGTTCATTTTAAGGGGTATATATTTTTGTTTGTTTTTGTCATCTTCATGATGTATCCCGCACACAGCACGGTATACAAAGGAAACCTAGTGTTAAGATACTCCTTTCCGCGGAATTCTAGAGGCATTGTGTGTTTTGTAGCGGAACTCAACGCCGCCTTTTGCCTCGACACCAGAGCGCAGAAATGGAATTTGGAATTTTGAATTTTGAATTCAATATTTCTTTTCCTCGAGTGGGAATTGAGTCCTAAACCTGTGCCATTTACGGTCACTTGCTTATGCCACTGCGCTCGTCTGGCCTCAAATAGGGCTATTTGAGGCATTTCCTTGATAAATTAACTATCGGACATAGAAAGAACTTTTACTCTTGAGACATAAACATAATTCTTGAGATTTGCGCGCTCTACCAAACAAACTCTTCAGCTTTATGATATAAAAATATAGATAAAATAATAAAATAAATTAAAAATATAGATATTATTATTATATAAAACAAGACAATGGACTATGTAAAAGATAGTAATTTAGTAAATTCATTGTTAGAGAGTCTCTCATACGTGGGTGGCACTTGTCCACTAAATGTCTGCGTAAATGTTACTTTAATATTAATTTAGTCATGAAAGTTATAAATGAATTTCACATTCTAATTTAGGTTAGAATTATTATAGAAGTATTTGCTTTGCTCTTTGAATATAGTAGAAGTATTGTAACGACCTTTTGGCGTAGTTTCCATAATTAAATAAGTGATAGATGATTAAATTTTGTTTCTTTCATCTTTACTCTATATCCTGAATTATATTGAGGGAACATAGTGTTAGGACATGAAATTGAGACGATAATCACTAAGAGACTTACTATATGCATATTTTTTTTACTTTTTGGCAAAATAGGCAGAGGTAACCTGGGAACCTAGACACTCCGTTCCCATTAATACTTCTGTTCTCTACTTTCCGCCAAATTTTCAAGACATTGTAAGTTGAGTGCCCCACTTTGTTCCACTTCCCCCCACTCATAATTTCAAGCCAAAATTAATGTAAAATCTAAATTTTATAAATTATCGATGATCTGTGTAAAGATCTTTCCTCTATTATTTAATTTCACTTCATTACAAAATCGAGTCGAGTTTTATCAAACCGGAACAAAGTCATACTTGGTGGGGTGTGGTTGTCCTGGTGCAGCAGTACTAACTGTTAATGCAATGGTTGTTGGTTCGATACTCATTCAGAAATATGTATTGTTTTGCTCTGATAACCCACTCAACACGTAATGTCTTGAAATTGTTTTCATTGATTTCATTCAAACTATTTAAAATATCTTGAACCAGAAGAGATTGCTAGCAAACAAGCGCTTCTGCTTTATAATATTAATACAGAGAAGAGATAAATATAGAGGCCAATTGTGAGTTCCATTCCCACTCGAGGAAATGAAATATTAAATATTTTCATTTCCTTGCTCTGATAACGAGGAAACGCGGCGTTGAGTTTCGCCACCCATAACAATAAGTAGTTCAAAATAAAAATCATAATCTCTAGCTTAGAAGATAACTATCTCCTTTCACTATTAGACTAGCCACGAGAAATTGATATTGAATGAAACATAAAATAATCTAAACATAAACGACCATCTATAGCAAAATTTCCATAGTAATGTGAGCCGAATAGTTCGCCATTTAGTCCAATTCACTCTTAGCGTATACAATGAAGGCTCAAAGCGAAGCTTAGTCGGACAGAAATGAATAAGATTCAGCGGAATCAGTGTTCTGCACTAACTAGGATTGACGATTATTTGCTGACTCGCAACTTGGAGGTGCCTACAGTTCAATTCAATTGATACTTTTTCACGAAATTTTGATTGAAATTACAATTTACAATTAAAATTATATTTTAAAGTGTTCCCTACTAATATTATAAGTGTGAAAGTTTGTGAGGATGTTTGTTCATCTTTCACGCAATTACTACTGAACGGATTTGAGTAAATTTTTGACACTGAGTGCACTAAAATGCTCATTTAGTTACTCTAAATTATTAGAATAACGACAATATCAAAAATTCATTCTTTTTTACATCTAAAAGTCCACGCAAACAAATTTATAAAAATATAAACATAATTCGTCATGTTTTTGTTTATAAAAAAAATCAAATATAGAGGTTCTATTTGAAATTCAATTTCCCTTCAACGTGTTTCATATTGGCGGCGCGACGTGTGCAGTTTTTGATGAATGTTTGGCGAATCCATCACTGCCACTCTAAAATGTAAAGTGTTTTGACAAAATAAATTATTATTTACACTATTTATGTGATCTAAAATACGATAGAGTAAATATATGTTTTAATTTGTATTCCACATATATGTCAAAGCAAGGAAATAAAAAAATACAATTATTTTCTATTTAATATATGACTAACTCTTTAAAAAAATTTAAAGAATATACTTTACAAGTTGTTAAACAAACAGTTGCTTTTAGGATTCCGTACCCTAAAATGTAAAAACGACCCCTTATAGGAACCCTTACAGGATCAATTTGTTGCCCGTCTGCCCGTTTGTCTGTCTGTCAAGATACCTCGAGATCACATAGAGGTATCAAGCTGAAATTAATATCAAATGTTCAGGTCCATAGTCTTCTAAGTCAACGCAATCAAAAGATACGAGCGGTTATATATTGTTTTTGCTGCATTTTATATGAAATTCGTTGCGAAAATTCGTTGCAAAATTGCGTTATATATAAAAACTATAGGGTACTATTACTTCCCGTGGACAGAAATTTGGAACAGAGTGAGAACTGATAATACGAATAAAGAAAAACAACTGAAAAATGGAAATTTATAGGCATTTCATACAAAAAATTAATTACAAACGTACATTTGTATTTTACCAGAGCGAAGAAATAAAAATAAATTATTTATAATTTAAAATGAAATGACTAACATTACTTTAGCTCAAAATAGTGATTAAAAGATTTTTTTCTTAGTAACTTTGCACGTTCCACTTAAAACCACATAACGTAAAGAAAAATGAGAAATACATACTCGTATATAAAACATTATATTTATTGTGTGTATTAATTAAAATTCTGTATACGAGACGCAAAGTGCGCCGTCACGAAATTGACTGGAAGAGGGGATGGGGGGAGGAGAAGGGGGGAAGAGGGAAGGGAGCGAAGGCTTTTGATTAATTCGTTTAATTAAAGCTTGGGCATTCGAACGTGTGCTATATCGGTATTAATTTTTTGCCCAACGCTTCGGCTGTCAATCTAATTAATGACCTACATTGTGTTTTAAGGGTTACTTTATTGGACCTTATATGTCGGTTTTTTAATGAAATTACCGAGTTACGAACGCAATTAATTTGTCTTGCCCTCGTCAAGCTTAATATATGTATACTTGTTAAAATGAATAGGCTAGTAAATTTTATAAAGGTACTAGCCCTTAGGTTTCGTCCTCGTTGATAAATGGAAATACCTTAGAGTTCTGTTGTTTATTTTTTAGCTTTACGCTGTATCTCGCACACAGCTGCATAGGCAGAGGGAACCTGGGAATCTTGTGTGAAGACACTTCCGCTAGCGACTTTCCGCCGAATGCTGGAGGCATTGCGTGTTGACTGGTGGAACTCAACGCTGCGCTTTAAATGAAATTCTATAACCAGATTAATCGTGTTTAATTCATATAATACATTTTGGAAACACATAAATTTGATATTTCAGATAACAACTTGATACCACCACTATAATGGTTCTATTTTTACTTTTGAGGTACGGAACCCTAAAAGTTGCAGGGAAATAATATTTATCTTTTTAACTTTTATTGGAATAATAAAAATTAATTCCTTATATACAAATTATTTAATTATCTACCAGTATAGATTCGCATTCGTGAAAAACATTTAATAATACATAATAACTAAAAACTTACCTTTCCTAACCGTACCTTAGGTAGGTACAATTTGTAAACTTCAATATTATGAATCCTTTTCGACAATTTTCTATAGAAAATACTTATCACTCGAGCATTTAAGAAGTAACTTTCCACCGGAAATTTATATCCGAGGACACCGTACCGTGAAGGAAGAGTTGCATTTCGGACTGGAACGCTACAAAAATACAGTACAGTTGAATTTCTCGACCCACATTTCAAAATACGAGGCTAAATTGAGGTATATTTTGAGATCTTTTGTCACAAAGACTAGTGTGACGCTTTTAGAGATTTGAAATGGTAAACCAAAGATTTTTTTCCCAGTACTAAAATATTTGTCTGTAGTACGTAATTTACATTTTCTGGGCAGTTTTTTAAAGCTTTGCTTTTGTAGAGTGGAGTATGTGGGTTGACTGTTTGTGATAGGGGTTTAATTATAAGCTTCCATTGTGATGTTTGGAATTATTATGCTTTTTTTATAGTCCTAATATAGTCATGATGAAAGGTTTAATTTGTTTTCTAGTCTAAATAAATGTATGTAGAAATATGTAGTAGTAGACAGTAGAAAATATTTTTGTAGGTATAATTTTTATTTTCACATCATATTTTGAACGTTATTATAGTAAATGTTTTTCATATATGAATCTATATTTTGCATTTGCTATGGATGAAAAGTCTAGCTATAAATAAAACTCCTTTACATATAACTTACCTTATTTGACTGATGTAGGTAGTGGAACTAAACCTATTGTATAATCAGATCAAGGAAACTATTTACCCACCTATGACAAGGCCTAAAGAAGGGTTATGTGTTTAGCGCATATGTATGTCCGTATATATCCATTTCTTAATTACTATCAATATGCCATACATACGATACGAGGTATGAGTCGTTGTGCGACGAATTGGAAACATTAATTTAGTTTATTGCATTATTTCTTTAGAATTCATTTATTTATTGACTTATCAGCTACAAATTTACAATTTTTTTATTTATTTCGAGCTGCGGACCTAACCGCCTCGTATAACTTTAAACCAAAACTTAAGAAACGAAGTTATTTACGCCTTTAACTTACACGTAAATTGGCTATAATAAACTACATAGCACTATAAGCATAGAATTTGTACCACCAGCAGTAAATCTTGTTTAAAATTAAAACTAAACAAGATTATCATTTACACGCACAGTTCAAATGAAGTTAGTAAAGTTTGGGAAGCGTGTTATTCATATCAAATGACCAACTTGCCGGAGCAAAGTACAAGTTTTCTAAGTACAAGTACGACTAACTAATATTTATTCATGTTCGTGTTAGGAGTTTACTTTGCGTTTGCTCAAATATTATTTACTTTGGGGCTTGTGGGGCTGTTTCGTTTGTGATTTTCTTTTGCAGGAATTTGAATTAATGGGAATTTAGTGATAAGATATTTAACTTCCTGTTTTTTCTTTCGGTATATAGTAGGTAGAGGTAGCCTAAAAGCTTGAGTAGACACAGGTTTTTTTTTATTTTTTTTATGGAAAAAGGACAAGGCAAACGAGCGTTCGGGTCACCTGATGATGATCACCGCCGCCCACGACCCCGTGCAGCACCAGAGGAGCTACAGGTGCGTTGCCGGCCTTTGAGGTGGAGATAGACGCGCTTTTTGAAGGTACCCATATCGTACCGACCTGGAAACACTGCCGCGGGTAGGCTATTCCACAGTTCGGTGGCGCGTGGAAGGAAATTCCTACGTACGTACAGGTACTCGTAACCTAAACAGCTGAGGCCACCTTAGCGTTGTGGGACAGCGTCTGTCTTTATGTAATGGTTGTGGGATCGATTCCCTCTGGGGAAGTAAAATTATTTAATTTTTAGACAACATGCAGCGTTGAGTTACGCCACTCAAAACACAAATTTTACGATAGCACGCCTGGGAATACAGTTTTACGCCACCTGTACCGCTTTGAGAATATATTCTTCATTCGCACAGCGAGAAAATGGAACTCATTCAGAGAACAGAAACTAGAGAACACGTGTTTGCCGTACAGCGAGAAGGAAAAAAAGTAAATGAAAAATATAAATATGGCCGCAACTTGGACTCAAACCTAAAGCTATTGTAAGTAACCCTACATAATGAACGTTATATCAGTGCCACGAACTTTGTCATTTATATTTTTCCTTCTTTTTTTTACTTATTGTATATTGTTCTATTATATTAAACGACTGGCACTACCTTGTACGGTTATAAGGCTCTAGGACATTTACCTTAATACGATGTCTGTAGATCGAGAATGTAGGTGTATAGTTTTGGCCAGTGAACCCTTCATCGATTACTGTTTAGGTAGGCAGAGGGAACTTAGTGATAAAGCACTCCGTTCCTCACTTTCGCATTTTTTATCTCCTTACCAGAAGAAAGTAAACTTGAATAAAAAAATATCTATAAAATAAAAAAAAATCACTATAATTATAAAAGTATTTTTTTTTTTTAACGTTCATACTTTAAAAAAATCACATAACGTTTTCGCAATAAACATAGAAATGAGTGTACTCGTACATACATTTGCTAGCACGAGTTAACATTGACACACTTTCAAAGGTCGCCTTTCATATCTGATTTTCATTGGGTCGTGAGATTTGACGTCACTTCCGGTTCAAGGGTTGCGGTGGAATCCAACCCTTTAGGTTAAAAGGAACTCGCCTGTCGCCTCCGTTTGATACTCATCCATATGTAATTAATGGAATTTTTAGTTTACATAACATCAAAATGTGGGTATTAATGTAATGCGTGTTGGTTCGATACACGAACGAAGATCGTAACTTATAAAATCCATGAACGCTGAGTGCACGCACGAAAAAGCATGACTCATTGTCACGTTCCGCCTGAGCCGAAAGGGCAAGAGAGAACGCGAAACAAACGATAGAGAGGTACGATAGGCATAAGCGTTCGACTTGTGACACATTTATCCATTAATTTTTACTTGTAGTGTAAAATAGCACTTTCTTATTTATAAATAATCTACATAATTTAAGCAAAAAAAAAATATTTTTTTGTATTATTCAATTCATAAAATTATGCAATTATTTATCAATGTCTTCTTATTACGTTATCACGTAAAATTATCATCCGTAAACCGTTTTTATTTACCAACTTTGGAATCTTGGCGTTCCTCTTCTTCTTGCTCTTTCTCACGTCCAAGATTTCACTCATAACCTTTGACCCCCTTATTAGAATTACTCACAAATGATCCATATAAAAAGATCCTTCGTAGAAACTCTTCACATCCAACATTTTCCAGCTGAACTAAAGATTACTAAACTTCACCAATCTTTGCAACTAGTATCAAACTAAAAGCTTTAGACATCATATTATAAATTAGGTATGTCGAGTAACCCAACAAAAACAGCTGACAGCCATGTCCTCGACCCCCACTATGATATAGAAGGCAATTCTAAATTATGTAATACGGTCGTACTACGGTCGACCCTTTAGGACGGCACGAGATATGAAATATTCCCAAGCAAAATATTATTTTATCGACCAACGCAATGGGTTTACGTCACGTGTAACGTTTTACCATATTGAATTGCTTAGATGATGTTTTTGCTGTTTTCTATGGAAAAAAATATTGATTGATGGTTTAGTTAGCGTCTGCGATGCGGGTTCGATTCTCGACCGCGAGAATGAATTGTTCTCCTCGCTCTGGTAACAAGATAGAGTACCACCACATAATGTCTCAAATATTGTGCGCAATATTGGAGCCAATATACCGCTCTGCCTATATGCCGAGGAACCTAAATATTAAATTTCAGCGTTCTACGCCGCGTATTTATGAATGTGCATTGTATGTCAGTCAGTCAGTAACAAAATTCTTTGGCCATTGTGCCGCAGGGATACAAGGGTCCGACTGGAAACTGAACAATTAAATATTTTCATTCCTTCGCTCTGGTGATAAGGCAAGCCCACCGTTGAGTTCCATGATTTAACACAGAATGCCTTCAGAATTTGGCGGAAAGTAAAGAACGGAAACACAGTGTGCTATCACTAGGTTCCTTCTGCCTGCAATGCTATATGGGATATAACATTGGATACTATCCAAGAGGTGTAGGTTCAATTTTAATTACGTTGAAACTATTAAAAAATTCCACAACAAAAACAAATAAAAAGAAAACTCATAATAATTTAACATTACTATTTTTAAAATAAAATTAACACTCATAGAAATATAAGGTAGAACCGTTTCAACCGGTCAAATATAGCGTGAAATTTTCATATAGGATTAACGTCCGCCCTAATCATCATAACGTATTCTATCCCACACTTTCATTATAATAACGAGGGCTTTTTAAAACCAAGTCCATATTTCATCCCTTAATGTCGTTCGTGTATTAAAAGGGGTTTGGTGACTAAATTTGGTATAAGCTGGTATACAAATAATTTTAGGATATTGCCGAGGTAATTTTCAACAATCGAACCATCTTTCACAGTCTAGTTTACACACCTGTGTAAGAATTAAAATATTTGATTTCTCTTCCTTTTGAATAAAGATAAATGCGGCAGAGTCGATGCATAAATGCTTCTATCTTTTGATTGCGTTAACTTAAAAGCTTGATTTTTTTCTGTTCTTTAAGGGACATAGATCCTGAATATTTCATAATTAGTTTTGACCTTTATTTCTCCACGGAATCCTAAAAAAAACATAGATATATATTTTATAACTATTTTCTCATCACGCATTCGATGATGTTCACATCCACTTTTTTATCGTATTTTAGTAACTTTTAACACAAACATACTAAAAACTTCAAATTAAATATAATAGAAAAGATTGAAAATTAAAACAAAAATACAAACAAGTAATTTAGTACCAAACTGAAAGCTATTCATACATTTCAAATATACACAAATCAAAGTAATTTTCATTTCGTTTGATGAGGAATCTCTCTGTCGGAATTATCACGTGTCGGTGCTTGGTCACCGCGTCTGAAAGGAGCGTATTCGTGCACGAGTGGATTTAGATACTGATAATAGTTTTTTTTACATATGCCAAATGGAATATTTGTAGATATGTGAATATGTTTGGAATTGTTGATCTATGATGGCTTTAGTCGTGGGTTCATTTTTTGAGCTGGTAAAGAATATTGATATTTTTTTTACCATTTCTAATGTTTAATTTCATACTTAGAAAAGAAAACTCCTACAGTTAAGAAAATATATTAAAGTTTGAATATAGTGGCATTTGAAGCCATGCCTCTTAGAAATTGTTCATGTCCATGGTTTAACCACTAAGAACTTATGGCATATAATGGTCAAAAGCGCCTGAACAATTTTCAAGAGGTTATAATTCTTTACGTTTAAAGTTTTTTAAAAAAAGGTATATGGATAGAATTTCAATATATTTCGATAGAAAGACAGCAATTTTTTTTGTTATATTTAAAGGAAATGTATAATTTTTAATGGTTATAAAATAACGAGGCAATAAACGAATAATATTCTCACTCGGGGGAATGAAATATTTAATATTTTCATTCTCTACCTCATTACCAAGTAAAGCGCGTCGCTGAATTCCACCACTCAACACGCAACGCCTCAAGAAATTGTCACTATACGTGTATGAACACTAGGTTCCCACTAGCTAGTCTGATATGTGCGGGATATGAACGCACGTGAACCTAAAAAAAATCCTATGTATCTCTAATAGGTACTTATTATAATTTATTTTAATAAAGTTTTACTTCAGGAGTTCTCTCAAAGAGATTTAAGAAAAACTCGAGTTGTAACAGGGTTGTTATGAATTATCAGTGTTTCAAACTTGGAAGTTGAAATATATTACATGCATTAAAGAATAAGTTTAAAGAAAATTTTTAATATTATAAATACACAAACGAACTTGTTTAACTACAGATCTTAACCGACTTTTAAGAGAAGGAGGTTCTGAATTTGGTTGATATGTTTTTCTTTCTACGACTGACTATGTGGTTCGACTCCCACTTTGAGGAACAAATTATTTTCATTACTTTCCTATAACGATATTTTTACGCAGAACCTTTAGAAAATCATATTTTCTATATAGGTACATTACACATGCATATATGCCAATATATGTGTGAAATTGACCGTTTAACTAAGAGAAACGCCGGCTATTACATTAAGTGACTATTTGCATTAGTCCCGTTCGCTCCGGAACGCCGTTACAACGCTGATTAAATTTCCTACAAATGCGCTATGCGGTTTTGTAATACGGTTAATATAAGCTATTAAGAATAATGGAGGCAGGTTTGTTTTCGGGGTTAGCAATTTACTAACAAAAACATGCAGGTATAAGATTTAATGTTATAGTATGTGTTTAAAAAAACTTATAGAGTAGGCAGAGGGAACCTAGTAGGAACCCGAGATCGTTAGATTATTTTCAACGTGGTGAGTGTCGAAATTAAAGAATTACCTTGTTACCAGAGCGAGTAAATGCTAGTAAATAATTCCTCCAAGTGAGAATCGAACTCACGACTGTCGCGGCTGTGATTCTACACTACGGCGGCATATACAAATATTATGTTTACACAAATAAAAGACAAATGGAAAGCCATTTCTTAGGATATGTAACGAAAAGCTTTACGTTAGTGTAATTCAGTCCAGCTCATCTAAATACTGATGCAACTTTAAACTATTTTAGATAAAGGTTTCGGAAGTTTAATTAATTTCTCAGGCAAAAGTATTAAAGGTTAGTCCTTATCGTTCTATAATTACAGAATGTTATTTCATAGGTGATAGGTTCATTTTAATTTGTATTCATATATTTCTGAGGTATTTGTATTAATATATTTTTATTTATAATATCTATGATCCCTTGATGCACAAAAAAAATTAGGCTTCTAAATCAACACAATCAAAAAATATGAGCTTTTATGCTTTCAGTCATCAATACATATACTAGGGTACTTCCCGTGGAATTACAGTTGTGAAATTTGGCACGAAGTGAGAACTCGCCCTTATTTTGTATAAAGGAAATCCGAAAAGAAAAAATTAAAAGTATTTCATACAAAGAAATCAACATAATTATTATATCAAATTACCGCCGACCATTCCTAATTGCCTCACGTATTTCCCTGGATTCTTGTAGTTAGTTAGTTCTTGTAGTTAGTTTAGTTAGTTGCGGTAATTCAAAGATTGAGGCCAGTTGGTTCAGGGGCACAAACATGACTGTAAAAACAATGCGACAGGTTGTGAGTTCGATTACTTTACAATTTTTATTTCTTCGCTCTGGGGTCGAGAATTAGGCGGAAAGTGGGGAGCGACATGTCTTAATTCCTCTGTTTTGCTACCGAGATATAGTTTGAAGCTGATAAAAAAAAACAAAATCTTATCATCTCATTGTGTTTTTGAAATTCAAATAAAAAAAATCTTTGCATTCCGGCTTCTGGGCGCAGTGTTTGTTTCTTTATTTTTTAAAGTCATAAACTAATTGGACATTGCAATACAAATTTTAATTTAATTTTAACAACGAATCAACCCTATTTCTTTGCAGAATAATTATAAAAACCAAGTGAAAAATACAAAACAATACTGGACTGAATGGAGGAGAATGCTTTTAACATTATACCAGCCCTCTAATTAAGTCGAGGGGATAATTAAATGTGGTCTTATAAATTTTATACTTTTCATTTTATTTCATGTTTGTTTTTCTTATAGGATTCTTTCTTATATACTGTACTGTACTTTCCTTTGGTTATTTAAGCTGCGTATTTATAGGAAACAGATTAGTCGTGTAAAATTTATATTAGAACTAGTGGACCCGAACGCGGCTACGCCCGCTTGAACTATACGAATATTTATTAAATATATTTATGAAATTATTTTCAGTTTTCAATAGAGAGATGCGTTAAGCAATGATGCGTTTTCTAACAAGAAACTTTGCAAATCGTTGCTTAGCAACGGTGGTTATTAACATGGCAGAATAAATTGCATGTCAAATTAATAAATATTTTGATAAATTGGTATATATTGAAAATATTACAAATATGAGAAAAAAAAATATCCTATGTTCATCCCGAGACCCTCAAGTATCTCTATATGAGTATTTTATCACAAGACAGACAGACAGACAGACAGACAGACAGACAGAACAGAACAGGACAGTTACTTTCGAATTTATAATATAGTTATGGATATAAAGACGCCATCTAGGCGCAGTTAGAAAGTGTTTGCATGTATACAGTATACACGAGGAAAATGAGTTCAATTTTAATTTATAGAATGTATTATTTTTAGCTTTCAGCTGTTTTCCGCATATCTAGCAGTGTAAACAGTGGGTACTTAGTGTTAAGACACTCCGTTATCCAGTTTTCGCACAATGTTTAAGACATTATGTGTCATAACGGAATAATAATTGGAGGAATACAACACCCCAAATTATGTCATTGAATCCACAATCGTCGTTTTTACAGTCAAATATTATAGAAAACTTATAAAAATGAAAATACTAACAAAATCAAATTTGTATTTGTAGCTTGATGAGAACGTATGACCCATGCGCTTAGACGGATTCTAAGAGGTGCGTGTTCAAATCCCGTTACGTAATTTTTATATACGTTTACTAAAAAAATGATAATTTTACCATTTAGCAATACTAGACAAAACAAAAACATATTTACAATTTACATACAACCTAGATAATCCAATATGCGAAGGAAGCGGAAAGAAAACTAAATTTGTATAGGGCGAAACGTTTTGCAGCTATAAAATTTTATTCCATACATACATACATACATACATACATATAGAGGGTGGATACTTACGTGCTCGAGAAATTTGTTCACGTAACAGTCTTTTTACCTATGAAGCTCGTATGAGCTTATCTTAGACATGAATATATATTTTTATTTGTTTCTTCTTATTGTGTTATATGTAATGGTTTTTGTGACAGTAGTACTAAGTATAGGATCGTCTCATTGAAAACGCATCGGTTGTGAGTTTGATTCCCATTCGAGGAAATGTTCTATTAAATATTTTCATTTCTTCGCTCTGATGATGAGACAAGAGAGATGAGACGAGAGATGGGGAACGGAATGTCTAAATGGGAATAGAGTGTCTGAACATAGGGATCTAATCGAACTAGGGATCCTCCCTTTGCCTACTCTGCTATAAGGAGGATAGAGGATAGGTGTAAGTAGGTGTAGGATAAAAGGTAAGCTAAAAAATATTATTTAAATCGAACCCATAACCGACAGGTATACATTTTGATATATCCCAGTTGCGTCATAATGTTTTATACATGTTACTTGGCATCTTATTACAGTCAAAATCTTCTTCGTATAAGAATAGATAGAAGTGTGTACATTTTTTAGCTTGTCCTTTGCAAGTCTTGCAAGTTTCGTGTGAATTTAAATGGCGGAATTCAACGCTGTTTTTTATTCTACTAGACCCTGAAATTGGAAAAAAATACATCATTCGTTAGCCTTTATAGAAAAAAGAAAACATTTTATTTATTATTTACCATAGTATTTGAAAGAAACGCCAACGCCAATTAAATAACCAATGAGGATCGAGAATTTTATTGCGCAGCCCCTAATTGTCCCCTCCAGTGTAATTGAAAACTGGAATATTAAAATATTTTTTCTCTGAAACAAGTTACTTATTATGTATAAACAAATTGTAATAGAGAAGATCCTTAATTTTGTTATGAGATAGTATGTAGAGTTGTAGAAACCTGATGTAGAAATTGCGGACATTTTTTTCTCCAAAAGGTAATACCAATTAGAAAACTATAAATAATAATATAAATTTATATAATATAATAATAGAATATTTTTACGCATTTCTACAAAGGAATCGATAACCTATATACCAACCACCAGTATAACAAAAGAGCAAGCATCACTTTCCCGTATTAAGGAAAGAAAACCTAGTGTCAAGACACTCCATTCTCAGTTTTCTAGAGCTTCTAGATCTACCATTTTCTCTTCCAAACTAATAAAATATGGTAAATAGGCAAGGCATTTACCACATTTTATTATTTATCAATAGTAGTTGCTTTTTTTACTTTTTTCTTTTTATAAATATAGTATAGGTGATATTGGTTTCATATCTATAGATACACACATACATTTTATAAAATACTAGTAATCAAAAAGTACCAATCAAAACCTCATTCCTGCTTTTTTCATTTATACGATATTTTTGTCGATGATTTTAATAACGTGCTTTTCTTCTATCAAAATTTGAATGTACACGATTGCCTTTTGTTTTTGTATGTAAATAAATTTATTTACATTTACTCGTCACATAAATATAAAAAAAATATATTTATGTGACGAGTTTGTTTGAACGCACTAATATCAGGAACTACTAGTTCGAATTAATTAGTGTAAATAGATTCTTTTTAGGGTACCATACCTTTTGAGGAAAAAAGAAACCCTTATTAGATCATTTTGTTGTTCGTCTGACTTTCTGTCTGACTGTCTATCTTTCAAGAGCGTTTATCTGGAACGCTTGGAGTCAGGAGAACGAATTAGTCCCATTTTCCTCACTCTGGTAACAAGACAAAGGTCGGCGTTAAATTTCGCTACCTAACATACAATGTCTGAAAAATTACATGGTGCGTGTAAACTGTGTACTGAACAGAGTATCTTACGAGTAACATTAGGTTCCCTCTACCAACCCTATTACGCCGGAACCTACTTAGCTTTTATTCAATGTACCCTTTCCGTGAATTGACGGTATTGTGTAACAGTTAATTATACAATTACAATAATATAATTCAACAAATCATACCTTTTGTTATATGTAAACAATACAGCCCGCGTTGTTATTTTGTAATCATTATTGTTTATTGAGGAGTGAAATTTATTGAATATGCGTATGCTTCATAATTGTGTTTGTATTGAAATTTTGCTATTTTATCACCAGCATTACATATTTGAGGTCGCCACGCCATTTTGCTGAAAACGCAACGATTGTGGGTTCGATTCCCGTTTAGGGAATTTTATTCTTATATATACTTATTTCCTAATAATGAATAAATGCCTTGCTATATCAGTTCCTGGAGTGAGACCTCCCGGACGCCAAAGGAAGCGCTGGTTGGATGTCGTGATGCAAGACATGAGAGCCAATGGTCTAACCACCGAGAACGCAAAAGACCGTGCAAAGTGGAGTAGGTTGAGTAGGAGGGCAGACCCTGCCAATAACCGGGATTAATGCCAGGAGGAAGAAGAAGAAATAATGAATAAACGAAATATACATACATAAATATATCTCAATGGGAACTATATTCAAACAAAATTATTCGCACCCAACGTGTGTATTTTAGTAAATGTTTAATTCTAGAGAAACTATTTAGGTACCCAAGTATTCGTAGAGCATTCCCAACTCCAAATGAAACTTAGGACGTTTGGAACGATGCCTCCTGCATATTATAGTTGGCCGATTTGTGGATTTGCTATATTAGAAGTAACTTTTGGTTATAGAAGCTTTAAAGTAATATTTTTTTAAATATTTTTTTGTGTTTTTTCCTTTTGCGCACCTTAGAACATAAGAACATGGGAACCTAGTGAAAAGACTTGACTTGGGAACCTAGTGAAAAGACATTCTCTTCTCACTTATTGGACCATCGTAGCGCAGGGGCGCAAGCGGGAGACTGTAAACACGATGGTTGCGGGTTCGTTTTCCACTCGAGGTAATGAAATGTTTAATATTTTCATATCTTCGCTTTTGTAACGAGGCAAAGCCAGAATTTTGCGGAAAGTTAAGAACGGAAGTGTTTTAATGGAAACAGAGTATCTTAACACTGGGTACCCAGGTTCCCTCTATCTTCCCTGCTACGTGCAGGATACAGCTTAAAGCTAAAAAGAATGGCGGATCTCAACACCGCAATTTGTCTAGTTTTTGAGGGAAAATGAACATAATCCCTCCATCCCTCCCCACAAACGGTTATCGAAACCATGACCATACGCTAACAGCCATACACTGTCCTAAAGAGGTAAAATAAACTAACAACACTCATATTATAAAGCCTAATAACTACTTCGTACTGGTAAAAATGAAAATTCAACGCTAAAAGCACACGTTTACCTTATCCAGTAATGTAAAAGAATAGGGTCCGGCTGTAGATAAAACGAAGTTAATATAATGTGAAGTTAGTGCACGACGAGCCCAGCCCGCCCATTGCCAGGAATATCTGCTTAACACAAATTACTATATTTATAAGGTTTAAATATCTTTAAAGTTATTTTACTTAGAGTAGATATGTTACTTATTGATTCGAATGCTCAATAGTTCAGCGTTTCACTATAAGCGTGGTGATTGTGGGTTTGATTTTCTTTAGGGGAAATTCATTATTTTTATTTATTATTTCCCTGCTATAAGGCAGGCGTTGAGTTCTTTCATATATTGTGATGTTTTGAATTCGGTTGGAAAGGGAAGAGCCGAGTGTCTCGGTATTCTACTGTGCAATAAGAAAAGCGAAGCTCCAAAAAAGGGCAATATAAAACAGGTTTTTTCAGGATTTGGATTATGATGGACGTCCAATATAATTCCTCTCTTCCATTCAAAAGTAATATGTGAAGCTTTAGTTAAAGACTATCTTTGTATCAGTTCATTATTTTAATTTTTTTAGTATTTTTCACTCTCTGTGACGGAATATCGTAAAACATATCTATATAAATATTATAAAGCTACTAGTAATATGTTTAAATTATCTTTTTTATGAAACTGAACTTAGAGTTTGTTATATCTCATACACAAGTTCCAAATCGCTGATAAAAATATTATCACAATTATAAACATTCTGTCGAGTAGATTATGAACATAGAACATGAACCCAATCATGTACCCAAAGGTTACCTAATTGCGCCCCGTAAATATCAACACGGAGATATATCTCACGATTTATCCCAAAACACATCTAAAGGTTGATGAATCAACTGAAAATACAGCAAATAACTTATGTTAGCTAATACATCAAGGCGGGAGGCGCTGAAGTCGCATAAATTTCAAGGCTTGATTTAGAACCCTCCCCAGTTGAATTTTAAACGACGTTTTACTTGATTGATTAAGATAAATTCCAATTAGATTATTTATTCACAAGAAAATTTTTGTATATACTAAATACGAAGGCTTTAATGCTAATTAGTTGTTGTGAGGTGAGTGTGTGTTCGATTTTCATTGACATGGGGTAAATTTTTTTATATGTATACTAGCGGACCCGGACGCGGCTACGCCTGCTTGAAATATAAGAATATAATTTCTATAGAAATATAATTTCAATCTAGATGAAATGCTAAAAGTGACTATTATATTTATTTTCATAAGGATGAATATCAAAATGACGCGGTAACGAACGCGGTCGCGTAGCGACGACGGTTGTTATTAACATGGCAGAATAAATTGCATGTCAAATTAGAAAGTATTTTAATTTATTAGTATATATGTGTAATGTAATATTATATAGCCTATAGCACTTCTGAAGAATGCAGCTTTCATACAAAACAAAAACAAAGTAAATCGATCCAGTAGATCCAGAGATCTTAGCGTTCAAACAAACAAACAAACAAACAAACAAACAAACAAACAAACTCTTCCGCTTTATTATATTAGTATAGATATAGATGTAGAACTTGCCTTATTGCTTAAAAAGAGTAACTAAAAAAACAAGCAGCTTTACTTTTTTTTCTCTACAGTAAGGTAGGCAAAGGGAACCTTATGTCCTAACATAGCCTTAATCGGCCACGTCTCGTCTACCAGAGTTAATAATTTAGTTTTCAATTAGACATATTCTTATGGCCCTAATGAGTTAAATAGCAAACCTCGCTGCCGCAGTTTGGTAAATCAGACTGGGGGAATGTTTATATTTGGAATATAAACATAAACATGAGTGAGCTACATAAACGTAATGTACTGAAATTGCTTGTAATTTAAATTTAAATTACAAATATTCTTGGTATTATATGTAAACAACATTGAAATTTAAAAAAAATAGATTCAGCAATTATTTCGTGCTTGTATATGTTTTTTTTTACAAAATTCGTTGATTATAATTTGTTGATTATATTTTTTGAGGCCATCGAGGCGCAGTGGTTAACTGTAAACGCGGCAGTTGTGGGTTCGATTTCAAATCTGGGAAATGAATTATTTTCTTTTCATATCATGTATTCCTTTCTTATCTTACTATATGAGGAATACAGCTGAACCTATTTAAATTTAACATATACTATAATTTTAACAATGCTAATTGCATTTTATTAAATGTTCATACTTTTTTAATGTTAATTTGAAACAAAAGATTTCTTATTCAAAAGGGTGAAATTCAAAACATGAAATTCTTTTTAAAATGAAACATCTAAAATCCTCCAGTCAAGTCGAGTCAAGTGGAATCAAAATCAAATTAAACATGTTATATGCATGTTCAACCAACTGTCACAGCGTCTACGAGCTACGTCGCGCGTCGCCCGCGGACATGCGAGGACGTCGCCGTCGCTTTGACGTCACCTAGTACACGTTAAAGGAAGGTTGAGAAATAAATTGTGCGACAAGCCTTTGTGTTTATGATATGTAGACACGGTGGACGTGAGTTCAAATCCAACGTCAGAGAAATTATTTTAATTTTTAACCTTTTGTACTTCAAAAGATAAAAACGGAACCCTTATAGGATCACTTTGTTGTTTGTACGTCTGTCAAAACCATTTATCTCGAGATCGCGTGGAGGTATCAAGCTGAAATTAATAGGAAATATTCAAGTCCTTAAGATACTCTTTTTCCAAATTGTCGGTACTGTATGTTGAGTGGCGGAAATTAACGCCGTGCTTTGTTTACTAGTGGGAAAATGTAACAAATTTAAGTAGCATTCCCCAGTTTTTTATTTCAATTTATATTTTACTTTAGAGAAAAATAAATTGAGAAAGGAATTTGCCGAGACGGTGGCATAGTAAATAATAAAATATGCCTTGCATTGTTCATAACTGAAACTACTCTAAGTTTAGCCAATATGAGAGAAATCTGGGTTTCTCAATAAAAAACTTATCTTTTGTGTGAATAAAGTATTCATATTGTCTTTATGTGAACTTATACTTCTTTCTTTATTTTTTTTTTGTAATTAGAGATTCTTTTCTTCTTTCGTTTTTTAATTCCTACTAATCATAAAAAATGTTGCATATTTGGTAGCAAAAAGCCGCGTTATTCTTTGAATAAAGAGTAATTAAATGAAAAAAGTTCAAAATACTAAGAATTAAAATATTATAAATACATGAAAAGTGTGTCACAGCAAATAAGATCTTATACTGAAAGACAACGTACTTTTTCAAAATTTTAGTTTTTTTACAATCAGATATTGCGCCACTGCCACTATATGACGTCACAACTATTTTAAAAAAATCTAAATCAGCATCACGCTGTATCCCGCTACCCTAGGCAGTAGGCGAAGAAATGAAAATATAAATTTAAACAGATATTTCATCCTCAACTGGGAATCGAATCCACAACCAGTCTTGACAGTCACACTTTACCCCTACGCCACGAGTGGCCTCAACTATTTCACTAACAAAATAATATTAAAACAACTACGTACATCATAGTACATTTAAAGGCACATTCTAAAACAATTTCGGCATTAAGAAAATCTCTCTACAGCCGCAGAAACATTAAGCTTTGCGACAGACAATGCAGGAACATTTAAGACGGCGTCCATACATCCCTAAACGGAGAAATTCGGGACGAGAAAGCCTTCTGTTCTAAGTGTTGTGCTCTTGTTTCACTGAAACTTTGAGCTTAGATAAGATAGTACGTGAAATAAAGTGTAGGTTTTCTTAACAAAAGCTTGGTTTCCATTTAATTTATTTAATTTATTAAGCAACATCTGGCTGGTGAATGCGATGTTTGTTGATTTGATCCCCACTCGGTATATTAAAATAATTTTCATTTTCCGACTCTTGCTAGTAAAACAAGGCATCACAATCGTGCAGAAAGTAGAGAACGGAGTGTTTCGACACTATGTTCCCTTTGCTTACCATGGTATTCGGATAAAACGGCTGCTTATTTCATTTAATATATTAACATCAAGCCAAATAATACCGAAAGGCCGTCGTAAGGCACAAGTATGCTTCCTTAGTAATTAAAATATTACATTTCCTCAAATAAAAACAACTCACACGCTCGTAAAAAAAATTATGTATTTTAATAATAAAATTTTCTCTTCTAGATTAAACTATATCCTCTGCGGGCTATCAGTGCAATGGTGGCATGCATCTAACATACTGTTGCACGCCGCGTGTTGCGTGTTAGTCGCGCGGGCGGGGGCGGTGGTCGCGCGCCTGCAGAAACCCTTCGCTGCCCTCGCTGCTTTACTGTTTGCTGTACATCCTGTACATACTGAGGCGGTAAGTTCTTATTTATTTGTTGTTTTTTTATTTGTATATTTATTTGTTTTTTTATAAAGATAATAATATCAACAAAAAGTGGGCTGAAAAACCCTAGCACTTATACTAAACTTTCATAATGATTAAATTTCCTCAAGCAATTTGAACTCATAACCATGACATGGAATGGCTTTAGGTCTGACAAATATATAGCCCCCACTAAGCTTAACTAATCGTAAGATATCTAATTTCTTATACGATTTAGTAAATTTAAATTTTAAAGTGATATATTGAATAGTTTCAACGTTTCTGAAGACAAAGTAGAATTTAAGGCTATGTTAGATATACGCGTCACAGCGAGCTTTGCGGATCTAGACGATTTAGGATTTCAAAATGAAATATAAGTGGAGTGGATTCTTTATACGAAATATCGTTTCTTTTCAAGCATTTCTTGGAATATTATAAAACTGATGACTGTTTGGTAGAACATGCTTATCTCAAGAACTCGTAGTTGGAATTATAAGCATCTTTTTATTTTACATAATTCGTTTATCGAGAAATTCTTGTAAACTATAAAACATTTCGTTACTCATTCCCATCTTTACTAAGAGTACTGCTAGTCAAAGATTGTCGATTTTTTTATCAGTTTTCATCAAAATAAAATATAAGCGGAGTAGATTTTATAGTAACGAAATATCGTTTGTTTTCAAGTATTTCTTAGAAATTCTATTAGAAAACTGAAAATGAATTTCTTTTTCATTGATGTTTTATTACAGATAGTATTTTTTTATAAGTCACAAAACAAAAGGCCTTTATTATGAAAAAACATTTTTCTTTTAATAAATGCTACTTAGACAAAGTAAAAATTATATTGATAGAAAAATTATAGTTCTCGACATAATTAGAGTGTGTGTGACCAATGTTTTAGAGTATGTTTTTTATTTGTAACTGTAAAATCAACTCACTCACGTCACTATTTTCTCCACTTTTCTAATTTGGTTAAGCGATGAGCATTTTTAGTCGAGATAAATGAAAAAAGCCGGTCTGCCGTGAATTCCTAGCAGCTCAGCTAAGCCTTAAGAAATGAGTATAATGCCTTCAAAATTATATAGCTTGTTAGTTATGACGTCAAATTAAAGGGCAGGAACTCCTGATATCAAGCCCCAGGACCTTGAAAGAAAACATTATCATTATAAATATTAGGTGGTATTGTTTTTAACATTTTATCTGGAACTATTTTTGCTTAAATAATGGTAAGAAGAAGCAGCATGGCAAGGGTTGTGATAATCTACGTAACCAAAATTGCGGCAACTAATAAATAATAAATTATACGTATATATTATACGTATAATTTATTATTTATTAGTTGCGCTTGCAGCGCTGAAAGTCAAAATCACTCTTCACTTTCTGATTCCGAACCACTTGTAGATAAATTGTCTAAGACTTTCAACAANCTATATTTATGTTTATTTATGAGTATGTCATGCCTAATTATTTATTTTCTTATATTTATTATTACTATTAGTTTTATTTTATGATTTTTTTTGTTTTTGTCTTTCTCAATTTCCCTGCACTATCTTGTCTTTCCCGTTACTTTGCACTTATCCACTTCCACGGGTTGACTGGAAGAGATCTCTTCTAGAGATAAGTCCACCGTTGTGTATGTCTTTTCTTAATGTATGTTTTATTATGTGTGTTATTTAGTGCAATAAAGAATCTTATATGTTTATATTTTTCATCAGCTTTCATTTCAACCAGGTATAGGACAAAGTGTATACAAAGTCCACTGTACAAACTGTGTTAACTGCAAAACAAACACCTCATTCGTAACGAGAAAGACACGCTCGTTACGGGCTGTCCACCTGAAGGAAACTTGTATTTTAGTTTGTCCACGGGCTTGTTACCTATATTTATATTTATTGAAATGTATATTTTTGTATGATTCTACGAGTATGTTGTGAATATGTGTATATCCCCACTTCAAGTTGGCGGACAGTGGGTAACGGAAGTGTCTTAATGGTATCATATCCAACGAAGTGTCTCTACACTAGGTTCCCAGGTTCCTACTTATATTCGTTCTCTCATATTAGTTATCCCTATTATTCCCGTTTTCATTGAAATTATAATTTAGCAAAGCCAAATTTCCAAATATAGCTTCTACAGCCACAAAGTTGGCAAAGCTTTTAAAATATTTAGTGTCAAAATTTTGAACATTCGTACATACGTCGGGAAGTTTGGAACCAACTTTATAGCACCGGAGTTCATATTTATTATTATAGTTCAGCTCAGGTTAAATATTTTTGTAATATTCGCTTAAAAGTCTCTAAAGTTCGCAGTATCAACAAAAGAATTGTAAACCTTAAAAATTAGAAACTCCCAAATATCGTAGTGTCATTGAAGAACCTATCGTTTTATTTAAGGTTGTTTAATGTAATTTTGTTATTCTAATTGAATAAAATCTAATTGCCTTTTAAAAATTTCATTTTTTTCTTTAATTTTTCAAATTTTTATGGTTTATTTTGAGACACCTAGTCACACGGAACGCCAAACGCATTGTCCATTGTCATCAACCTCTTCATATATGCCGTCCTCATGTATTTTATGTCAACCGAGGTTGACATACCATTATCTATTCCTTTATATGTATATACAATTTATAGAAAATTATGTTATTTAAATACAGGCGTGAATATAATGTTAACTTTTTGATAGAAATAATAGTAATTGACTTAACTTAAGCTTAAGCTTTCGGGGACTTGTTTTAATGAACTACAAATATAAGTTTATATTGGTTTTTACCTGTAATTTTCCATTATGACGTTGTCTTTCTCTACTTTTCTGACCGAATTCTGAAGGTATTACGTTTACGTTTGTGTAGTGGAACTCAACGCCGCGTTATGCCACATTACCAGAGCGAAGAAATTATTATATGATTTTTTTTATTTCCTCGACAAAGAATTGAACCCGCAACCTGTCACGTTTACAGTCGCACGATTGTGCTCCTGTGCTACAACCGCACTTGCATACATACTTAGTTATATTTTTTAAGCTCCACCATGTATCCTGCATCTAGCAAGATATAAAACAGAGAGAACTTAATGTTAAGACATATCGTTCCCCCCTTCCACCTGAACTCATACATTGCGTGTAGAGTGGTGGAACTCAACGCCGATATGACTTATCAGATATTTACATACAGTGCCTCAAGGATTTGGCGGAAAGTGAGGAGCGGAAGGATCTTAATGGTGAACGGAGTATCTTAACACAAGAATCCCAAGATATCTCTGATTATGCGGTAACGTGTGGGATTCAGCGTGAAGCTAACAAAAATATTATAAGAAAACTGAAAATCTTCAAACAGAAAAGCTTGTAGGTTCAATGACGCTATGATAAATTCAGTACACGGCCCGCTTAATTCGCGGGCGTCATACCGAGATCTCCACAAACAACGTTTACCCGGGAGCCCCGGCAGCCCCGGCACTCCCGGCGCCCACTCAGTTGAAATGCAAAACGCGGTGTTTCTTTCTGAATAAGTCCCGGAGATGCGATTTATTTGCTGTCTGAATTTAAATTGTTCCACTTGAGCGTTGTCTGTGTGTCTGTCTATTTAGGTATACCTACTAAACTATTTTGTTATTCTACACATGTGTTTTGAGGAGGAAATTTTGTATGTAAAATAGTTTTTGCTAAGCAGATTTGGATGAGATTTTTAGGGGAAATTAAATAATTTCCATTTCCTGTTTTGACGTTTGCCACGAAATAAGCCTTAATGTCTCAAAATTTAGACGAAAAGTGGGGGAACTGAGTGTCTTAACACTATCTACTTTTAAAATCAATTTCAATTCTAATCATTCTGTAATATCTAAACGACTTTACCTCATATTAACTATATTAAAGTGCATGTTTCATGTTTATATCATAGTACGTAAGAGCCGAAGCAGTTAAACTTCTACGTTAACTCAAACAGTAAATCTTACTTTGAATATTACGAGTTATACGATCCTGGCTTATGATTTTAGGACCAACATACATTTAATAAGAGATTTGTTCAAATTTACTTTTTAAAATTATTCTGTAACCACTATTTTTTATATGAATTACATATACTATTATATTTGTTTACTTTGATTTAATTACCAAAAAAATATACGAATATATATTTTTTTTATATTCTTTCCTTATATCACTTAGATATTTATTTTAGGCTATTACTAGCGATCCTCTCGCGGCTTCGCCCGTTTGAATAATTCTATCAAAGTCAAACTCAAACCCACAATCATTCTGTTCCGGTATTCTGAAACTGTTACGTCTTCTAAAATATAATTTTATTAATATGCTTTAAAAAGCAGCACCACAGCCAAGATATTTTCATCATAATATATTTTCTAACAACATATATTATATAGAGGAGGAGGGGGAGATAATAGAGGCCAGTCATGGCGCAGGAGCACAAATGTGTGACTGTAAACATGACTGTTTGTGACTTTGATCTCCACTCGAGAAATGGTGTACGGAGTGTTTTAACACTATGTTCCCTCTGCCTACAGTGCTGTGTGCGATATACAGCATAAAAAACTTAATATATTTATACAAACAACAAATTAAGCGGATATGACTTTTATCTCCTAAGTTCCACCTCGTCGACTAAACGTTGCTCTGTTAAGTGATTTGCAATCACGCCGGCGCTGATACCGACTTCCGTGTAGATTTATTACCCATTTAGTATATTACGATCACATTGATTAAAGAGATTATCTTTCCTTTTATAGAATGTAGGTTCACACATGCTGTTTTTTCCAATGTGCGAAATAAGTAGATATCTGTTCAGCTCGTACAGCGTGATAGGAAGAGGAAACCTGGTTGTCAAAATTCTTCGGTACCTGTTTCCAGCCAAATTTTCACAACATTAGGCGTCATGCAATGTCTGAATCTTTACTAGTATTTTTTCCAATATATCCTTAGTTATGTATTTAGTAGACTTTTCGTATCTTTTAATAAATGAGAACTATCGCTCTACAAATCTTAGAAATAACATGGAACAGAAATTTTCATAAAAAAATATAACGAGAATTGTCTAACTCAAAATTGATTTCTTCAGATATTTATCAAAATATTTGTTTTTCTATCTGTCAAAAATAATGTAACAATATTTGAGGAGTGTAAATATTTAAAAATTGTCTATATTAATTAATAAGTAATCAAAATAGTTTTTCCCATTACTTTTGTGACTCTTTAAAAACTATTTTATTCTAATACATTTTGTTTTTCATTTAAAAACAACACGAGTTTCCAAGGTGCTAACATAAACCACCTCGAGCCAGCACATAAATTTGTGGGTGCATACAAGTTTTCAACTAACGATATTTATCGTGTGAAGATAGAAAACAGAGCTCGGTGATAATGCTTGAGTATTTTAGAAAACAAGTACAAGATTAAACTTTTTTTAGCTTCACGTTGTGGAATAGAGATACGCAGATAGAGAGGCAGAGAGGCATCCTAGGAGCCTAGTATTTAGAAGGCCCGTTACAATAAGGCCCCTTCTGCTCCCTACTTTCCGCCAAATTCTGGAGACATTGCGTTTGACTCCATAACGCGTTTTGCCTTATTATCAGGTGGACGAAATAAAATCATTTAATATTTAATTTATTCAAGTGGGAATTGAACCTACAACCATCGCGTTTACGCGACGCGACGCCTGCGTCATGATTAGCTTTAGACTTTTTGCTTTTGTTTTGAAAATGCTGCTCAATTTGAGAGAATTTGATAGAATAGTGAGAAAACTTACTTGTCATTTCATGGATTTGCAGTACGGACTGCTATGGCAATGAAAGATAAAGATCTTGCAACACAATAGGAACCCGTAAGGTGAAGCCATAGCTCCTTAGGAAAGAGCAGTTCCTGGAACTTGCGATTTGTAAAAACTATAAAAAAACACACGCCAAAAGCATACTTAAAGTGTATTTATATTGGACTGGTTCCAAGGCGCATAGGTTCTAAATCCGCTACATAATTTTTTAGACAAAACATTTAGTTTCCTAAAGAATTTAAGGTCATTTACTGATCTCTAATAATTCGATTACTTTTTAAACCTTAAATATAACCAGTATCTTATATACAGGTTTATTAAAAATATTCTTTAAATAGATCCAGGATGACCGGGAAAAGAGCTTTGTAATAGAATCGATTTACCCAGGACTATACAGTCTGGAGCTAACGACAAACTCATTGTAGAGTTCTCGGAACACTCGGAACAATTACGTGGGGATACATTATGGAAAATTCTTGTTTTATTGATGAAAGATGTCGTTATTAATTGGAAGTAGGGATAGAGGGAGAGATTTGTTTCTCTGTCAGAGTGACAGAAACAGAAAATGGGGAATAATCAATATAGGATTATTATGGTTTAGTTATTTGGCGTCAAGTGGGGAACGAAAGGATCCTTATGGAGAACGGAGTGTTTTAACACGAGGTTCCTTCTACTTACCCTGCTGTAGAGTTTAATATAAGCAAAATATAAAAGTATTTCAATTTTCACAGATATTTATTTAATTGCAGTTGATTTTAACTCATATAACGCCGATGTACGCTGATAAGTTCGATGATACAAGCGATTGTTATAGGCTAGACTACCAATTAGGTTATTTATTGTGAATCCAATGATTCATTTTTATTTCCTTGCTCTAGTAACGAGACAAACCGCGGTGTTGAGTTCCACAACTTAAGTCACAATATCTTAAAAATTAGTCAGAAAATAGGAGAGCGTGAAGTTAAAAAAAATATTCTTGGTTAATTAGACCTAAAAAATCATAAAATATATACGGCAACATAGGTCATAATGTAAATCTCTCCATATTTTATATTCGACTGCAAATTTACATTTCCTTCTGAAATATATTTTAGAATATTTTCTCAGAGCATCAACATATTTGCAATCAAGTCGCGTTTCGCCAATTTCGTCAGATTAGATGGCTTCGGACAGATTTATTTGAGGAGGAGTAACTCTATCGACGTAATGGACTTTGTTTGAAGACTGATTTTTTAATGTCACCGTCTTGGCGGTGAAGAGAATTGACTCAGATGTTTTAAGTTTTGGAGTAATGAACAATAAAGTGGAACGGAAAAGGAAAAAAAAGGAAATTTAATAAAAAATAATAAATATTTTGTAATTTTTTATTCTATTTTAGTTAAATATTTAGTTCTTAGTAGATTTTTTAGCATAGTTAATAATTGACTGCCTTTAGTACTGAGTTGATACACTCAGTTTATTTTTTATTTAGGTGGAATATATAGGTAGTATGTAGGTTAGTGTACGTATGGGTTATAATATACTGACATATATCGTGTGCATGATATCGGGCATTTGCAACAATGACGAATTGACGCACAATATTGATTACACTCACGAGTTATATACGGATACTAGCGGACCCGGACGCGGCTACGCCTGCTTGAACTATAAGAATATTTATTAAATATTTTATAATATATTTATTTTTATAAGGATGAATATCAAAATATAAGTTCATTTTGGGTGACGTTTTCTTAAAACAACAAAGAAACTTTGCAAACC
>JAKRZM010000156.1:67751-89751 GCA_036379175.1 Heliconius cydno galanthus | reverse complement strand
AAAGTTTGTTGTTAGAAAACGTCACCCAAAATGAGCTTGCTTAACGCATCTCTCTATTGAAAACTGAAAATAATTTCATAAATATATTTAATAAATATTCGTATAGTTCAAGCGGGCGTAGCCGCGTTCGGGTCCACTAGTATACAAATAAATTTATATAAAACAAGATAGGTACCTCTATAAAGAGTTCAATTATAAAACAATATAAAACGTAATGAAACTCAGAATTTAATTATACAGAAGCATTTAACGGAATTTCGAAACACTTAGCGAAGTATTAAAGTTCGAAGTGATCTTATTGTTATAGCTAATTCAACAGTTGCGTAGATTAACAATAAAACGGCAATAAACGTGAGGGTTGGTAATATCTTAGTGAAATATGGCGGGTGTTCCTAACTAATAATGGTGGAAACGGTATGGAATTCCGTTTATTACGAATATTGTTTGGGAATATTTCATAACTTTTTTTGTAATGGAATGAAAATAATGGATTTTGTTGTACGTGTGTCTAATATTAAGTGCAAATTTCCATTTAAATTGATACATTTTTTTTTCAGCTTCACGCTGTATCCCGACTATAGCCTTGCATTACCAGCAGAGGCATTACCAGTGATAAGACACTCTGTTCCTTATTTTCCGCCGAATGCTACGTACTTAAGAATTTCTTATTTACAGGTTCAAATCTTTATTTAACAGAAAGGAAAGAAAACTATTTTTTTCGGGATTTGAACCCGCGCCTCTTGGAAATCGTTCAAACGGTGATACGTTTTCTAATAAAACTATTTTACGATGGTTGTTCGTAATTAGATTTGGAAAATGCGATTATAATTTAAACTAAATTTTGTTGAATAAACGGCTAATGTAGTTTTGTGAATTAAAGCGTGCGAAGTTCAAATATTAATTAATGAATATCACAGGCGCATAAACCTACTTTTATACATGCAATTATATTTTTTTAGGTATTAGGTATAATAATGAATATTTAGGCCATTTCTATTCATTATAAAGGCGTTGGTTTGGGGTTACGACTACTTTAAAAAATGGGAAACGGAATTGTCTCAATGGGAACGGAATGTCTCAACACTAGGTTTTCAGGTTCCCTCTGCCTAAATACATACATACTAAATACACAGTAAATAAGCAAGGATACAAAGTAGGACGGGTGTAAACGCGACTGCTTGTGGGATCGATCCCCACTCGAGGTAATGAAATATTTATTTAAATGTATATTTTCATTTCTTCTGTCTAGTGTCGAGGCAAAGCCTCCGGGATGAGGAATAGGGTGTCCATGCTGTGTGCGGGATACAGCGTGAAGCTGATTTAACTTGAGTTTAACACGTTGGTTTGGGGTTCTTTATAATTTTTAGAAAATAGGAAACAGAATTGTCTCTATGGGAACAGAGTATCTTAACACTAGGTTCCCAGGTTCACTCTGCCTACTTTCCTCATAAAAAATATATTATTTTAATCTATAATTCACAGTTTGTATACCAAACAAATTAGCCTAAGACTTTATTTACACAGTGCCTCAACACACCCATAACTCACGGTTAGTACCTCTTGAAATTTTACCCAAGATCGATGCTCCCGGCTGAGATATAAATTCGCGAGTTAACAAAGTGGCCGTTAAGATCGGTGGAGGTCGTGAGTTATGTTCATTTCCAGGTATTAGGGGTAATGAGTTCACTAACTTGTAAACAGCGTGTAGTGTGTGGCACTACAGTGTTTTTAAGTGTCGTTTGTTTATATAAAAATACTAGCTGCCCGCTCGCGGTTTCACCCGCGTGAACTATGTTATTATTAATTTCTGTCTCCATGACTACGTCCTAGTGACGTCTATGCAAAATTTGAGACTCCTAGCATTTGTAGTAACGAAGTTTCATACAAACTTTCGACCCCAAAAACAACCCCTTAGAAGTCGAATATTGCAAATTCCCGTCTTAGCCAGCACCTACGTCCTATAAGTAACTCCTATGCAAAATTTGAGATTTCTAGCATTTGTAGTTTCGTGATGAGTGAGTGACCTTTCGATTTTATATATATAGATTAAGTTTTTTTTAATATTGATTTGATGCGGTTTTATTTAAATACAGAATGTAGGTACATATTTTTTTATATTTAAATATGTAACGGGAAGGATGTTTGTTTTTATTGTTTAACTTATTTTCGTTTAGATAGTGAACCGCACACACGTTAGTATAGAATTCGATTATCAATCGAATGATTAATTATTGCATCCATTGCATTGCATGTTAAGGAGCGTAACTCAACGCCGTGCTTTGTCTTATCAGAGCGGGGAAATAAAAATAATTAAATCCAACGAGTGGGAATCGAACCTATAATCGAGTTTATAATCAAACATAGTCTCACTGCGCCACAATGGACACAAATATTTTTTGTAAATAATAAATAACTTTTCAAATCTGTAAAAGCCACAAGGATAACGTTAAAATCGCAACATTAAATATAAACAGTACTCTAAATATGTTTTCGTTGAAGGGACGAAGTTAATTTGTGCCTGAGTTAAGTCGAGAATCCTTTTGATTTTCTATTGCCTTCCGGATTTATAAAGCGACCGTTTCAAAACACTGTATTATACTGGCTTATTATAAGCAATTAATTTGTAAGTTATAAATTTCAAGGCCAGTAGTGGCGCAGGCGCAATTCTGAAGGCATTGTGTTTAAAATAAAAGTGTGTGTGTGAGAATCGTCTCAGCTGTCATTTTACAGTCACACTCTTAAGTACCTGCGATACGACGGATTTTTCGTTAAGATATAATATGTATTTAATAGCTAAGTAAGTGAGGCAAAGCGCGGCGTTGAGTTCTGCCCCTCAACACGCAATGCCTCCAAAAATTCGGCAGAAAGTGGGGAACGGAGTGGTTCCCTCTGCCTACCCTGCCGTGTGCGGGATACAGCGTGAAGCTGATTTTTTTTTTAATAGCTAAGTAGTAATTTAATTAAAATGATCACAACAATCAATTTAATTTACTTTCCACATAAATAATTTAAAAAAAAAACTTTTTTTAAAGTAAATTTAAAAAATGAGGTCTTTGACTCTAAGTGGCACAAGAGTTGGCAGCCATCGTAGAACATTATATGACTATTCAACCAACGTAACAATATTGCAAGTATTTTGGCACACTCGGTCATAGCAGTGGCTTTAATTAATTTTTTTTTGTGTGTATTTATACAACTTTTTTGCAAGTTTAATTAAAAGAAACTTTTAATGGCCATCTAATATATGTATATATTTATAAATATTTTCTTGGAAAACTTAACTTTTTACCATTTTATATAAAAAATCAAATATACATATACTCAATATTCATATAAATTTGCACAAAGTATATATTTTATTTATATATACTGAGGGGGTTTTGGGTTTCATTCCCACTCGAGGAAATAAAATATTTAATATATAAACCAAACCTTGAAACTGGGGAAGTCTCTAGCATAACTTAAAAAAAACACTAGGTTCCCACGTCCCCTCTGCCTACCCTGATATGTACCGAATACAGCGTAATGTACTAAGAAAATAATTGTTTCATACAAAAATAATACGTACGATTATACAAACAGTGTTAATATCGAGTATGGGCCCATTGGATATACATTCCTTAATTAAGCGATAAGTCCCCAAATAAAATATTCATTGAAAATTGGGATAAATCTGCCCGAAGTAATTTTATTACGGCAAATTGTGTTATCACTTATTCATCAAAATGGAATTTAATTAAATAGAATAAAAAATTCTACGTATTTTATTCGTTTCCATTTGAGTATCAAAATAAATGTTATTTTTAGGATTTCGTATCTGAAATTCTTTTGAGGTACAAAAACGAAAACCTTATAGGATCACTTTATTGTGTAACTATAGACATAGATATATTATTTAGACAGTCTCTATGTCTGTCCATCTGCCTAGATTGCTTGAAGTATCAGGCTGAAATTATTTTAAACACAAAAAAATATTTTTTAAGTCAACGAAATCAACCGGGTACTTCCCAAATTGAAATGAAAGTCGAGAAATTTCCTCGATTTAGCAAGCATAACAAATATAAAACCTCCGAATTTTTGGATAAAGAAGTCGATTAAAAATAAACAATTCAAATTAAAGTGTTTTAACAGCACACTGAAACTACACAGAATGTGTACTGAAATAAAAATGTAAACACATTAATAAGAACAAGGGAAAGCTCTCGAAGTCGTAACTTGAAATATTTATTTATAGAGCTTTTAGTAGGGAAGATGTTAGAGGATGTAACGACTTCCTAGCAAAGAATTACGTTACTTTAGGGATTTTCTTAATTTTCATATGACCTTTGTTATGCTGGTGGTGTTATAGACTAATTGTTTCAGGGCAGTGGTGGGTTCGATTTCTTCTTGGTGGAATTACCTACTATATGCAGGTTCAAACCAAAAGCTATTTACAATTTTTTCTTACATGCGTATTATACAGATTAATAAAGATATAACTAGTTCGAATATTGTATAGTTGGTTTTAATTTTTTTATTTGTGATACATATTTTTATAGCGTAAGTTCTTACTGCTCCTAAAAATTATTCTAGGATAACGAGATGTGGCCCTTAGCTTCCACCAGGCACCAAAATAAATACCTACTAGAAAGCGGAGTGTCTTAACACTAGGTTTCTCCTCCCTGCGTACCCTACTCTAGGCGGGATTCGCTACAATAAAATACCAACCTATCGCTTTATGCTGATATTCATGTATTATATTCCGTAGAGAGCCCTGTATCCGGATATGACGTAATACAATCAATACTCCCAATATTACCTTCAAAGGTATTTTACTTAGTGAAGCTTACGGTTACTTGAAATCAAATTGAATTAAGATATCTCAAGTTTAAATTGATAAGACAAGTGTTGTTGAAGCTATCGTAGTATAGTGGTTAAAATCTTTATAAATGATGGTAGTTATGGGTTTGTATGCCAGCGTATTTTTATTAAATAGATACTAGTTTTTACCTACGGCTTCGTCGCTATGGTCAATTAGAAATAAGGAAGAGATTTGTAGTGCACATTTTAAGTGCGGGAGGTAAAAATTATACAATTCCTTTCCCCAATTCGCTTTTCACTAAGCAGTCCTCAAAAGATTTTTTTTTAACTTTACGCTCTATCTTAACATAGAAGGGTAGGCAAAGGGAATCTGGTAACCTGGTATTAAGATACGTTCTCATTTATACGGAACTCAACGACCCGCTTTGCCTCGTTTCATGAAACAAAAATATTAAATATATAATTGTCTCGAGTGATAATCGAACCGACAACACATCGCGTTTACTATCACAGTACTGGCCTTAAAATATAAATTAAATAATTAAATAAAACTATTGTAACCTAACGCCGCATTACCCAATAAGATACAGAAAAGACTTAACGACAACAGTTATATACCAAACTGTATTAATTACACTAACATAAATTGATTAGTTATACTAAAATTATAATATACCTAATTCACGAATTCATTGAAGTCACAATCAAATCCATTAAGCTATTTGTGAGGTTGAACCATTAAATAATAAGGGGACAAAGCGTTTATAACTGTAGAACAATACTGGGCTTAAAGGAAAATGGAGTTCTTTCAGCTTACTCCCTAATTGTTGCCTTTTGTGCTGGTGAATTAAGAATTCTATGCACTGGCTGGCTGGTGGTGTGGTGGTACAGTGAGGTTTTGTTTTACTGAAGTGGTTGCGGGTTCAATGCTCAATTAATAGAAAAGTATGAAAGTGCATCTGATACTTGCAATATTCAATTATTAACAATGTATTTCGAAATGTATTACAAAGATAGTACATATATAGTATAGCATACATAATTCAGCATTTGACTGTTAACACGACGATTGTAGGTTCAATTCCCACTAGGGGGAATATTTTTCTTTGCTTTAGTAAAACATAAAGCGCAATTAAATTCCACCAGTCAACACGATTCGACGTATTTTATTCGTTTCCATTTGAGTATCAAAATAAATGTTATTTTTAGGATTTCGTACTTGAAATTCTTTTCAGGTACAAAAACGAAAACTTTATAGGATCACTTTATTGTGTAACTATATACATAGATATATTATTTAGACAGTCTCTATGTCTGTCCATCTGCCTAGATCGCGTAAAGTATCAGGCTGAAATTAAAATAAAACATATACGGATATTTTAAACACAAAAAAATATTTTTAAGTCAACGAAATCAAACCGGGTACTTCCCAAATTGAAATGAAAGTCGAGAAATTTCCTCGATTTAGCAAGCATAAAAAATATAGAACCTCTGTCTTTTTGGATAAAGAAGTCGATTAAAAATAAACAATATTAAAAATAAATTAAAGTGTTTTTACAGCACACTGAAACTACACAAGGAGTGTACTGAAATAAAAATGTAAACACATTAATAAGAACAAGGGAAAGCTCTCGAAGTCGTTACTTGAAATATTTATTTATAGAGCTTTTAGTAGGGAAGATGTTAGAGGATGAAACGACTTCCTAGCAAAGAATTACGTTACTTTAGGGATTTTCTTAATTTTTGTATGACCTTTGTTATGCTGGTGGTGTTATAGGCTAATTGTTTTTCAGGGCAGTGGTGGGTTCGATTTCTACTTGGTGGAATTACCTACTATATGCAGGTTCAAACCAAAAGCTATTTACAATTTTTTCTTACATGCATATTATACAGATTAATAAAGATATAACTAGTTCGAATATTGTATAGTTGGTTTTAATTTTTTTATTTGTGATACATATTTTTATAGCGTAAGTTCTTACTGCTCCTAAAAATTATTCTAGATTAACGAGATGTACCTACCCCTTAGTTTCCACCAGGCACCAAAATAAATACCTACTACCTAACTTGCTAACTAAACGAAGAATACTGAAGAATTGTAATAAAGCGACATCGCGGCATTAAGATAAACCACTCAAACCGCAATGCGTCCAGAATTCGGAGGAAAACGGAGAACGGAGTGTCTTAACACTAGGTTTCTCCTCCCTGCGTACCCTACTCTAGGCGGGATTCGCTAGAAAAAAATACCAACCTATCGCTTTATGCTGATATTCATGTATTATATTCCGTAGAGAGCCCTGTATCCGGATATTACGTAATACAATCAATACTCCCAATATTACCTTCAAAGGTATTTTACTTAGTGAAGCTTACGGTTACTTGAAATCAAATTGAATTAAGATATCTCAAGTTTAAATTGATAAGACAAGTGTTGTTGAAGCTATCGTAGTATAGTGGTTAAAATCTTTATAAATGATGGTAGTTGTGGGTTTTATGCCAGTTTAGCGTATTTTATTAAATAGATACTAGTTTTTACCTACGGCTTTGTCTCTGTGGTCAAATCGAAATAACGAAGAGATATGTAGTGCACATTTTAAGTGCGGGAGGTAGAAATTATACAGGAGGTGGAAATAATAAAAAGATTTCTTTTAACTTTACGCTCTATCTTAGCATAGTAGGGTAGGCAAAGAGAATCTGGTAACCTGGTATTAAAACACTGTTCTCATTTAGTCACTTCCGTTAGCCACTTTCTTGCTTGTCGAGTGGCAGAACTCAATGACCCGCTTTGCCTCGTTTCATGAGCGAGTAAACAAAAAATATTAAATATTTAATTGCCTCGAGTGATAATCAAACGACAACACATCGCGTTTACAGTCACACAACTGGCCTTTAAATATAAATTAAATAATTAAATAAAACTATTGTAACCTAACGCCGCATTACCCAATAAGATACAGAAAAGACATAACGACAGCAGTTATATAACAAACTATATTAATTACACTAACATAAATTGATTAATCATCCTAAAACTATATTATACCTAATTTACGAATTCATTGAAGTCACAATCAAATCCATTAAGCTATGAGGCTGAACCATTAAATAATAACGGGACAAAGCGTTTATAACTGTAGAACAATACTGGGCTTAAAGGAAAATGGAGTTCTTTCAGCTTACTCCCTAATTGTTGCCTTTTGTGCTGGTGAATTAAGAATTCTATGCACTGGCTGGCTGGTGGTGTGGTGGTACTGTGAGGTTTTGTTTTATTGGAGTGATTGTAGGTTCAATGCTCAATTAATAGAAAAATATTTTAAAAGTCCATTGCATCTGATACTTGCAATATTCAATTATTAACATTGTATTTCGAAATGTATTACAAAGATAGAACATATACAGGGTGGAATTGTCAGCGCCACTTTAAATGAAACCACAGTTTTAACTACTCTATAAAAGCCTAATATAATTCGGAAAAAAAATAATTCTCAAAAATGAAAATGTTTTTTTTTCAAACAAAAGAAATAATAAAATTATCGTTTTAAAATAAAACGCCATTTGTAAAGTATAACATAGGCACGCACACACTTACCTGTCAAAGCGGCAACGTCGCATACGTATGTGTGCGTGACACGAAATACAGGTATGGATAAAAATCGTGAAATGAAAAAAAAATCCTACGTTCAAACCGTTGAGGTACCTTGATTATTTTTTTTTAATTCTGAGTTTGAAATATTTTACCCTATATGCAGTTTCAGTAAAAGAAGCGCTGCCTCTTCCACCCCGTATAGTATAGCGTACATAATACAGCATTTGACTGTAAACACGACGATTGTAGGTTCAGTTCCCACTAGGGAGAGTGAATTATATTTTTCTTTACTTTAGTAAAACATAAAGCGCAATTAAATTCCACCAGTCAACACGTTCTCTCTGCCTCTGCCCTGCGTATGCGGGATGAAGATGAAAAAAAAGAATACCTAAAATTTTATTTTGTTTATAGTTGTTTCATAATGTCTTTAAATATGAGAATAATCACCTTTGAAATAGACGTGTAAATTATTATGACACTATACATTTAATACATAGATTATTATATTCTTACTCATAATGCTTTTCATAATTATACGCCAATTCTTTTTCAATTTCATACTGTATCCCGCACATAGCTGGGTAGACTAAGGGAACCTAGTGTAGGTTCCTTAAGTCCCTAAGTTCCCTAAGGGAACTTACACTAGGTTCCCTAGGACTAGGCTCGGATATAACGTAAAGCTGATTTAATTTCATTTTAATTTTTACTAAATAATAGTCTAAACTTCATTCTGCTATTGCAAGTTGTGATATAACATAGTTTCTTACTATGAAATTATATTATATCATACAATAATCAGAAAGTTCACGTACGTACATACATATATACATATATAATATATATATGGCCATAAAGCGCGGTTACAAAACTACTAACTTACAGTACAATTGGCGGAACTGAGTAAAACTTCGCAGTTTTAGTTCTACTCGGAAACGTTGAATTGCTTTCGAACTCGAATATTTCGAGTGGAAATTGCGGTTAGCATATGAACTATAATTGTAAATCCCGGCGATATGCTAACTCGGGGTTAAATTAGCTATGGCTGGGTGTTTTCAAATTTTTTATTTATATGTCTGTTAAAAAAATACAATTAACACGAGACCGTAGTGCAAAGACAGTCCGACCCCCACTTTCCGCCGAGGCTGGAAGTTCTGGAACTCAACACCGGGCCAGGAACTCAACAGGTCTTGGTGCCAGAACGAAGAAATGAAACTATTAATATATAATTACTCATTCCCTCGAGTGGGAAACGAACTCACAACCGTCACGTTATACGACGGCCTCATCGTACATGCATAATAATTATATAACGTATTTTTAGTAATAAAATATTTTTCTTGTTTGACCAATCCTCTTATTGGGAGTATCCTTTTGTAATTCTATAAAATTTAATAGGCAATTACTTTCCTTTTTCAGTGATTTAAATAGAAGTGATGTTGAGGAAAATCATTATTAAAAAATAATTTGATGGAGAATCTTCACGGAAAATGCAAGAATATACAATAGGTACATAAGAACAACAAATTAATGATAATGAAATAGAATGTTTACATAAAGTGATTGGTAAACAACTTTTTTATTTAAAAATACGGAATATATATTTTTTTGATAGCTTTTTTTTGTTTTTTTAGCTTATAACAGGATAGGCAGAAACAACTTAGTGTTAAGAAATTCTCTTCTCTACTTTTCGCATAGCTTTCAAAATATTGAGTGGAGTTGAGTGGAGAAACTCAACGCCGTATTTATAATGTTATCAAAACGATCGATTCCCCTAGATGGGAATCGAAGCCACAACCTTCACGCCTATATCTAAGCAATACAAACACATAATATACTTAAACCAATAAAACTTATCACGTGTACGTGTCATATAACTTTCTTAATATAGTTCTACTTTGCGTCGACGTGATAACTTAGCGGGACCATCCACACTGACGGGAAACTGACACCTGTGACAGATCGTTTGTACCTGTCGTTCATCACGCCCATTAAATACCATATATCTACTATAAAGACTATATGACGTCATAAGGCTGCTAGCAAAATAGTTATTGCTCGAGCAGTGATGCTTAGAGATGTTTATTAGCGTTATTAAATAGTACATAGCTGTATTTTACATATTTTGCGTAATAATGTTGCTAGCATTTTTCTTTTTGGTTATTTTTTTATTGATCTATACTATCTTTTTTTTAGTTTGACGCTGTATTCCGCACAATGCAGTTCTCCGTTTCCGAGACATTGCTAGTTGAATGGCGGAACTAAACGCAGTACTTCGTCTTGTTACTAGAGCAAGGGGCAATAAAATACTCGAGCGTTTATAGGGTTGTCTCTCGAGTGCGAATCGAATATATAACTATCGCATATACAATTAAACGCCACAGCGCCAATAAAATATTTAATTACGATTTTTTTTCTTAAAAACTATTTTTTTCTTTGTCATTTTTTCCGACAAACCCTATAGTATATTAAATTCAAAGTAGATTTCCACCTCTATTTTGATATATTAACAAAATAACTCCCTGACGTATGGGGGTAATAGATTGCCATACACCTGTCAGCCGACGACGCTCATTTAACCATTAGTATGGTGGCGGGACGACGTAAATTATTTAATTATAACAACCCTGCCAGAACGGTGACGATCAAAGGAAATTAATATAATAACTAAAGGTATTATGGCATATTTGGGATTTGCCTGTGGAATAAAATGTAAGTAAACTATGCAGTTTTAGCTACTTTTAGACTTATTTTAAAATATTATGCCTAGGGAACCAGAAGAGGTCTTATATGAAGAGGTCGATGACAGTAGAGGGGTCGAAAGAGGTATGCAGAGACCGCTCCGTTTTCTCTGGCTATCTATCTGGATATATATTTTAGCTTAGATAACGCTATTCTTTGAATAAATTATTTATTGTAAGTATCCATTGAATGAAATTTAAATCTACAACTTATGCTTTTAGTCAGATATATCCTCACTTGACGGCATATTAAAGTGACATAATTTTTTACGTTTATACAATTTATGCTTAAAATGTCTAATATTGAAATTAGGTTAAATATAAATTTAATTATGTTAGTCAAATTACATACTAGTATATTTAAAGGTAATATGTATTACATATAATTTAACAAAGAATAAACGCAAAAATTGACAAATTAACTTTCATTCACAGAACACTTGTGCTTGTGACACAAGATAAAATCTTATCTAGATCGAACCTACTATCTCTGCCCCAACAGTCAAAACCACTTACAAAACCAACAAGCCCCACTATAGTCAATTAGTCCCTACAAAGAACAACCCTACAAACGCTCGAATATTACTAATTATACTTATCGTGTAATCAGGGCTCCGTCGACCTAACCAACTTTGAAAGGACCAAGAAGTTGGCGTTTAATTTTGATTTAAATAATACACGCGTTTGCACTCAAATGTTCGTATAAATTTAATTAAACAAAGCCTCTTAAGTCTTTTGTTTATTTAACAAAGGGTGAACCGTTTGGAAATTTTTACTCAAGTCGAGTTGAGATATGAATTATAATGTGGTAAGTGGTTTGTGTGATTTGGAAGGCTCTGTGGTGGTGGGGGGCTAATTGATTATTGTTTAAGCAAATAAGTAGATTTATATAGTACCGGGTATTTGTATTGAAAATACACTTTAAGTTATATTTCATAAGGCCGTCGTAGCGCAGGCGCACGGGAATCTAATTGTAGTAACGTGATGTTTATTTTTTATCAGCTTCACGCTACAGTGATGGAACCCAGTGTTAAAACACTCTGTTTCCTATTTTCTGTCGAATTCTGGGAGCATTGCGTGTTGAGTGGCAGAACTCGACGAAATGAAAATACTGAATATTTCATTTCCTTGAGTGGGAATTGAACCCATACCATATCTCACTGGCCTCTTGATTTTTTCTCCTACTACATAAAAAATATACGTAAAGCGAAAAAACAATGTATAGATACAATTTCTTTTTTTTTTATAATTTTTTTAAAGTATTTAACATAACAGTATAATCACATTTCCATCTCTCCGTCATAATAAATATTTCTAAGAATTTAATTAGCCAATCATTAAAAATATTACAAGATCACTAATATACAGATAAAGCAAAACATTTAGTTAACAAATAAAACGAACAAGCCCCAACGAGATAAAATTTAAATATTTCAACGGATTCGCTGAAAAATTCCATTAGATAGTTCACTTTGAACGGAACGGATTCCAAAAGGAGATTTCGAGTGAACCTGCTCACTTAATCTAGTATTCAACCCATAAATGGATGATCCGTGGCGGTGTAAAAACCAAATGAATATTCATTGGAACGTGGATGGGGTGCGAGGTTTTTATTAGATCTACGTTCGTGCTTACTAACGCTAGGCCACTTGGATCTGATCTTGGTGATGTTTTTTTTATATTTTTATTAGTCTTAATTTCACTTTTTATTGGAATATGTATGACGCTCAGTCGTGGTACAGGGGCGACAGATTGTGGGTTCGGTTCTCATTCTAAGAAATGTCAAATTTAGTATTTTCAATTCTTTGCTCTGGTCTAGGGGCAAAAAGCGTCAGTAAGTTCGAACTTGTCCTGTTGTGAAATGTCTCGAAAATAGACAAAATGAGGGAAACAGAGTGTTTTAGCACTAGGGCCCCTCTGCCTACCTGCTATTCATGGGATACAACGTAAAATTTGTTTTGATTCTCCACTAACCTCATCAAATCATCATCAGTTAACGTAATCAAACGTACCAAGTATGTTATTACGTCAACCCGTCACAGAAATGAGGGGATATTTCGACCAGAAGCTGCACTGTCAGGATGAAATACTCAAACATTTGCCACCTGCAAGCCGAGAGATTAATTCTTTAGAAGATTATCTCACTTGGCCTCTCCCTCAATTAGTTTAGCTTAACTTGCGGCAACACCACTTAGTTAGGTGACATATTACACTCTTTAGACGTTTATTTTTTGTTCTGGTTTTTAGTTTTTACTTGAATATGGGATATTTTTATATCTAGAAGCTATGATGGGAAAATATTAGGCTGAATATTAACCAGCCATGGTAAAAATACCTAAAATCTCTAATAAACAAAAATATTTTATTAGAATAAATATAAAATTTGAATGTTATGAGATTTGAACTAGTGCATTTTGGAAACTGTCTACGTGATCTGACCACTAAACCATAGGTTCTCTCGAAGATTGTCTAAGTGTTATAGAATATTATCCATGAATAATAAGTTATATTCTTTCCCAACTGTGGAATACCACTTTAAAATTGAAATACAAAAAAAAATTAAATATTTTCATTTGACATTTCCATTACACAAAATAGAATATACGTTATACAGTAAATCAATATACAAATATCCACAGCATTGAACAGTAGAGTACAGTGCGGTGACTAAATCCTGCGGCATACGATTAATACTGAATGGACGCTGTTGGCTTTCAACTCGTGTTATTTTGTTTGCAATTTGGGAATTCGCAAAATCTTCTATTATGTTTGCATAATTGAAATATAACGTTGTAACTATGGATTTATTATTTTTTAACAGACGGAATATTAACGCGACGAAATTTAAGTGTTAAGACACTCAGCTTACCACTTTTAGCCCAATTTTTGAACGCGTTGAGTGGTGGAATTCAACACCGCGCTTTGACGTTAAATACACATCAATTATCTGTAAAAGTCTCGCTAAAAAATAGTACGTTATTTATTTTTAACTCGGGACTATAATGGCTATAAATATGTTTTCAACCAGTGTGTTAGTGATGCCCTCCTAGCCTGCCGAGCCTGCGGGATATTGCGTGAAGCTAAAAAAAGTTATGTTTTAAATTATCTTGACGTTATCATCGTAGTATTTACATATTTAAAGTTATAGTTATTTATATTTAGAGTTCTCGTAATAAACTATTAGAGCAACACTAGTGGCAAGTTCGTTATCAGTCCCTATAAAGTCATCTCACTGCCATCGGCCCTAATCAAACTTGGGCGCGCTAACGACTTTAATCAAACTTTCTGCTTGATATGAATATTACCTTATATAAGTATATGATGTAACTAATATTTATGGTATAATGGAGAACGGAGTCTCTTAACACTAGGTTACCAGGTTCCCTCTGCCTACCCGGCCATGTGCAGGATGCAGCGTAAAGCTAAAAAAAAGTATAAGCAATATTTATATAAAAACAAACAATAAGAAATTTATTTTGGTGTTTAGAAAAATTCTAGTTTCAAATTCATTCCTAATAATATCGCTAAATATAATCTATCGTATTAACAAATTAAATTTAATAGAAAAAAAGTGTTATTAAAAGTATAAAATCTTTTAAAATTATTTTTCAAATATTTGTGTTGTACAACCTTTTAATTTATTTGAAATAAATTGATCGAAATGAAGGGTTAAAAACCATTAGATATGTTTTTACCCTTGAAAAAAATAAAAATGAATACATCTAAAGGCCACGAAATCCCAAGATTTTACTAAAACAACAACTAGATTATTTAAAAGAACACCAAAAACACATTCCAACAATAGAAAATACTGTAGTAAAAATAAATAATTTAGAGCTTTACAACATTAAAGCTTCATGAAAAGCTCGGAATGGTCGCGAACTATCAGAGCATTTTGGTCCAGAATCCACTTTCGCAATAATAAACTATACTACAGCAGTTGTAAATAAAAAACCCGTCAAGAACGAATCGGTCGCGCCGACCGAGGGTTCCCTATCAATTTCAAGATTATAGGTCAACTGAAACGAGAGTCACAAAAGTTGACAAACTTAATTTTCCGGGTGTATGAGCTTATTTTATTAACCGACTTCTGTAAAAAAAGGAGGTTATCAATTCGATTGTTTTTTTTTTTTTTTTTATGTTTGTTACCTCATAACTTTTGACTGGGTGAACCGATTTTTTTTTATTTGAAAGGTGAAGCTTCCCGAATGGTCCCATTTTATGAAATAACAACAAATGTTTATTCTTGGGAAAGGTAACTTATAAAAGGTAAAACTTAACTTTGCGGGTGGTAAATTTAAGTTTTGCAATACGGAACCCTAAAAATTGAAGTAGAACAGCGGTCATTCCGGGGCAAGTATCGGCCACAATGGCGCTTCTGAGTCGACGACGAACAACGAGATTTGTTATATTTTTTAAATATTATTTTCATAACAGAACACACAGTGTTTTTTTTGGCGAAACTGTTGAAAGTTGCTCTTTTAAATTTAAGGTTGATGTCGAGAATTTCTTGAATGGCTTATAACTATGTAACTCAGCAGAATTTTCATATATTTATTATTATTATTTTTTAGCTTCACACTGTATTTAGTAGGGTAGGCAGAGGGAACCTAGTGTTGCGATACTCTGTTCCTCACTTTGATTTCGTTGGTTGATCAATTTTCGAGATATGTACTTGCATGTTGAGTAGCTTATCTCCACGAAGCGCCTTGTCTTGTTACCAGAGCAAAGAAAATTAAAATATTAAAAAATTAATTTCCTCAGGTGCGAATACAGAACTGTCAACCGTTGCGTCTACAATTATACGCTGTTCGTGCCACTGCACTACGACGGCGTCGGGACCGATTATTATTTATTTATTTTCCGAGAAATTCCTTAAAATACTTAACCAAAAATATTCTGGATCTAAATTTGGCAACAATCGGTTATTATTAAGAAACCCTTTCCTCGGTACCATAATTGAATTTTGATACATATACCAAGTATCACACTCGGCGTAATTATAAATGAATATTTGAAGTTATTTTGTTTTCCCTCTTCTAGTAAAACAAACATATAAGGTTTAAGTGGATGAAAATTCTAAGTAGAGTGTGTTAAGACCAATTTGGATCTATTTACAACTATTATGTGTTATATTTACGTATTCCTCATATACTAACTCCCTTTCTGCCCGAACTCATTGCTTTTCAGCGGTGGAACACAACGCCGTAAGCTTAAACTCAGTTATCCCCGAGAGCTGGTCGAACCACCTTTTACCTTCAACAAAAGTCATCAGTCATATTCATCATCATAGTCATCATTTTTTTATTACTTTAAAATATACAAAATAATTTTACAATGTATATAGTTAGTTATACTTCAAAAATTATGTAGCTGATATTTAATTGATACTTGTAATTGATACTCCCCCCCCCCCTCTCTTTCTCTGTCTCTCTCGTACTCTCTCTCTTCTTGTTTCTTAAATTTTGATTATACTTAGAGCATATTTTTAACCAGCGCTTTTGTATTTATTTTTATTTAATAACTGAGTGTGTGCCAGATCCTATAAGCGACAAGCGAGTACTATAAAAAGTTTACTCGAAGTTCCTACGGTAAAAGAGAAGAATGAGATTTTCCATCTTAAGTCCAAGGAAACAAACTTGCGGCTAGTTAGGTAATCGGTATATAACTCTTAGAAAGAATGTAGCTACCTCCCGTACTACTATATATTACGCCTACATACATAATATGTATACTTGTAGCTTCACGAGATATTTTAATTTTTATAGGTCGGTAGAAAATGGGTCATGTTCATTTTAATTATTTCACATGTAAAAATATTTATAGTTTGGAGTTATTTTTTTAGTATTTTGCACTCATTTTCTTTGTTTTTGCAACAAAAGGTAAATTTGTAAACATTTTTTTCATAACATACACTATATATATGTACTATGTATGTAATGTTATACTTCTATATTAATACTATAAAATTAGTAATTTATTTGTTTGGTTGAACGCGCTTATCCTAAGGGTGCGCATTGTAAAATTATTTTTGTATTGAATAGTTTATCTATTTAGGACATACTCGTAGATAAGTATTACCATTCTACACCTCGTTAGTCCATTTATTCATTGTCTGTAAATCAGTCACCAACAGCAGCAGTTTTTTTTTGTTTCACACTATATCCCGCACATAGTAGGGTAGAAAGAGCAGCAGCAGCAGCAGGCAGACGAACCTGGGAAACTAGTGTTAAGACACTCCGCTTTTATTAAGACACTTCCGTTCTCGACTTCTGGAGGCATTGCGTGTTGAGTGGCGGAACTCAACGCCGCACCTTTGACTCGTTACCAGAGCGAGGAAATGAAATTATTAAATATTTAATTTCCTCACGTACAGTCGTACATTTGTACCCTTGTAGTACGACTGGCCTCTTTAAATGGAAGAGTTTTTCATATCTACCTACATTTATTAAAAAATTATGTATATAATTCAAGTAATGCAATATGACAAAACTAGTATGTACTGTAAAAAGATAGTTCAATCGTTAGAAGTGCTATTGTTTATTCAATTCTAAAGCACAGTACCTTCAGAACTCAGTTCAGTCTGATTAAAAATTTCATTCCAATACATTACACTACTTTGTAAGGGAAGAAATTGTTTGATGAATTTTAATTTTTTTATTATATTTCTTGTTTCAATTGAACTTTAAATATGAAAATTATAATGTTGAGCTTTTACTGTTCCATATTTTTTATCTTGAATTAACGGGGAAAGTGGAGAATGGAGAGTCTGGACACAGCGTCCTCTTTATTTATTGAAATAAAGTGTGAAGCTGATTGAAGGTTCAATTCCAAATTGACTATAGAATTGAATTGAATTTATTTATTTATCGAAAAAAAACTTTTACTAAATTACAGACATACTTTTACCCAGATATATAAGAATCCATAAAAATGGTATCATGTACTAAAATTTACTTAATTGCAAATTTTACAAATCAACAATATCATTATTTATTCATTACATTCCTTATAGTATTTTCAAGTCAAAAGTATAAAAAATTTTCAGTTCCTCTAGTAAGTGGATTTAAAAGCACTTGCCACCTGACCTTTTGCCAGCCAAAATGCTAAACAAAATTCAATTATTCCCGTTTCGAGAATAGCCAATTCGTACAGTTCAAGAATTGCTGTACATAGTACGTTTGTAAAAATGGTAGATTATATTCGAAGTGGACTAGAAAAGATATAACAAATATTGCACTTAAAGCATTAAACCAGGCAATGCAATGGTTATAGGTTCTATTATCATTTGATAAATGAATTATTTTCATTTTCCCGTTCATATAAATCAAATAGGCGTCCTGGCGTCCTTCTCGAATTCGCAATTAAAAATAGGGATTTAAATATTTTCACCTTTAATATTCATATATAATTTTGGAGAATCAATAAATTTCCAACATAATGGAATCGAACCCACTACCTCCAAAACGATATAATTATACCAATTTAGACAACCAAAAACAGCATTTTCATGTAAAAAATAACAAAGCCACATCAATCATGCCGACACAAATGGACTGGACGTAGATGAGTTCCCGTTCCTTCAAAACGTTTAACGCCCCGAGTGTAACTTGTAACTATAGAATAGAGACCATTTGTCAGTTTTTTGTTATTGCATGACTTACATTACTTACATAGTGTTAATTACTACTTATACTTTAGTAGCAATATTAAAGCCTTCGTGGCCCAGTTTCGTTATGGGTTCGATGCCCTCTAGAGGTAGTGACTTATTTTAATTTACTTGGCAGACGAAGCGTTTTAGTAGTAGGTTCTCTCTGCCTTTACTACATGCGGGATACAGCGCGAAACTATGAAGAAATACAAAAAAAATATATTTTAATTTTCAAGATGCCATGAACTAGATTACAACATTATTAATTAGGGCGAACATAAAAATTGATCGATATTTTTTTATTTAATTTATTTATTCAGATCATCTGGCAGTATTGCAATATTTTAATGCTGTCACTCTATCTTGAAAATTGCGGACGGATTACAGAACGGAGTGACTCAACACTAGGTATTTTTTATTCGCTTTACCTTAACACTAGAGCAAATAAATGAAGATATATAATTTAAATAAGTAATCATTTCTGCGAGTGTGCATCGAACCCATAAACAATCGCATATACAGTCACACAGTTATACTTCTGCGCTGCAACTGGCCTCACTGGGTTGTACTAACAACAAAATTGATGAAATGTAATTTAATTGTCATCAAAACTGATAATATAATACAAATTCCAGCACAATGGGACACTAGAGAAGGTATAATTAAATTTGCAAGATGAGACACTAACACAATTTTTTTTTAAATCTGTTTTTATTTAGGGACTTTTTAAATTAAAAGAATACAAAAATGTCAGTCCCATCGTTCCCTTAAAACGTAACTAAAATACCAAAAAACTTACTTGCTAAAGTAAATTTTAAACTTATTTAAATACACTACTTAACCTTAAACTTATACAACCATCTACATTGAAAAATACCCAAATTCAATGTATTTATGTTAAAACGACAACATAATTTTCGACGAGCCTCGGCATTGAGAACACATTCCACCAAGAAATGGTGTACATCTTCCTTCATCTATCCTACACAATTCCCATTTTGGAGACGTTACTTTTTTCATGAGAAAACCAAATTTTCTGTGGCATATGACCAGAACCAAGCCTAAGACCCATAAGAATTTGCTGATGCAAATAATAATAATAATAATAACACGGCAAGTTAAATAAAACTTATAAAATAAAAAAAAAAATGCAAAATAATTTACTTTCCATACAATAATTTATTTATTTACTATAATATTTTATCACTATCATATAACATTGGCTCTTAGCTCAATTGCTTTAGGTCATTGGCTATATATGATAACGTCGTATATCAACATTTTACGTCCCTTGTATTACACTGTACGTAATACAAAACATAAACTATTTTACAACCACCCCTTATAATATTATTAGGGATTAGCTGAACCCTTCGAGATTTCATGTATTGTCTTATCTATAATGCTTAAGGCCTTTTGTGTCCTCAATTTCTCTGTTTTTTTTTACTAATTTCGAAGTAAAATGTAAAGAATTTGTCCACTACAAATTCATTTTATTGTTCATTTTTCTGCTGCTGCTTTCTCGACCATCGTGACAAATTGCGATGGTTGTCTGATGTCTGTGAAGCTAATTTAATTTAATATTTTTTTTAAAAACCAAAATCGACTGCACCTATGCACAAATTTACGCAAAACCTAAAAAAATAGACAACAATTTTCTTTCCTTCAAAGTAAAAGATCAAACTATTAACGCAATTATTAATATTAATTTATTTAGTATTTCCGTTATTTTTGGAATCAGATAATAAACTTTAGCCTCAGCAGAAATCGAACTTTCAAATACAGTTTTATTTCAGTACAGTTTTATTTAAACAGTCAAAATATGGGTAGATAGAAGGAACCTAGTGTTAAGACGCTTCGTTCTGCAAAATAGTTTTACCTAGTGAAAAATTGTAAACAAGATAAGATTCCAGTACGGGAGCTTCGTTTCGCTTTCGCGTTAATTAACGACATCTGAGCGTTTATTTTTTAGTGCTCCGGTTGCCTCTCCAGAATAAAATCAAATTTCTGATAAGAAAAACAAAAACTGATTTCATCGAATACACCTACCTACACGTGAAAACTTAAAAAAATATACTCATATGGTTTGTACTATTGAAAAGTAGTTATTTTTAACTATACCCTGAGTGATAACCAAACCTACAACCAATTAAAATACTTTTAAAACTGCGTCACAACGTACCAAAAAGTTTATCTAGTGAGAAATTGTAAGCGAGGTTAGCTTCCAGTATGGACTTCCAGTACTTCTTTTTCACGTTAATTAAAGACATCTGAGTGTTTTAGCACTCTTCGCTTTGGCTTCTAAAGATTAAAACCAAATATGCAGTTCGGGATTTGTTTATTATTGTGTTAGTTCTATTTGTGTTGTTTTTGTTGTGTTTGTATGTGAATTTGTGTATGTTGCTTTTGTTTGGTTAGCTGTGTAGGAAGTTACTTATTTGGAGTTACACGTAAATAAATTTTAGGGAGGTTTTCCAAGCTTCCACGTACTAGTGTAGATAAACTCCTTTTATCATATACGACACTGTCAATCATGAAGCAGTGGCATAGTCAGTAAAAGGTCTGTCGGTAAAACGACAGGTAACGTAGGTTCGATTTCCACTCAGGAGAATGAATTATTTCAGGGAGACATCTCAAGTCAAGGTTGATTGAAGGTTGGCCATGAAGCTGTTTTTTTTAACTTACCAATTCCACGACTAACATTTCAACGTACAGACACAAAGTTCAGAATTATATTACAAGTAAAACAATGACTTACATTATTACAGTCGACGGCGTATGAAATTCATAATATATTAGATAGAATACGTAATGGCTACGTGACACAACTTCCCTCTTCCCTTACTGTTTAAGCTTTCCGTTATATTTATGGAAGCTCCTTCTGTGTCTCAATTATAGCTGTTTGGATGCAATGATCTTTTTGCTTTGATAGCAGTTTCTATTTTTCAGTGACCAAAGCTTTGGAGGAATTATTAATGTCATTAGGGTCTAATAATCAAGCCGTCATTCTTTAATCCGCTTAGGGTAGGTAAAGGGAACCTAGTGGTAAGAGACTTAGTTCCCTACTTTGCTCCTAATTTTTGAAACATTGCGTATTGACTCATCGCCGTGGTTTAACAAAGCGCAGAATTGAAAAATATTTTTAAATCCTACATCTTATAAAACAAAGTCGCTTTTCGTGTCTGTCTGTTGTTTCTAACTCTTCTTCTTCTAAACCACCCAACG
>JAKRZM010000156.1:18298-67032 GCA_036379175.1 Heliconius cydno galanthus | reverse complement strand
AAGTTTGTATGAAACTTCGTTACTACAAATGCTAGGAGTCTCAAATTTTGCATAGACGTCACTAGGACGTAGCCATGGAGACAGAAATTAATAATAACATAGTTCACGCGGGTGAAACCGCGAGCGGGCCGCTAGTTATAATATATTTTTTAGCGTCATGCTGTATTATGCACAAAACAGGGTAAGAGGGAACCTAGTGTTAAGACACCCCGTTCTCATTTGCAGGTTGCATGTTGAGTGGCGAAACTCAACGCCGCACTTTGCCTCGACACCAGAGCGAAGAAAATGGAAATATTTAATACTTACAACACAACAATCTCACAACCATTTTCAGTTAAATTTTGTGCCCCAACGCCACGACTGGCCTCAATTGATTTATTATAAAACTAGATATTGTCCGATAGTTTGCCTCCGTGATTAAATACTATTATGAATTATAATACAGCCAAATATTTCTTTAATCTAAACATTATTATTTCAGCTTTAAATATAAACAAGTAATTTAAAATAATTAATTACCGCACAGATAAATGTAATTTATAAAGGTAATTTTCAAAGATAAATACGAGAGGGCCGCCATGATTGCGATATATGGTAATGACCCGAAATTTGAGCGAGAAGTAGGTAACGAAGTGTCTCAAGACTAGGTTCCTTCTGCCTTCTGCCTACCTTGCTATATGAGGAATGTGTGAAACTAAAAATAATCCATCCATCCAGCCTTTCAACGTCCACTGCTGGATATTGGCCTCCCCTAATTCTCGCAACTCCGTCCGGTCCTGTGCCTTTTGAATCCAGCGGATTCCCGCTGTGCTCTTAAGGTCGTCGGTCCACCTGGTCCGTAGACTAAAAATAATAATAATAATAATTACCTGATGAATGTAACGCGACGGTTGTGGGTTCGATCCTCAATCGAGGGACTGAATTATCATTCATTAATATTTTTATCCCTTAGCTCTGGCACTAAGGCAAAGGGCCAGGGTTGAGTTCCGCCACTCAACACCCAATGCCTCGAAAAGCGTGAAACTAAAAATAATAATAATAAACACTTACCGCCCAAATAAATATAATTAATAAACCTAATCCCAAAGATAAATGTAAGAGGTTTATTGCATTTGGTTCCGTTTGTACCGTAATGGCTCCCAAAGATAAACTGTCCCGTTAAACGTATAAACGAAATCCTAATGCATCCAGGGCCATCCTAATTGCTATGTAGGCGCAATGCGGACTACATTAAACACTTAATGTCCTACTTGGTATGTAAAGTTGGGAGTTATGGGGTTGCCATTTAAATAAAAGGAGTTACGCTGTTTTAGTGTTGCTGGATTTTAATAATGAGAATAAAATGTGGTGATTTTGTCTGTACTCCACACTGTACACGCTTTATATTCAAGCAGCAGAAAAAATATAGTGTCAGGACACTCTGTTTAATTGTGTTTTAGTATTAAATCGATATATTTCTTAATTTCAGGTGGCAGGTGTGGTTGGTCGCGCGGATGTTCTGGCGTGTGTCTTCTTTCTTTCATCCCTTCTTCTTTATCATGGGTAAGGTTTATTATTTTGATTTTTATATTGATAATTATAAATATTATTAACTTTATGAATTTATTCCTATTATTTTATTCCTCAATACCCCTAAGATCCCTCTGCCAACCATGCTATATGCAAAGAAGAAGTAATTAGATTAATGCAATTCAGATAAACCATGTCAAAACTACCATCCCTGAGTTAATGTTTTCACAGTTAACGTGTTCACAGTCTAAGTAAGTAAGTACTCCCGTGATATGTCTGAAGACGCCCAGCAAATAGAGGGTTAATGCCGTGTGAATAGTTCGCGCACTTGCCACTACTTGTATAATATTATTATCAACTTTGCCCCTTGTTTTCGAAGAGAAGTTCAGAAAGAATGTTTCGGAGCCAAAGTTTTCTGGTTGCCACATTACCCCAAAAAGGTTAGGAATTGGCGGTAATTGTATTGCAAAGTTGCTGTCGCCAAGTTTGTTCGTTCTTATACTGTTCCACTTTGTAAATGTTAATCGGTGTCTGCTTGCCCGTCGATTAGACATACGAAATATTCTATATTATGAGTTTTATTATTTATTTTGAAAATAAAATAATGTTTTTTTTTTTTTGAAAATGTAAATTAAATTTAGTATCTACAAATAAAGCTCTTTTTTTCTTCTGTCGTTTTGTCAACATGCAAATTGGGCTCTCATAATCGATCGGCAGATGGACACTGTGCTGTAATCTAATTTAAAATTTATTTTTGGAAATAGTTCATAAAATATTTAATTGTATATAATTAATTTTATTAAAATTAGGAGAAATTTTTATATATTAAAATTTTTGTTTACAGGTCATCGAGCAAGAGACGCGTCTGGTCAAGTGTAGTGTTGGCAGCTCTCAGCATGATGGCGAAGGAGACGGGTCTTACCGCTTTGCTTTTAAATATATCTTTTGATATTTACCGCAGTTGGAACTCGATTACAAGGTATCACTAATGTCTATATCTATCTATCTATCTATTATATATTTAACTAACAAGCCCCTCGTGGCGTCGCCCGCTTGAACAACACGATTATTTATTGAATTGCTTCGTATTCGTATTAAAGCATTACAATTTTGTAGACTCTAAGCATTGAAAACTAAAATTTCATACGATTCAATAAATTTAATTTATCAATTTTGGTCAAATAATATATTTTAAATTGATATTTTTTAATACCAATTCAAATAACAAACTCACTAAATGTTGAGGGAACTTTACCAAAATATAATAGTGAAAAGTGTATTGAAATCGATTAAGTCCGTTCTGAGATTAGTGTGCACAAGCGCACAGACAAACAGACAAATCGACAAAAATCTTACAAATTTTTCAGATCACCATCAAGATGTCGCTGGAGAAGTGACAATGTATGGGGCAGGGTTGGTAAAGGTGTCCTTGTCCTCCTTCTATTGGCAGTAGCAAGACTTGCTTTATTACAAGGATCTCTGCCTTCATTCTCAGCGCAGGATAATCCACCAGCTTTTCATCCTTCATTTGCTATTAGGTAATATATTAAGAGAAAAAATTGATATTAGTAATAATGTAGGTAGATTTATTTATAAAATAAATGAAAAAAGAGATATACGAGCTCAAATTGATAAAAAATAAACATCGAGTGATGAGGAATGAAGGAACTCAACGTCGAACGTCGTCGTCGTAGTCGACCAGATCACCAAAACGAAACTAATTTAAATATAATTATTTCTCCTCAATGGATTCGAGCCCTCAATACACAAGCCCACATCACGTTTACAGATAATATATAGGTTTACAGATAATATTCTATAATTTATATTTCTAATGTTCATATTTTTCAATTTCAGGCTAATGACATTTTGCTATTTGGCTGCTTTCAACTGGTGGCTACTACTCTGCCCATGGACCCTCAGCCACGATTGGCAAATGGGTTCAATCCCGTTAGTGGCTAGCGCTTGGGACCCTCGAAATCTTATGACTTGTGCAGCCTTCATCACTTTACTTGCATTGTCTTATAAATGTTTTATGGATTTAGAGGTTTGTAGTTAATGTTTTCCTTTTTTATTTTAATATTGTAAGTAACATTTTTGTATAGTTTTTTGAATGCAGTGAAAATATGGTGACCCATTATTCGTATCAGCTTTATGTTCAAATCGAAACAATTCATCTACTGCTGGCTAAAAGTTTCAAATATCTATATATTATAGTATACACTATTTGAATTTAAATTAACAACTAACCACTTATATACTCATTTGGTCATGGTCCCCTCTGCCAACCGTCCTGTGTGAGGAATACAGCATGAAGCCAAAAAATAGCATTACAGTCGCACTGAGAATATCTTTTAACTGGCATAAAATTGAAAATTATATTATTACAAATGCCCAAATTTACGTTAAAAGTGGACATTTAAATGATCATTGACGTCTCTGAATACATTTATATTAACTTTATACGTTTATGTTATCATTTCAGCTTCAACGACACACACCGTTGGTATTGGGTCTGATGCTTCTAGTAATACCGTACTTGCCGGCGTCTAACCTTTTAGTAACTGTTGGATTTGTGGTTGCAGAACGAGTACTATATATACCAAGGTATTTTGTATTTTATTATTTATTTATTGAAAATTAAATATAAATAAAAAAATATATAATTTCTTACATTTTAAATTGTAAGACTTCGTTAACTGGTCTAGAAGCTATTTATTATTATTATAATTACTATGAATATGAATTTACTCAAATGAGAATTACTGCATCTAGAAACTTTTCCTTAAGAATTTCATCGAAGCTCAATAACAATGCGAGTTTTAGTCCCGCTTCATATAATTTTTTTCTTCTCTAAAAACATATTATATATTCTTATTTTTGTCCATTATTTTCCAGCGTGGGTTCAGTAGTAATAACCGTATACGGTGTACAATTAATATGGAAGAGGGCAAATAGCAGACATTTACTAGTCCTTGGCGCAGCAGTTCTAGTAGCTGCGGGAGCTGCGCGTACGCAACTCAGGAATAGAGATTGGAGGACTAGAGAAAGCTTACTTAGGTAAGATTAATTTAAAATTTAACAAATTCGTACTCACGAAGAGCTCGGACTTAAATCCTAATTACCTCAGAGCCAAGTCAAACCAAGCCATATATTCGTTAATTTATAAAGCCTGAAAGTTTCTGTGCGTATAATCCCCCCTCTTTCTCTGCTTGTGCTACATCTAAACTCTAATAAATTACAATCGCCTACGAATGCAATATACTAAATATATGCATGTAACTGAACAGAACATGTTATTAACAATATAAGCTAACTAATATATAAAGCTATTATTTGCTCCTGGTATGTTCTTAGGCTACTTTTTACATCTTAGTTACCTAAATGCCAACTACCATCACCAGTGTTTTTGTGTATGCGCACAGAAACTGGCTACCATGAGCTTTCCCTCTATAACGAAAAAATATATATTTAAATTAAAATGTTTATGAAAACACCGTCACGTCAATTGAAATTTATCAAAACATAATTTGGAAAATTTGGATTTTGGTATCGAGATGTTAGATTAAAGTTTTTTTTTATTTAGCGTTAAGGGAAGCTATTCGTTGTGATTTAACTACCAAATTATATATTTATATATAAGATAAAACTAGATAAACTTACAAATGAAGTGTTAGTCAACAATTTTATAACTTTTTGGCCTACAATCAGTACATTGAATAAATCAACGATGTCAACTCAATAAATCTGTATTATTCAGAGGTAAACTAATTAGTATGTACTTTTAAGCTTCAAATTGTATCCAATATTAATTATATACATAAATTTGGTTTATTAAATAAAAATATCTATAACTTTTTTCAGAGCCGACTTAGCCGTTCTACCACACAACGCCAAACTCCACTATAACTTCGCAAACTTCTTAAAAGATGTTGAACAACAGGAAAACGCTATCAAACATTACAAAGAGGCACTTAAGTATGTATTAATTGTTTTATATAAGTACGGTGTTGAGTTACATCACATAATTTCCTTTGGTTTGAAAAATTTGACTTATGATTTAGAAATTATTGACAATTTTTATATGTTTTTTTGTTAAGCCATTTCACTTTCTGGTTCATTATTTAAAATTTGTTATGATATGAATTAACTTTCTTCAATTTCTATGCAAATTGATTTAAAAGTGTACATATTTATTAAAGGTTTGATTCTCGGTCAATTTCATTCTAATTTTATGACATAGTGTAAAGATACTATTCAACGACAAAACTTATAGGCTTGAGAATAGAGACTCCACTACATATTATATCATCATCATCATCCATCTTTTGTCCACTGCTGAACATAGGCCTTCCTCAATTCTCGCCACCACACTCGATCCTCAGCTCTTCGGACCCATCCGCTTCCCGCCAACCTCTTTATGTCGTCGGCCCATCTGACAGGGGGTCGTCCCACCGGTCGTTTTGTACGGGGTCTACTCTCTAAGACACGTCTGCCCCAACGGCCGTCGGCTCTACGACATATCATTTAATTTATATAAAATATAAAAAAAAATTATTACCTTCCTATTTACATATTTACAGATTATGGCCGAGTTACGCTAGTGCCCACAACAACCTCGGTACTCTAGTTCTGGCTTCGGGACGAGCGGAACACCATTTTCTCCAAGCATTGAAATATAACCGAGACCATGTTAATGCTCATTATAATTTGGCTAAGCTTTATAGGTATTTATGATTATTATTACCTACTATAAATTCCGTAAACACGAATGGTAATTAGAATATGTAAAAAAAGGGTAGCTTAAGCGGGCGAAGCCGCGAGTTCATCTATATATATAAAATCGAAAGGTCACTCACTCATCACGAAATCTCAGAAACTACAAGTGCTAGGAATCTCAAATTTTGCATAGGAGTTACTTATAGGACGTAGGTGCTCGCTAAGACGGGAAATTGCAATATTCGACTTCTAAGGGGTTGTTTTTGGGGTCGAAAGTTTGTATGAAATTTCGTTACTACAAATGCTAGGAGTCTCAAATTTTGCACAGACGTCACTAGGATGTAGCCATGGAGACAGAAATTAATAATAACATAGTTCACGCGGGTGAAACCGCGAGCGGGCCGCTAGTAATAAATAAATGGACAAAGAACAAAAAGGGACCTTGGCCATATAACACATTGACGTCATTAGATTAGATTAAGTGCATATATAATTATTTACTCCGTAATTAAAGGGTATGACTGATAAGCTTTATATTATTATGATTATTATACACAGTGTAACTGTTTGTTTGTCTGTCTAACTAAATATTGTAAAGGGACCCATTGTGTCTGTACTATGAAGTAAATATTATATATAAGCTTTGGCTTCAAATTCTACTTAAATAACTTTGTTTTTATTTTTTTTTTATTTTATAATTAAATAGGATATACAACATCTTTAAATAATGGATGGTGTTTACAAAGTGACAAAGTCACATAGATATAGTAATATCTATTCATAATTAAAAAAAAAAAAAACAAACATATTTAAAAAAAAATCCTTCGAGTGCCTTCAAAATTTTATTTATTTCTAAAAAAAAGTATTTTGTGGAATACCAGTTAAAAATCTAAAAGAAATAGTTACTTCAATAATAATGAAGAAACAAATATTTTTTAACATGAAAAATAACAAGAATAACTTTTTATTTTTTAGGAAAAAGAATCGCCTAGCTGAATCCCTAAAAATGCTAGAAAGATGCATATCCCTAGAACCTCGTTTCGTTCAAGCACACTTGGAACTACTGCACATAACTCCCGAGAATGATAAGAGGCACACTTTAGACAAACTATTAGAATTAGAACCTACGAACTGGGAATACTATCATTTATATGGAAACTGGTTGAAGGGACGAGGTAATATATAAAAATACCTGGAAAATAGACCTGGAATTTTTATGGTCAATGTTCTGAAATCTATATTCCCTTCAGTAGGATATAAATACACACAATGTAATGTGACGAAACTTAACACCGCGCTCTGTCTACCATAGCGAGAAACGAAAATAATTTTAATAAAATCATTCCTCTGGCTGGCAATCGAACTCCCAACCGTCGCGTTTATGTTTTATGGCACACGTCACGAGTGGTATTTAGTATTCATATTTATTTCTTATTCAGGTCTATGGCCGCTATCTCTAACATATTACACGTCAGCAATAAGACTATCAATGGAGCGAAGTGAAAAAAGCGCTTTGCCGGCGTTAAGAACCGCCTGTCTTGTTCTAAGAAATGCAGGGCAAAGAGCACGGTTGCTACAGCTTATGACCAGGTAATATTTTGTTTCGTTTCACGCTGTATCCCGCATATATTAGGGTAGGCAGAGGGAACCTAGTGTTAAGACACTCCATCCGCATTGCCACCAAAGAGAGACGTTGTATGTTGAATGGCGGAACACAACGCCGCACTTTTGCTCCGATATCAGAAGAGCGAAGAAATGAAAATATTAATTATTTCATTTCCTCGATTGGGAATCGAAACCACAACTATCATGTTTGATGTTGGCTGAAATATATTTATTGACGTTCGGATAATCGATGCTGTACTGTTTTACATATAATGTGAATATGACAGATGGCAAGGCGCGAGTGGCGGGGTAGAGGCGGCGGGGCGGAGGCGCGCGGCGGCAGCGGCGTGGCGCCTGCGCACCGAACTAGAGGGACGTGCCGCCAGATACGCTAGGGCACCGCTGGTTTGAGACATTTTACAATATATATTTAAATTTAGCACGTAGAAAGGTAGGCAGAGGGAGGAAGAGGAAATGTTACGTAAGACTACGTTCTTATTAAAACGTATTAGAAACAGAGGTGTCTTAACAGAAACAGAATGTCCTAATAGTAGGTACCCAGGTTCCCTCTGCCCATCCTCAATAAGTAGGAATGCTTTCTTACTTAGATCTACTTTTGCAATTTAACTAGTTTCTAATTTAATATTCTAACTTCGCAGGTAACATCAACATGCCTCCATCACAGTCAGCTGGAATTACCTAAACAAAACACAGTGAATACAAACACAAGAACAATAAATAGTGTTCCTTCCCTAGATTTTAAGTCGAGTTGCCAAAAAAATAATCTATACAATAAGAAAAGTTTATCAATATCAGCTCAGTACAAGCCTATACATAATAAATCGGAAAGTGTTAAGAAAAGTTGCCCTTTACATAAGAAAAAAATGAAAAATCCTAACAATTATCCGCCATATGTAACTGATCACTTAATAAAGACTTATTAGTTTTAAATTTGTGTTGTTTTAATTTGATATTCGTTAAAGAAAACTTTGATTATAATAGTTTTGTTTTCCTAAGCTGACTACTATAAGATTTTTGTTTTTACGTTGTATCCCGCAATTACAAACAAAGCAGGTTACACAGGGAACCATTCCCCACGCAATTCCCAATATTCCAAACATTGTTTGTTAACTGGCGGAATTTAACGCCGCCCTTAATTTATCGGAACGGGGAAATTTAAATATAATCATTTCTTCGAGTGGGAATCGATCCCACAACTATTTGTTCTACTTTATTACGTTATCCTTGACTTGTGAATATAAAACCAAGAACTATAGTGAAATATATGTGTAGGATAAACAATTACTAGACTTATTTTAATGGAAATCTCACATTTTGAATAATAATTGAACGTTAAGTTATTTTTGCTTGTAATATAAAAATTAAACATTATCTTTAAGGTTTGTATATAAACATATTAATTTCAACTTTGTGCCATTATGAATTGTATAAATCCAAATGTTGTATATATTCGTACATTATACACTATACAGTACAGCATCGATTATCCGAACGTCGATAAACTAACCGGCCTCTTCTCCAAACTTCTACTGTGCCCGTTCAGCACGCAAGTTTTGATATAAAAATAGACTAAAAGCCTAACATTTTTTTAAAGTTTGATATATGATTGTATGTAGACTAAATTTCATCATTAATTCCTCTTTGTAAATAATGATAATTATAATTATGTACGTAAATGTGGTTTTAATTTCTGTGTGGATCAGTGAAATACGGTTCGATTATTGAAAAAAAAACGGTTTCCGAACACTAATTAGTTCGGTTAATCGACGCTCTGTTGTACATAACTATGTGTATAAAATATAGTGTAATTAAAATATTTGTAATTATTAAGAACTAACTGAATTATTATCTATGTAAATAAAAACTGAAATTAATTAATTCTTTCATCTTCCTTAAGATCTAATAAAATATATGTACACATTACCAATAAGTAATATTTCTATAACGAAAATTCATTATTTTCTAAATAGTCTTTGCCCCCTATATTTGAAACCGACAGTTCTTTGGATTAGCGCTTCCAACCAAATAAACTCTTCCACTTTTTAATATTAACATAGAAGTATAGGTACATTATCCATAATTTCCCAATTAGATTCATACTACCAAAAACTGGATTTATAACGATAGTAGTGAGTTCAAATCTGCATAAAATATTTTGAAAAATGCTTGGAAAATTTACAGCAATTTCCATAGTGACATAATTATATATGAAGGTAATATAATTAAATATTTCAATGACATCATCGATATTTATTCTCATTATCTGGATATGCATTTTATACCAGATTAATTTCATTTGCTTTGGTTTATGTAATAGGGAAATTTAATGAGAGGTTATAAACAGTTACTGTAACTATTTTGATTAGATATTAATAATTATTCTAAAATTTCCTTTCCAAAAAGCGCGGCGTTGGGTACCGCCACTCACTAATCACCGTCTCAAAAACTGGGTGAAAAGAAGGGGGGAAGCCCTACCTTAGGCTAAGAAACTAAAAGTCTAACATTTTTATAAATAAGTTAACGAGAAAGCGTTGATACTATTTTAATTTGTGCAGGAAATCAATTAGATACAGTCCTAAGCTATTTAGATATGGTTCAACGATTTATTAATGAAAGTTAGGCTTGTAAACAAACTACTTTTCTTTATCATTTTCACGCATCTTTTGCATTTAGCGAGGTGTAAAGAAAATATCGCGACGACCCACTTTCAACAGAGGGAACCTGGGAAGTCCAGGATAAGACACCACGTTCCTGTTAAATCACCTCCGAATTCTGAAGGCATTGCGTACTGTATAGCGGATCTCAACGACGCGTTTCAGTGCCTCGTTACCAAAGCGAGGAAATGAAAATAGTAAATATTTAATTTCTTCGAGTGGGAATCGAATCCACTGCCTGTGACAATTATAATCTGTCCGTTCCTCACTTTACGCCGAATTCTAGAGGCATTGTATGTTGTGTGGCGCAATTCAAAGTTGCGATCAATCTACATAAATCAAGAAGTAAGTAGTAATAAAAACAGAAAAAAAACCATTTGGATTTTCATTGTCCGCTTATTTTTATAAATGAAAAGGCGAAGCCCCGCAGACGTGGAACTCGAGTCGCGAAACTCCACCCCTTCTCTGGTCTTTTTCTGATCTTGCCAAAGCAAAGAATATATTAAAAAATAATTCATCCTCCTAAGTGGTAATCGAACCTGCAATCATCGTTTATACAGTCAGACGTTGTACCACTACGCAACGACGGCCAAAAAGTATATATTCTTAGGCAATCGTCTGTCTAAATTGAAATGTCATTAGTAGCAAAAATATTTTTGTCCGATACACCTGCACGTCGTCGATCCGAAATCTATATATAGGTATAGAAATGTGTGTTCAGTGTTGTAATGTCCAGTAGGTATAATTTTAGATTACTGTGAAAGTTCAGTTGAGAAAAGTGGGGAACAGATGTGTCTTATGGGAAGGTTCCCTGGGTTCTCAGGTTCCCTCTGCCTATCTTGATATATGCAGCGTGAATATAAAAAAAATCTGTTAATGTTACTATTACGCAGTGGAATAGTTATGTAGTATCTGTATGTACATATTATAGCCGTGGATTCGACGTCCACTCAGGGTATTGGTTAAAGGTACCCATTTAAAATTATTAAAATTTTGCCCATTCGAACTGAAAACGCTGGTAAGAGAGTTGAGTTTGTTAATTGTACATCAACACTATATTCTCTCTGCCTACCCTCCTATGCGGGATAAATCGAAAACGAAAAAAGAATAATGAAAGTAGGACGATACTCAGTTTCTAAATCCATGACCTCATATAATAAAACAATTTACTTTGATACAAAATATTACGATACTTTTGGTCAAGGATTATTACAGAATAACTATTAACTCTAATCGATTTCTTATAAAGAATTATATTAAAAAAGATAAAGAATTTTCAACAAACACTTTAGAAATTACAATTCTAATGATTAATTAATTAAAAGTGGAACAGATTGACGCAAAATATAAAAAGAAAAATGTATAAGTGTCTACTGTGCAACAGCTTTATTATTTAGTAATTGAAGTTGTGTATGTAATATTATTAATTATGTGGAACTGATTGCTTCAAATCTCTATAGAACTTGGCTGTTTTTTTCTTATTTATGTTTTTTGGTGGTTATTTGTCAATTGTGAAGAAAATAATTCGACTTAATAGTTTTTTCTTCTATAAATAATGTAAGTTTTTTTTAAAAACAAATTTAAAATTTAAGGTGAAAGAATTGAGTTCTTCATTAAAATATATATTTTTTTCTTTCCAGATTTGGCGAAATGAGAGTAATTCAATTATAACTATTCAATCGAGATCGAATCGAACCTCCAATGTCCCTACGTTTTTTTTAAAATATTATATTTGAATTTAATATGCAAAAATTGAAATATGGAGAGAAAAATTCAAATTTCATTCTGTTTCCATAGTAAATATTTATTTCTAAATCATCTATGATTAAGTGCCTACCTAATATAACACATACCTACCTATCGTTGATACTAAAATTCAATAACGAATATAAGCAAATCTCATCTTAACAACATAATAAATTTTCTTGTCACAAATTAGCCAATCCTAACAAAAAATACTACAAAGCAATACCTAATTACGAATAACAAAATTACCAGACGCTGTTTGAAGGTGACGATTGCATATAGAAAAAATATTATACAGACAGACGGTAGACAAAAAACGACGACAACTAAAATTTCAACTCTGACCTCAAATAAGATTTTTCTTAATATTACATCACAGAACGTCACAAAACAGTAATTACCTATAATATTCACGGCCAAAGTTTTTCTGAACGGAACACCGCGAAAAGCAAGAACGACCCGCCCGGGGCTATGATCGTTTTGTCAGCGTTTGCTCACACAGTCCCTCCACTGCTCTTATCCCGCACGAACGTTGCTTAGCAAACATTACTGTAAAATATTTACTAACCTCACGATATAAAGTCGTGCCGCGTCCGTCTACCGCCCATTTGCCAACAGTGAAAGGCTTATAAGTATATAATAAAAAATAGTGAATAGTTAACAGCTGAGTGTTCAAGATGCGAAGACTCGTGGTGTTGGCTCTCGTGGCCATCGCGGTCGCTGAGATTTCTGAGCCTGTTTTTGAGGAAGAAGATTTGGCAGATGTGGATTACAAAGATGAACAGGACCATGATAGGCAGAAACGAGCAGCATATGTCGAAGGTCCATATGAAGAGCACATCAGGATTAAGAGACGGGAAGATGAGCCGAGAAATAAGCGTGACGCTGCGCATCGGGAAATCAAACAATATGAAGTACACGAATTCCATGACGAGGGATCCGTACCCTCGCCACCATATGAAGAGATGTTAGCGGCGAGTGCAGAGCATTATCACAAAGTGTATGCCCCTGATAAGCCACGTAGCCTCCAACCTGAAGTGAGGGCCGGTCCTCTTACTTTTGGTGTTCCCGTTGAGGATCCAGTTAAACCAGCATATGCTTTACCTCCCGCGTCGGAACCAAAATTTACTAATTCTAAGTATTACGTCAATCTTGCTCCAGCACCTGTACAGGATGTCGAGAAAGGCTTCGTACCATTATCTGCTGCCCCCTTGGCCGTTTCTGATGATTTGTCACCTGCTGCCGGTCATCATCATGAGAAGGAACATCCTCACTCCCATGGATACTCAAGAGGTGGGGGTCGTCAGCAACATGGCAAACATTATGCTGAGCATGGTGGAAAGGTAACTATTTCTTCTGTATTTTCATATTAAGATTTTTTTAAAAATTTTACTCAATAGATGCATTTTGTCACTATTGAAGTGTAATAAACATCTTTTATTCAACTCAAAGTTTATGAAAGACATCGATATTTCATTATATTTATTATAAAACAAAATATGTTAATTCTTATAAAAGTTATATAGAAACAGATCAATAAAGAAAATATAATTAAATTTTTCTTACATATGTATCAATAATTAAATTGAAAAGTATTTTAGAACTAATACAAATTATGTGCTTAACAATTGTTTATTCATATTTTAAATGAGTATTTTATGATGTTCAGGGGTAAATATTTTGCGGGTAGGCAAAAAATATCCTAGTTATAAAATAAAGTCGGTTCGCTTTTACTCAATTGTTATAATTTTTTAAAAACACTACATGTATTTGCTCGGTTTATATCGACAAAGTGCTTCATTTTTATGTTTTACGAAACATACAAATCAAAAGAGCAACATATTATATTCTACTAGCGGACCCGGACGCGGCTACGCCTGCTTGAAATATAAGAATATAATTTCTATAGAAATATAAATTCAATCTAGATAAAATGCTAAAATTGACTATTATATTTATTTTCATAAGGATGAATATCAAAATGACGCGGTAACGCACGCGGTCGCGTAGCGACGACGGTAGTTATTAACATGGCAGAATAAATTGCATGTCAAATTAGAAAGTATTTTAATTTATTAGTATATATGTGTAATGTAATATTATATAGCTTATAGCACTTCTGAAGAATGCAGCTTTCATACAAAACAAAAACAAAGTAAATCGATCCAGTAGATCCAGAGATCTTAGCGTTCAAACAAACAAACAAACAAACAAACAAACAAACAAACTCTTCCGCTTTATTATATTAGTATAGATTAATTTATTTTTATTCGTGAGAATCATGTTAATATATACCTACATGTATTATAAGCAATTAAGTACTTACGAGGTATAGATGAAGAGGACCGTCGTAACATAGCGAAACAGTGTGGGTTCGATTCCCACTCGGGGGAATGAATTATTGTCATTCCCCCACTCTGGTAACGTCGCGAATATTGGTTTCCCGCCGTCGACTCCCATATGCGGGATACAATTTATATCTAAAATCGAACATCCTACTACCACCACCTTAGTAACAGCTAATTATATTTACATATTTATATATGACGCACTCAAAAGTGCGTAAAAACTGTACAAAAGAAAAAAAATTTTTTTTAGTCAGTTGCTTACATTTCGTATTTCCTTATTATAAGTATGTTTTCTTCTTAGTATGTAAATGTATTTGTTTTACTTGTTTTTATATTATTTTAAAATTTTATGTTTACTTTTCAAGTATAATAACTAAGGTCAATTTTTCTAATGATGTCAAAATAAAAAAAATAGAAGCGAATTAAAAGCGGCATGTCACCAAGATTAACTATGAATGCATTTAAACATTCAAACCTAAGGCCATCGTATATAAACGCGATGATTGTGGATTCGATGCACTCTCGGGGGAATAAATTCCGCACTTTCCGCGGAATTCTGGAGGCGCGCGTTGAATGGCGGAAGTTAACGCCGCGCTTTGACTGGTTAAGTGTCTTAATGGTGGTCTGGTTATGGTTATGTTATGGTCTTAACACTAGTTTCCCAGGTTCCCTTTGCCTATGTGCGGGATACAGCGTGACACTAAAACGTTATATATTGTAGTTGACTATGTTGAGCTAAGTACATTTTTCTATAAATCACTTCTTTTCATATTATTTAAGCTTCTATTACGCATACTATAATAGTACTTAATTATAACTTAACAAGATAATTATACCGAAAATGGTAATTCCTACGAGTAATATATTGTGAGGCCTTGTTGTTTTTAATTACATATTGTGTTTATAATTTTATTATAATGTTTATCTAATAGTTAAAAAACTGGTTAAGTGCGAGTCAGATTCTCCCACTGAGGCTTCTGTCTCAATTTCTAGATTGTAAGTTAACGGGAAGTGCAAATTAAAACAAACATAAAAAAAAACATACAGTTGAATTAATAATCTCCTTTTCTTACAGAAGTCGGTTAAAAAGTTGACAAACTTAAATTTGGAGCATTTTGCTTAAAAAGAACTCATGTTTGATTTTTATTTGTCTATGAAATGCCCATATTTAAATTCACTTTTTGTTTTTTCATTTATTTGTATTGTACCCTACATATAAGTTTTAATTACGCAGCGAAATTTATACAAAATATAGAAAAAAAACAATGAATAAATGATGATATCCTTTGATTGCGTTGACCTAGAAGCTAGTTTTTTTCTGTGCTTCAAGGGACCATCGGTATGAATATTTATCTTTTGAGGTACGGAACCTAAAAATTGAGGCCGACGTGGCACTGGGTCTCATTGTAAACGCGACTTTTCTGGGTATGGAAACCCATGTTAACGGTTTAAAATATTTTAATTTCTAGCCAAGACAAAGTTAGATCTCGCTTACAAATAATTAACAACTATTTTCTTTTAACTTCCAGTCAACTAAGGGCTCTAACTCCGATCACTACTTAGACAAGGGTGCCAAAGGTTTTAAGAAAGATGAAAATCATCGCAAGGAGTATGAGGAAGCCGGTGGTCAGAAGAAGAAACATCATGATGAAGCTAACCATAAGGGATCTCATGATGAGGAAGCATTCGGTTCAAGAGGAGCCCATTTCGGTGAAAAGAAAGGACATAAAAAAGGACATAAGACTAAAGGTAGGTTAATATAATATTTAAAATATTAATTTGATGCCAGGTTGTGAGTTCAATTCCCACTCGAGGAATTTCCGCCACTCATCAGACAATGCTTCCAGAATTCCATAACTCCTATAGTTTGCGAATAAGACAATAGGCACTTATGGCGATGAAAGTAAAATATTTCCTCGAGTGGGAATAGAACCCACATCCTCTCGCGTTTGCATTCCCACGCCTATGAAGTGTTTTTTCAAAATATTTTGTCACTGGAAAATGTATGCTTCTAATCTAGAAGGTGTATTTTACATTAATTTATTAAATTAGAATAAAAAATATTCGTTCGTATTTCAAACATTAATTATAATAACACCAAGGTTACATAACAAAGGCGTGGAAAATAGAAAACTTATTATTAAAAGAGAGCAAAATGAAAACAAATTATCCAAATTACGATAAGGTCAAATCGATAAATGAGTTTATGTAACGAGACTAATACAAATAATATTCACTTTCTCTCACCGCAAAGTGTCACTTTGTTTACTTTAACAATAGATATTGGGTCATAGAAGAATTGTATACAACTTTTGTTAAGTCGGTCAAATTGCAACACGACGTTGCATATTTAATACGCATATAATTTACGAATACATTGCTTTTGTAGAATGTAATGACTTTAAATGAGTAGAAAGTAGAGAATAGTGCCTTGTCACTAGAATCTCTCAATATGCTGTATAATGTATTAGCTTGAAACCGAGCGGTTGTGGGTTCGATTTCCGCTCGACGAATAAATTGTTTTCTATTTCCGCTCTGGTCTCTAGATTTTAGGTTAAGTTACACCACTACACAATGTGTTGACTTCAAGGGGCAGTGTATGGGTAACGGAGTGTCTTATCACTAAGTTCTGCCATCTCTGCTACGGGGGAAAAAGCGTGAAGTTGTATAATCCATAAAATACTAAGAATTACTTCTAATTCATATCCAATAAAGCTCCTGGTATTTATATAACAAAGAAGGTTTTTTATTAAAGAATCTGACATATTGCTTTTTATTACTAATTTGCTTATTGTTGGCAAAAACAACCCCTTTACACTATTTTCTACATTGTTCAAATTTATCTGATTTTGAATCTTACAGCTATATATTATTAAAATTTAAACACAACAATTTCAGGTTTCCACAACAAGTACCACAAGGACGAGTTCCACAAGGAGCACAAGTTCTACGACGACTTCCACAAAGGCGGTGAACATCACAGATACGGCAAGTTCAACGCCAAACACGCTAGCGATGAAAGCGGGAAGAAGAAGGTGCATCATGTGAACGCGGGACATGACTTCACTGAACACGGAAAGAAGGGATATAGGTAAAATTAATACTATATTCTTAAATTCAAATCATTTTAAGTCGGCTCCTTCTCCAAGATCAAATAAAAATATATACCCGAGGTATAATAATAAGCCCGCAGGACGGCTTATGACGAGCTGTTGGGGAGTGGTGACCCCATGGACCTGAGACCTCCTGAGAGGAATTGTAATCAATCTCCTTCTTTGGCTTTCCTTTATTGTATTATCCTAGAAAGGGCGGAAGTGCTCAATCTGATGGTAAAACTCATGCAACCCTCTTCACACGCTTAGCGGACCACACTGGTATTGTGCCCAACGTATTACGTCCCTTTGTTGGGGTCCATCTAATAAAAAACCTGTCACCGTCAATCAACTATTCAATTTGGGACCATCCAAAGTCCATTTTATGGTCCCAATTTAGTTTACCATATTTTCCATAGTTCTTGCGCATTATCCGGTTACCATCTCTGGGCAATTGTCTTTGGTTACTAAGAGTAAAACATTTTTATATTCTCCAAGGGGCCACGAAGGATCTGTGTCTCTCTCTACGCAAGCCTTCCAAAAGACCAGGTTCAATTGAACCCGAGATCCTCAAGACAAGGCAGAATAGAGAAATATAATGATAGAAAAGCCTTTATTAACAATTTATAATAATAATAATACAGAGTTTTTATATTATTGACACCGGTAAAGGTTTTGTGCTGTGCCTGTATTTTGCCTTAGCATAAGCCTTCTCCAAAGCCTTCCATATATCTTTATCGTTTTACTCAAACACAATGTATGCGCAGCTACATTTAAATCCTCATCTAATCAATTCGAATCTTCCTTTCTTTCTTTTACCCTCTCTGCCACCTGTTTTATCCATTTGTTGGTTTTATTTCTTATTTTATGCCCAGCCCGACTGGCTTATTTTAAACGAAATGCACTATATGGATGAACAAAAATGGACTATCCAGCACAAAAATATTTTTTTCTATCTGAAACATTAGTGCTTTCAATCAATCACACTTTTTAGCTTTATAATATTAGAATAGACTCCACACTTAGGAAAAAAAACAAGATGCTTAATAACCTTTGCGATATTTTTCTATCGACCGTTGATCGTTGTTGATTAAAATGTTGGCTGCGTTAATATTTCATAAATCAAAATTAATAACTGTTTTATATTACAGCAACAAAGGTCATCTAGACGCCGATCATAAAGGGCACCGAGGGAAGAGCGGTCACGAAGATCATAACGAGAAACATAGTCAGTACGGCAAGAAGGGAGGCAAGGAGGGCGGCTCCCAGTGGGGATATGCGAAGAAAAATTAACATCAAATATTTTGTACATAATGTTTAAGGTTTAGCTTTATATGTATAGTTTAGATTAGCAGTGTAATTAAAAAAAAAGTACAAAAGAAGGATTTGGTCGATTCTCCCACATTTTGTTTTTGCTTTTAAATACATCATTAAATCAAGTTTTAAAGAGTACTTTCATTATTAGAGGAAGTACAGCACTAACTTGCCAGTCTATAATAATCAAATCTATATTTATTGAAAGGTACACATAATGTTAGGAACACCTAATAATTATAAAACGATTGATATTCCACAATGTTCCTAACGGTGGTTTTGAGGTTTTCCTTTAAATAATTTTCATAATTCATATAGATTTTGTTTTTATTTACGTTATATTTAAACTTTAATATATGAATAAGTAACTTTATTTTGAATACTTGAATAGGTTTTCGAAGACTAAAGAGACTTTGTTACATTTCATTCCATCTTATCATCACCATCATCATCATAAAAAACTTATTTTTATTTTTCATAATCTTTGCCATTTATTTAACTTGTATCGTCATATAAATATTTAATAAAGTTTTTTTTAATAAATTGCCATTTTCTATATTCTGAGTCCCCTACATACTTAACAATGATATCTTAGCTATCTTATTTTTCCTCAGTTTCTTGCCGCTTTCAAAAAATGCATCTTATTGCATTACATTAGGCGTTTAGAAACTAATTTCACAGTGAATTTGTAAATTAAATAAAAATTTGCGTAAAAACATCGCAGGTAGTTCTTTTCGCGCAATGACCGGAACGATTGGATGAAGCGTTGCTTTATGTGGCGTAAGGTCGACGGTCGCGAGGTTTTTTATCTGTTCTATTAAATTTAGATTACTCAAAATACAGCTATTTTCATAATTTATTTCTTTACTGACTTTTATCTACGGTTTCACCCACATGGTCAAATGGAAAATGAGTTAACGTAATTTTCTATATAAAGGTGACTACCTATTCCAAAAGGCTTTTTGGAATAGTAAAACAGACTATCAAATACAAAAAAAATATCCGAGACAGTACTTCCCGAGTTCAGCACGTTCAACCATACAAATTTAAGATTTTATAATATTGGTATCTATCTAAAGATTTGAAACAAAATTATTTATTGACATTTCCATTTTGTTAAGCAGCCCAGGGAAATCGAAGAAAATTGTAGATGCTAACCTGTAAGTATTTATTTTAGGAATAGCGTAAAAATAGAAAAACACAACATTGAATTGTTTTTTCATCCTGTTTTAATTGTTTGCTCATATAAAAATTGTAACTATTCTAAGAGTTGTTACAAAAATGGTGGCTTGCAAGGCTCTTTTCCTCCCAACAGTGGATCGTAATATTTGGTATAGACGTTTACCGCGTGGTGTGGTCTTCTAGGGAAGAAGACTCTTTGACCAGCGTCGTCGATGAAATCTGAATAATTCATGGACCACTCGCGTTTCATGCCACACTTTTCGCATATTTTTGAACTGAAATAGTAAAATATATATAAATTTTATATGATTTTTCTTTAAATAACATTAAAGATGTCACATGATAGATATCCGCGTAATCGGATAAATAAATGCAATTAAAAATTATCTTACTATTGATATTAATTAAATGCATAACTAAATCGCCGTGGTGCAGCAGCACAGGATATGGCTGTAAACGGGAAACTTGTGGCTTCGATTTTTACTAATTTTTACTTCTCTTTTTATTTTTAATAATTTTCATTTCCACGCTTTGGTATCAATTTATAGTGCGACGTTTATATACGCCATTAAACACGCTATATCTCAAAAAGAAAACTTGGATAAAATTTAAAAGAATATAATTTTTGACACTTACGTATAGTCACTAAGTGAAATAACTTGTACTAGAGGATATCGGAGTTCTTCAGCGTGAATGAGAGCAGTTTTTAATAAGAGGGCTCCTACGCCTTGACCGGCGACATCGGATGATGAACCCAGAACCTCCACCTGGGCAAAGTTGAATAAATTTAAATTATCATGTATTAGTTGTTAATGTTCTTTAAATTAGGAAAAAAGTTTCCCGCTGATAAGCGTTTAATCTTATAGACAACCAAAAAAAAATTGTAAACTTACATCATATAAATAACTGACATTATATTTATTAAATAAATTGGGGCTTTTCAAGCAGTGCGCAATAAAATACATCCTATTACGTTCAGGTTTGGACATCGTGTAATGCGCCCATTCCTCGAGCTCGTCTGCCATCCAAGGAAAAGTTTTATTGGCGACGCAAACTCCTACTAGCTTTTTTTCTTTCGTACGTTTTAGGAATTCTAGAGCAAGGAGTCGATCACCTGATAAGATAAAAGTAATTTAATATAATCGAGCACTCGTCAACTATGTTATATATGTATTATCTAGAAATGCATTGATAACCTTATCTTAAAAACTACTGAAATTAATATAAATAATTAATGGTTTTGATCACACTTGGACTTCTTGAATTCCTCAGTGATATGATTTAAATAATCTAGATGCGACTTTTAGTTTACGAGCAATTTATAGACTGTTTTTCTTACGTTACGTCACATTCTCTTAAGTACCACAAGTAAATATTAACTTTAAAGACAATAGATATATCTACTCTTTTTTAGCTTCACGCTGAACCCTGCGCACAGCAGGGTAGGCAGAAGGAACCCAGTGTTGAGACACTCCATTCCTCATTTTCCACCGAATTCCGGAGGCATTATGTGTTGAGTGATGGAATTCAACGTCGCGCTATCCCTCGATACCAGAGTGTATATCTACTCGTTTCCTCCACTTGCAGGAGGTGTTTAGTTATGGCAGCCACACTACGATAGGCTAAGGAGAACCGAATGGCCTTTCAAAAAATTCTTTATATCTATCCTATAAAAATTATGAAATTAAAAATTTATATCAACTTAAATTCCGTACCAGAATGTGCATATTTCTCTGTCAGCACTTGAAGATATGGACAGTTGAGACACATCCAAAGACCGACGACGCTGGGCTCCCGCGGCCAGTAGTGGTTGTATAGAAACGATCTAATTAATTTAGCGTGGCACTGATTCCCACGCTCCACTAGCACCTCGTTGATGTCAAAACACTAAGTAGAAGATAAATTTGAAATTTAAATGAATCTGAACGTTAATTATTTTATAGTCGAGTAGTCAGAGGGAACCTGCTGTTCCCCACTCATCGCCCAATTTTCGAGACATTACGTGTTAAATACTAGAAATGAACGCCTTGTTTTATTTTGTCTAAACATAATTATATTCGAGTTACAAGATTTCTCTTACTGGATTCTTTGCCACAGGAACCAAACATTCGTCACATGGTGACTTCCTCCTGAAGCGTTGTGCAGTGACATTGAGGAGTTGAAGACAGTTTTGCTTTAAAAGAACATTATTTTTCAGAATCTGAAAACTATGATTGACTGCCATTTTTAATTTTACTATTTTTTTTATCACTGTATAAATATCATTTCAGAATTATTTGAATCGATTTATTTCATGTTGACCTCATTTTTTGATTATTATTACTAAAATATTATTGTGTTTTTGTAAATTATGTTTTCGATTATATTCATTTTAATGACACTGTCAAGTTGAAATTTATTATTTTTTAGTTTCTAGATCAGTTAGTGAGAGCTAACTAGGTACCGTAGATAATTGATTATTTCCATTCAAAGTGAAATTAGGTACCTACTGTATATTGATAATAATTAGCTCATTATTATAAAAGTTAAAAAATAAATTAAATGTCTGTCTGTTGAATGTTGAAATGAACTTATGTACTTTATTGAACACAATGGCTGTGGGTTCATATACATAATTATGAAGGAATATTTATAATGTAACGAAAAAATATAGGCTTCTGTTTGGGCGGAAAATAATAATTATTGAAAAACTATAAAAATACTTTTTAACAAACCTTTTTATAGATAAGTAAAGAAAAAATACATTTGTCAAAACCACCTGTCAAAATGGCTAGATATAAAAATTTGTGAACGTATATATTTATTTTACCTAAACACACAAAAAAACCACAAAATGTATTACAAGAAGCATAAATAGTGATTCTACTCTCCTCTCTTCCTTTACAATGTCGTATGTAATGAGGTTCGTAAGATCAGTTCCGAGACAAAATCTTTCATTCCAACCGATCTCCTTAACTAACTGTTTAATTTCAAACTGGAGAAACATTCGAAGAGACTATGCCGACAAACCTAAAGCAGATAAAACCTCTAAACAAATTGTGGTTAGTACAAGTACAACAAATGAAAATGAAACTTATTTAAAAATACCCTCTATTTAAAACATTTTTAAAGTGGTATTGCACACTAAGGAAAGAAATATACTCATTTATAAAATGTTATTTTTTTAACTAACAACATAAATAAGTTATAATTAAAAGGATTTTTGTCTTAGTAGTGTAAATTTGTAAGAAAATGTCAAAGCTGTTCAATTTTTTTTTTTAAATACACTAGACACAAAGTGTGACACTAAATATCGTATCACAATAAATTTTGCAATTAGAAACACGATGTCAATACAGTGTCAGACACTCGATATATACTGAATGTACCGTGTAAGGGGTAGTGTATTCGTACCATAACTCCTCTCACTCTTTTTACTTTGGTGTATAACGTTAGGTTCTCTCAACCAAATCCAAATTGGAGAACCAAAATACCGTGTTTTTTTTTATATTACAAGTAATGGGGAACCTATGTTATTTCATCATTTAGGTAAAAGGAACAGAAGATCTACGTCTACGAGTACGTCGCGCCCGCCCCGCTGATGTGCCCCGCGTACTGCGCTTCGTCAGAGAATACTCCAGGCTGGTGTGGCCGGAGGAGGACAAAAAACCCGCCGTGAACAATCACGTTGTGCTCTCTGATTACGTTACTAGGACACTAGCTCAAGGTTCTTATGTCAATCTAGGTTTAAACTTTAGTAACTAAATAACTTTTTTTGTTGAAGTTAAAGGAACTATTTGATATTGGAGAGTATGGGGAAACCATCGTTCAAGAAAGAAAATCTTTATTTGACATAAATAAGTCAATGTTATTTTTATTTTCGCTCAGGTCATTCAATGTTAGCTGAGCAGCAAGAAGCGAAGCTAGGCTGGTCTAGGATACGTGGTGTAGCCCTCTGCAGCGCCACGTGTCCGTGGGACGCGGCTATGCTGGAGAAATGGGCCCGATGCGTCAAATGTGCGAGATCGAAGAAGTTAATGCTGATGACTGCACACTGTTTGAGAGCACCTGGATTGCATGATAAATACAAAGTGCATAATATTATGCAGGTTCTAGTATTTTGATTTAGTTTATTAGTAGGTATAATCGACACTATTTGACTTTTTTTTGGTGGCGTTAAGTTCCAACAGTCAACGTGCATGTTTAAAAAAATGGGCGGAAAGAAGCATAGTAAATTAATTTGAATAAATTATTTCGCATTCAAACTCACATAAACATAAGCATTATCATTTAAAATTTTATGAATAATAATTTGAATTTCAGATAATTCTCATAGTTCCGCCCACCACGCCAAAGGCATCAGAAATCACCCAGTTATTAGCAAAGAACTCGATAAATCGAGGAAGAGATTTAGGCTTTCCAGTACTACGGTTCGACGTATCCGATGACTCTGTGTTAGTACACAAAATGATTACAGTCACACTTTATATTCCATCGACCCATCCATCCATCAGCCTTTTAAAGTTCACTGCTGGACATAGGCCTCCCCCAATGCTCGCCACTCCGTCCGCTCCTGCGCCCTTTCAATCCAGCGGCTTCTCGCTGTCTTCTTGAGGTCGTCGCTTATATATTCACAGCCAATATATTAACCAATTTTTTTTTTTAAATTACCAATAATTCCTCTAACCTTTCGTCAATGTTATGTTACAGAGCAAAAGTACTAGACAAACTGCAACTGAAAAAGGAATACGAATTCAATCATTCAATACTACCAACAGCTTTAAAAGTGCATTCGGAAGACAAGAACAGCTTACCATTAGAACTGAAGGAGAAGAGTGTTACAGTCTACACCGCTTTCACTAGCGCCGATAAATCTTTAACGAAACTGAAATAAATTTTACTTCAATGTTTATTAGTATTTTTATAGACGTACCGAGATGTACATATATTATAAATCTTTGTATCTTTTGTAATTTTTTTTCAATATCAGAAACGTCATTTATCACGCACCGCTCAATTATTATACCTATGTATTGTGTTATGGGAAACGTAACTCAACGCCGCGTTTCATGTTGTTGAAAAAGCAAATGAGAAAATGCAAATGATTCATTCGAACCCACAGCCATCTCGTATACAGTCCGCAGTATACGTCCACGACAACCTTAATATCTGTCTATGTATGATTAATAACTTATAACGGTACATTTTATAGCAAAAATCTTTATTTAGACGATGCAAAGGACCTGTTAACCATAGAAATAGTAAGAGACAGTATAATAATAATGGACATTAGCATATGCACATTTTTCCAGGGGGAGGCATTGACTTAGATTTGATATTTTTATTTAAGGATTTCTTTTAATTTTCTGTTATTTAAAATTATGGGATGCAACCAGACTAGCCAGGGTAGGCACGGAGCCCAGCACTCAATACGCCAGTGGAAATAACGCCATAATTGCAAAAAATCAATCCAAACAACGATTGCATTATCAGCCGATACTGTTGCTTATATGAGATTGAGAAAGAGATAATTAAGATACGAATTACCTTCACGGGTCACTTGCCCGTGGATAACCGCAGGTGTAATAAGCTATTAGTAATAGGTAGGTATAATACAATGCTATATCTAATCTTTGTATTGGCTTACAAAATAATATCACGCTGTATTCGTAAATCGTATTTTGTCCGCAACATTTATTTGTAGATATTAATTGAAATCGTGTTCACGAAGTTTTGGCAATCCTCGAATTGATATTTCGAAAAACAGCCCGTCGTGGTGCAGTGGGACAGGATTTGACTGTACGCGTGATGGTGGTGGGTTCGATTTCCAGTTGGGGCAATCAATTATTTCCTCATTCTGGTAAGAACGTTACAACAAAAACAAAACGTTACATTGATTAATTTCCTCATGTTATTTTTCTTTGTTATATTTACTTTTATTGTAATGTCTGATAGATCATGTAGGTTGATTACACCTGATTTATTCTTAAGAATATCCTAGTTTTTCTGCTTCTATTACTATATTATTGTCTAAATCTGTTTCGGGTGTCAGCCAAGTTCAATTTAGATTGTTTATTATCAATTTCACACCAAAAAATAAACCAAATAAAATAACCATAGATTTGAGTAACTCCATTCAAAAATCATTGATAAAACCGTAATGCTGTTTTAATTCAAAAGAAAAGTGTTGCACTAAGAATGAAAAAAAAAAAATCTACAGTAATGTCATTATTTGAACAATGCTTTATAAAAAGTAAATACGCTAAGAACGACTGACGGGGACCAGAATTGCGAAATAATTTGCAATCGAAAGTTATATAAAATACAAGATTTGAAATATAATATGGAGTTCGCAAACCAGCTTTGAACGGAACAGTTTTTATCGTTGCCAAATTTAAAAAAAAGCGAAGACGTGACATTTGTGTTACTTTTTTATTATACCAAGCACGAGTTCGATAGTTTTTTAGCCAAATAATTCAAAGATCAACCACAGATTAACACATAAATATAGCCAAATAAAAAAGCTTAGTTTTACAAGTTTTTTAATCATGATTTGTTTTAAGATACTTGCGTTGGGTTTCTTTCACTTTGCAGTGGCAATTCCAATTTTGAAAGATTTAGAAATGGTGGATGATACAATGTCTGTTGGAACGTATGTGCGGGAGGCGAGAGCTGCGCCCGTAAGTACTACAAAGAATAATATAATTAATAATTAATTCAAATTTACTTTTTAGTATTTTTTTTTTTAATAAATTTAAATATTTGCATTTCTCACTCTTACGCATTATCTTTTTACTAAATTAATAAGTATATAATTATTTTTTTTAAAAATACTTCTTACCATTAACATTTCTCAGCCTGAAAATTTCCACAAATCTTATGAGACCGAGGGTGACGGCGAAATTGGTTACTCACGCAAGAAGACCGGAGGAGGGAAGAAAGGATACCAACATTTCGACTCTTACCACAAAAAAGCGGGCGACCACTACGAGTTAGAGACACAGGACTCATTTGGTCATGATGAAGGTCAAGAGGCAGGAGCTCACAGCCACCCACAAGAGAGACGAGGTGAATTAAGACTAAAACCTTTGAAACGGCCAATAAAACTGTTAAGAAGAGTTTTAAAATGGATTTTTTAATGTAAAAACATTAAGCTAAGCTGCTGCTTTTGCTCAAATATTTATTTGAAAAGATTATAAAAATAGGTCTATTTTAAATAAATTAGCGATATCACGATTTAACTATAAAAAGCGTTCTATATTATTAATCACATGATGTAAAATTACTTATGAGTTTTAAATAACCTAATTATAATAAAAAAGTTAAATAAATGATTTCTAATGTTATTATTTTTTATTGTCAAAATTATATGTACTTTATTCTAACAGAAAAATATCGTGAGGACAAACGTAATGCCAAAGAGGAGGAGGAGGACGAAAGGGACAAGGAAAAAGCACCAGTTGTAAATGATCATGAAGAATTAAGGTAAGGGCCTCTTCAAATTACCTATTATTTAAAATTATTCAGGAACATTTTTTTGTTTATTTATGTTATTTATTCTATTTTAACTCTGTTTTAGAGAGGGTGCTAGTGATGGCAACGGTGGAGTTGAATCTTACGGCCATGATCCTGCAGATTATGTGCTACCAGAAAAATATACTTATGGTTCTGGTGAAGAATATAACTTTTAAGTAACATCAGTGCTTAATTAGTTATTTAAAGAAAGAGAAAAAAAACTACTGTCCAGAGTAATAACCAAAGACTGTTACTTTTATAATGTTTCTGAATGATTTTACTTTTCAAGTATTGTATTCGTTTTATAGACATCAATCTACCTATCCTGTTACCTGTAAGCGTCATATCGAGCTATTCTTTTGTAATATCTGAAGTGCCTTTAAAATTGCCATCTATCGGTAACCTAGAATGCTATTTATAATGATTGTTTTATAAAATAAACTTTTAAAATATTTTTTTCGATAGTTTTATTTATTCTTACATTAAAATTCTACTAGTAAAATATGCCTTCATGTAAATTGTTTAGTTACAGAAAAGCAAATGTTTTTTCAAATATAAATAGCATTGATGAGGCCAGTCGTTGCGCAGGAGCACAAAGTGTGACCGTAAACGCGACTGGTTGTGGAATATTTATTTAAACTTATATTTCCATTTTTTCGCTCTGGTGTCGAGGCAAAGCGCGGCGCTGAGTTCCGCCACTCAAAACGCAATGTCTCCAGAATTTGGCGGAAAGTGGGGAACGAAGTGTCTTAACACAAGGTTCCCTCAGACTAACCTGCTGTGTGCGGGAAACATCGTGAAGCTGATTTTAATAACAAGAAAACTTTTTACAATAATCTCAATTTTCTACGCTTAAACTTATTTTTATTTCCATTAAACAATGTATATTGTGCGACTGGTTAATGCATTAAGCATTAACAAAACGTTGCAAGTGACGTCAAGCTGACAGCTAACTAGATGTTATTTTCTGTATGACATTTGTTTTGCTCGCGCGGCTGTATTCGGAGAAAGAAATATAACAAACGAAAGTGAACTAGATAAAAACTTATTTATCCCGTTATAATTTGTGATGTGAAGCCTGTAGAGATAACCAAGCGACAATGGGTTTTAGAACAATCGATATTATAACAGTTATAATATTAAATATTATACATTACGCGTATACGGGTAAGTACCTACAATTATTTAATTGAATCAATTCGTTCAGGACGTGCACGTATATGAGAGTACTTTATTCTTTTTAACAGAGAACATCCTGTTCTGCAATGTGACCAAACTGTCGAATAGTTGCCCGGGAGACAATCACATTTGTAAGGAAGAAACACATCGTTGTGAATGTGTGGAGGGATATACTAGCGAAGGGGATGATTGTATACCTATTAGTTCATACGCCTCCAGTCACGACGCTACAGCAGCTGTAGTATCTATATTTACTATAGCTCTTGTGGTATTTGGTCTAGTTCTAGTTATAAGGAAGTATAATCTAGTTGAATATGTTCGACAGAAAATTAATTTACGAAGAAACAATGATATAATGTATGAGGATGTTATGATTGGTCAGGACGATCCCCCATTAGTCCCATAGTCGCTTAATAAATGTTATTTATTAATATAATAATATGTTATGTGCTTAGATAATTGTTAAAACATCATACATTTTATATTGATCAAACTTGTATTGTATTTAATTTATTCCAAAGTTTTCCTGCTCAGTTATAATGTTATTTTATAAATATAGCTTTTCATAAATATAAATTCCGTAATGTGTTGATTTTATATTGTTTTCATGAAAATTTATAAAATTAAATCTCCCTCTAAACAAATTTAATTAAAAATAGTTTTTACTGTAATTAAAATGTATTAAGCATTTTTTTCTCAATTTAACATAATCATTTTAAATTTGTATATAAATACAGATATAAGACTCGGATATACTGAATCAAATTTAGTTTCAGTTACAGGTATAAAATTATTTTAAATTATCTATAATTTTTAGATAATTTTGGTTATGGATATAGTTATTTGAAGAATTACGTTTTAAAAAATCTGTAATTATCAATTTGTGATATTTGTTGTTTATCTTTATCTAGTAACAAAAGTACTTCCTTCATACATAAGTAGTGTGTCGGCTTGGCTAAGCCAAATCAAATGCCTGTCATAGAATTGCATTGGTACTCCACCAATATCCAATATCTATCCAGACTATGGCTATGGATATCTTTTTTTACTTCGGATATACAATAGTTACTGTTACAGAGCACTATAATACACTCAATAGTAATGTTCCATAATAAATTGATTATACATATTTTCTGCAAATTAAATACGATAAGATAGTCACTATTGTTTATTGTGTACACTACTTTTATTTTTAATCATTCTTGTCAATAATGAATGTCATCGAAGTTGACCTTTAAATACTGTTGCAATAAATATATTTTAATCCCATTATGTTAATGTTTGAGGTTGCAGACTGAATGTGATGAGTTCCATTCTTATTTGGGGAAATATATTATATTCACTTCTCGACTCTGGTAACAAAGTGGGTTTATGCATTTTATAATTTGTTTTCTTTTATTTATTCTGAAAATTTGTAATAAGAATATCTTTTCTATTTCAATAAGAAATATTAATAAAAAAAAATTATAAATTATTCTGTTTCTACAAGTAAGGTTTTTGTTATAACTTTAGATAATTTTAGGTTTTTTTATATTAATTATCCACATAATGAGCTCAATTTCACCAAAGACTGAAACAAAGCTGTATTGTATTTAATCTCTTGTGACATTGATTAATTATATATTTTTTAAAATTACTAACGAAACAATGCAAAGGTGAAATAGAAAACATTTTAACATAATAGAAAGTAAATTTTGTAACAACATAAATAATGATTTATAAATATAATTGAGGCCGCCGTGGCGCAAATGCACAAGGTGATTGTTACACAAAGGTTGTGGGTTCAATCCTTGATCATGGGAATGAATTATTATTTCACATTATGTTTGTTTCTATCATCTGCAACCAAGGTAAAAAAAACAGCGTTTAGTTTCGGCACAGAAAAATGAGAAATGAAGTGTCTTAACACTAGGTTCCTCTGCCTACCCTGCTATATCTACAGCGTGATGCTGACTTCTTTATTTCTAAATATAATTAATTAATGCTATGGTTTTTACTTTATAATTATTGATATAATTATATATATTGTTCTCATACTATTTTAAGATTGTGATTTCTGAGCAGCTCTTATTTTATTTAAGAATAAATGATGTTATATTCCATTTTTTACATTACAAATAAGATTTTAAATGGGATAGTGAAATTAATAGATTTTTTAAGAATGTAACAAATGTGAATAAATAATAATTACTTTTAAAATTGGCACAACATTGAAACAAAAAATCGTGCTTAATTTTGTACTAAAAATTAAAAGTTTAGAACATTTATTAATTATTATCAAATATAATAAATACAAATTAATTGTAAGTTTGAGGCTGTCGTAGCTCAGGGGCACATTGTAAACGCAATGGTTGTGGTTCGATTCTCACTCACAGGAATGATATATTTAATATTTTCATGTCCTTGCTCTAGTAACGAGGCAAAGCGCGGCGTTGAGTTCCGCCGATCGACACACCATGCCTCGACAATTTGGCGGGAAGTGGAGAACAAAAGTATCTTAATAAGTCCACTTCGTAAACTAGGATCCCATGTCCCCTCTGCCTACCCTATGTGCGGGATAAACCGTGAAGCTACTCGCAGTTTATCAAAAAATTCCGTTTGATTTTTATGGGACATCTTACCTCTGCATTGTATTTTTATTATTATTTTTTTTAATAACATAGTTGCGGAAAAACAAAAAGACATACTAAAACAAAGTTTTATTTAATTTAAGATTTTAAATAAAGAGGTAAGGTATTCTTACATTTTTAATACTTTTTTAAAATATTAAGACAAATAAATAGTAAAATGTATATAAATAACAATTTATTTTAATAATTAATCTAGTACATAATACCTAAACTTACTTTATTCCATATAACTTTAAAAACAATCATGCCGCCATTTTATTGCTTTTTTATTATTAGTATTAAATGTTTGGATGCCTTGCTTAGCCCATTTTATACATTTAAGTAATGCATTATACCTTTAACTATATTTGTTCATTTATACATTTCATTTATGATTTTTTTTATGTACGCTCCAGGGTGAGTCACCTCCAGGGTGTTTCCGAAGATTATTATGGCTGCCTTAATTGGTTTCTGGCGGTTTAGAGTGCACTGGATGGTGGTTGTGCCTGGTTGAGATCTCATCTCACCTGTCCCTCCTACGTACGGCTCTTGGACAAGTGCGACTGAGATACCTTCCTCTACCGCCATTTTGTATATTTCTGCTGTCGCCAGATTCCGGTTTTGCAGAGGGTCCGGATGTGCCCGAAGCCGAGACATTTGGCACATTGCACTAGTGGGGATTGATCCTCCACCGTGCAAAAGCCTGCAAAAGCCTATGTAGATATTCTCGGCCTCGGTGTATCGCTTGTATATAATTGGGAAAACCTGGAGTACGGGATGGGATTCGTGGAGGTTCCGGGTGCGCTTCCTGTAGCGAACCCGTATCCTCATGTCTGTCTCTTGGATGTTTTGAAGTAAGTGTTTGCTCTGGGATCTGGTGTATGCAACCAGTTTCTCGTTTGTGAGGCAGCTGAGGACTCCTCTCACGCACACTAACCGGTCTTGATTGGTGGGCTCCTTTATTGTAAGGGTTTGTGATTTTTGGATTTGGTTTTTTATAATGGTTTTGTTCTCTTTGGTATGACGACTTTCTGGTCCCTGGCCTTTCGGACCCGATTCACTTTTGCACCAGTAGCCCTGAGATCGAGTGCGTCTCTGTTCCTCGTTATGACGTTATCACTCGTCTCTGTTGCCACTTTGATGCAATGATCAGTGTGTGGTCCGGGTGGGGGGCCTTTGGCTTGGCGGCGGCCTGTGCGAAGGTATTCGGCCCCGCCACTGGTTGTTTGTCGCAGTTCGCGAGGTCCGTTACCTTCTCCTCGTCCCCCTGACGCTGACGGTCCCTCGTCCTCTTGACGGTGGCCAGGGTCTGTTTTACCTCCTGGACGGTCTCGGAGGAGTGCTGTCACGGTGCCGCGTGTCTCTAATGGTTCGCACCTCAGAGGACATTATCTCTAGTTTTTCCTTTATTTCGCATATTTCTGGTGTTTTATCTTTCGTGGGTATGGGAGGTTGGGGTTGTGGCATGTTGATTCTTTCTTTGATTTCAGTTAGGGCCGTTTCTATCGTCTGCAGGGACTTCGTCAGCCTCGCTCACTCCTCGGTGTCGTTGTATTTGTTGGGAGCTTGTGTCTCTGATGATCTGTGCAGATTTTCGGACACACGGGACGCCAGCTTGGCCACGTCCCGCCGAAACATTTGAAAAACGGTTAGCCAGAGATGTCAGGTGGCTTTCTATCCTCCTGGTGGCTTGTTATAGTTCCTCTCACTGAGTGGAAGGGGTCGCCTCTACGCTTGTTTGTGTCACGGCCAGCTCCCAGATGACTTTTGACAGTCATGAGTGTGCCTTTTTTATTTCCGCTATCTCCCTGAATGGTTGTTCGGTCTTGTAGCCCAGCTAGCTTCTTATGGCTTGGGCTATGGACCCTAAGCAGGGTTTTTTTTTTCCTTCTCGTCCCTCTGACTTAATCAGAGACTTTATTTTGGCGATTTATTATATTTAACTGATTTAAATTTTGAAAGAAGTGGCACTAGGCCAATAATGAGCTTGACTTTAGAATTGTCTGATTTTAAATAGCTTGGATAAATGACTGAATGTGCTCTAGAAAATTTACTGCAAACGCTGAATTTACTTTTAATTTAAGTTAGGTTTCCATCTTTAGCCTTCTGGTGGTCTTGAAAGCGCATGTTGCATTCGGGAAGAACAGTTTACATCCGGACGCCGTTTGGCCAGACCGGTATCTCCGGTTCCATTCGCCGATCGACTTCTGACGAAGAAGTCGTCTGGCGAATGTGATCGGACACGGCCAGGATGTCGGCTCTGTCCACATGATCATACCGGAGAGAACCGTCGGGGTGAAATAATGGCCTCACCGGTGGTTTCCTCTTGGTGAGTAGGCGACAGAGCCGATTGAGCGACGGCTGGTCAGTGCTGGCCTCACTGATGCGAGTCTCCCAGCTATCTGCAGCGGCTATATCTAGCTCTGTTTTAATTTGTTTTAATTTGCTCGCTGGCTCCCGTGTCCTCTGCCACTCGGAACGCGTCCTTCGCTTGTGCTCGAGCAGCAGTGTAATCTTGCGCGGGATTGGTGGCAGTCCTCTAGAAATCGAGAAGGACTGCGGTAAAGCTTCCCGCATGGCGTCGTGGATAGAGGACGTCAGGTTTTCCTCAAGCCGATCGATACTCTCTGCGTTGTCTAGTGGGTCCATTAAGGGCAGATGATCGGACCCGAAGGCGTCGGGATGGGCTTCAAGTTGGATGTTATCCAGACCCCGGTACACTACGAGGTCAATTGTGTTGGGTAAATGGCTGCTGTTGTGTGAGTAGTGGGTCGGTTACGGTCGGTGTGGTAGATCAGCGTCAGGGGGTGCGTGGGAAAGTATTACGGCTGACGGCTGTTGGACTGTAGCTGGTGCTTCCTTCCTTTGTTTGCCTTTCCCACCTCTCTTCTTCTTCCTTGCGCCCGTCCTGCCACCTTTTTCTGTTGGAGGGTTTGACATAAGGGACGACGCCTGGGATGGCACTGCGCCGGGCCCTTCTTACTTCTCCAGGCCTCTGTTTATTCTATATTTTATTCTACATAAGTTTCATTATATTTTCAATATAATTGATAGGAAAACATTTATTACAATAAGTTATAAAAAAAAGTATGATTGATATTTCTTTTTTTATATTGAAAATTGTCTTACCTAAAAATATCGTAACACTCAGAATAAAAGTGGCCTAGCTCAAAAATTTATGATTCATGAGAAATAACTAATGACATTGCAGTAGGATAGTGGCTGTCGTTAAAAGTGATGTTTGTGGGTTTGATCCCCACTCCGGAGATTGATTAGATGAGCAAAACAGAAAATCTTGAATTTTTTTAGTTAGATCACTTTTTTTAAGAGTGTGATGAGATGCACAATATATTATGTTAACCAATTTGTATGTAACAATCGTAATATTGAAATATTGTAAATCTAAGTAAATAATATAACGATATGTATGCTAAATAAATACTCTGTGATATCTATATGTTTTTAATTATATATTTTATAGCAATTCAACCTACCTACTTACATATTTTCGTTCATATTTACAATTCTGCAAATTAATACTAATAATGTTCGAAAATAAACGGAAAAAGGAGAATGTCATGAGAATTTTAAAAGTAAGTCCGAAATGGCTAAATTTTTATAGATAACATTATATCTGTATCTCATTTTCCAACCAATTTACATGCCATAACGACCCCGAATATTTTATTAGGTCTACTTATAAAACGAAAAAAATATCACTTGCTATGTTTTATTTTCATTACTTTAAGCAATAAAACTTCTTATAATAGGCATAATGTGAAACGTAGTAAGATATTTAACTAAATTACTAAGGATTAGGACTAATGCAGTCCCAGCTCGTGGCCCTTCGTATAACACTGTAAAAAATATTTTTTAATAATTACTTAAGTGTCATCAATAAAAAAAACTAATATTTTTGGGATATATGTGTTTGTGTTTTTAATAAATAGACTTTATTCATAATGTATTCGTGTTTCGGGCATTCTATATAATTAGTTATAGTTCGTATTAGTTATAGCATTCGTTTTAGGGTGAAGCAACAAGTCTTAAACGCGCTTTTCCTCGACACCAGAGCGAAGAAATTAAAATATAAATTTAAATAAATATTTAATTTCCTCGTGTGGGGATCGAATCCCGAACCAGTCGCGTTTACAGACACACTTCGTGGCCCCTGCGCCACTCATACATTAACATTACACTACTTACAATTTACATAATCCAAATTATAAGTATAATGCGTAACTTACTGCGTATATATAAATTTGAAAGTGTATGTGTATATGTATGTACAAACCTCTAAACACATTATAACACGCGACGCTGCCGTACAACAGCGCGGCGCACTGCTGCGGGCCGCGAGCGTCGCGCGCCCACACCAGCGCGGGCAGCGCGCTCAGTGAATGCGCGTATGCGAGGGAGTGGGACTTTGTCAACATTTGGAGACCTACTATAATAAAACAAAACGCTAAATTATACTAATATAAATTATATATAGATATGAGGCCAATCGTGGCACAGGGGCACTAAGTGTGAGAGCGAGCGTGAGCGGTTGTGGGTTCGATCCCCACTCGAGGAAATGAAATATTTATTTAAAATGTACGTTTCTATTTTTCGCTCTGCTGTCGAGACTGAGGGCGGCGTTGAGTTCCGCCACTCAACACGCAATGCCTCCAAAATGCAGGCTTAGAACACAAAAAGGGAAAGACCTAGGCAATTAGCCATTTAATTTTTATATATTCAGCTGGTCTCAGTCCCACTGAACGGTGATAAGTCCTATTTAAGATTATAAAAATATTAAATATATATATTAGGGGCACAAGCGTGCTGGGGCAACTGTAAACTCTACAGATTGTGAGTTCGATTACCTAAACTCAAACTCTTTTCCCACTCAAGCCACAATGTCTGCAGAATTCGGGGGAAGAGTGCGGAACAGAAGTGCCTTAATGGGAACACAGTCTTTTGACACTAAGTTTCCAGGTTACCTCTGCCTGTGTGTGCTAAAGCTAATATACATTTTTATGAAGTTAATAAATATTATGTTTTTAAATACCTTTGGTCTTCGATGTATGAAATGTGAGTAAAGTCATCATAAAATGGGATACAAATATGAACATAACAATGCCTGGAAACAAAAAAAAAACATATTTACCTACTAACAAAAAAAAGAAAGTATAATCAAATTCTGTACATTTTATATATTTTAAGGTACTAGAGTAGTCAGACAGACAAATAATATGTTTTAGGAATTATAAAAGTATTAAAGGACTCATTTAAATTATTTCCGAAATATCATTATTGCTCTAGTCAATTCAATTCATATTATGACAAAATTAAATTCTGTAAGGCAAAGCGCGGCGTTGACTTACGCCACTTCACACGCTATGTCTCCAAAATTCGGTGAAAAGTGGAGAAATGATGTAGGATACAGTGTGAAGCTAAAAATAATATTTGAAGTGCAAAACTACATAATAAATATTAAAGGCAAAACAAAATAAGGAAAATAAAATCATTATACAAAATAAGAAAACATAAAGCATACCAGAAAAAGTAGATAGAAATTGCACATAAAAATCCTTTTCCCATATAAAAAGATCCACCGAATCCCTCTCCGGTTGATTCCATCCTTTACAATAAACATTCCATGATTCAGGTAATGTTATATTTATTGGCAATGTACTGAAATATTTTAAAAAAAACGTCACTTTAAGTAAGTTAATCATTATAAACTAAGCAACTTTTTTAAGCAGTACCCCACTAAAACACTTCCATTCCCCATTTTCCGAATTTTGGAAGCTGTGCTTGTTAAATGGAAAAACTTGATGACTCGTTACACCTCATTAACCAGAATGAGGAAATGAAAACAATAAATATTTCATTACTCCGAGTGGGAAATGTTTATATTATTAAAGCTTATTTAAATTTCACTGTTGCAGTTATAGCATATAGGGCTCAAGTGACATATAAATTATACTTACATGAGAGTTTCATTATAATATGTATTATTACTAACAGTTATATTACATATACTATTAATGGTCATGTTAAATAAGCTATCATTTCTCCACATTGAAAATGTTTCCAACATTAACAATATTATAAACAATTTCCAATATGACTGAAAAAGAAAAAATATATATATAAATATTTTAATAGCAAGATCTTTGATTTATAATTTTTTTAGAAACATTTAATTTAAATGATTGCTAATAATAAAAAATTATTATTATTATAACTAAACTGTACATACTAACTTTAAATTCTGTATTATATATAACATGTCTTTGGGCTTCTTTAGACATTAGAACTAAATCTATCATCACTATAACAGGATCATATTCTATATATTTATCTACAAGTCCTTTGCATCTTTCCTGAAAGATAAATTAAAATTATAAAGTAATTAAAATATATCAATTATTTCTAGACCAGTTGTGGTTCAGGGGCACAAGTGTGACTGAAAACAAGATTGGTTGTGGGTTCAATCACTAGTCATGATAATTTAATATACTGCAATTACTCTAGTAAATAATTATTCAGAATAACAAATTACAAAATGTCCATATATATCCAATAGTTTGCACCTGCAGTCAGTAGTTAAACAGTGACAATATTCTAAACACTGGAGGTAACTTTGACTGCATCATACAGCGTTCCTCCATAAATGGACTATGTAGATTGTTTGTTATTCGGAACCAGTAGTTACTGAGGCTAACATTATTAAATACAGATTAAAATTTAATATTTTTAAGGTAACTTACACATTTTGTAAGTTTGAGAACTGATGGACCATAAGTCCTATATAGAGCAGCGGCCGCTTCACCGCAGTTAACGCATTTATATGGTTTATTTTCTTCCATTTCTATATATTTTTTGAAATCATTTCATTTTTTCATTGCTTTATTAATTATCTTTATATATGTCTAATTGTATATTTTTTAAAATAATTATTTCCTGTTTCTGAATAATTAAATATAATGGCGTAAAAATAAATAAATTTTAAGTCTAACAGGTTATGTTTTTGTTTTGACTTTTGGTTACTCCATTATAGATAAAAACAAAATGACAGAACATTTAAGCTTTCTTTCTTTCTTTGATTATGACCAAGATAATTAAAATACGGTAATGAATAAAATAATTATGAAAATTGCAACAACATGTGTTATTCAGTTTTTTAAATTATGATTAAATACTATTTATAAAATTGTTTTATGAAACAACAATAGAGCTAGCGACATCTGTGTGAAATGCCCACATACTCTAAAATGTAAATAAAACCAAATAACTAAAATTTGTTAATTCATTAAAAGTCCATCAGGTGGCGCTATTTCATAAATTTTATACTTTTCATTATTTATTAAATCATTCTCGCACTTGCGAGTCGATTTCTTGAATGAGAAAGAATTGTTGTTAACGTTATTCTTTACAAATGTGTGACGCTCCCACATAACCCTGGAATCGCTGACCAAGGCTTCCCACAACATTTGATTGAGAGCTTAGCATAGAGATCTTAGAATTGTAATCATCTGTTATATGAACCCTCGTATAATTTTTCACCCATTGTTTTAATTAACATTAAAATTAAATGTTATAAGTAATATAACATATACAATTACTACTCTTAGTTCCTATCGGTTTCCGCTCCCGTAGCTGACCGCAATATTAATTTTGTATTTCATGAAATTTTTCAGACCGTTTTTCAAAAGGCCGAGCCTGCTCTGCTATTAAATTCGAATGCGTTTTATATTGTGCGACACGATTTTTCCGTGTGAGGGTCATGTATTGGCTAAAAGCTTTTCCTTCTAAATGAGGGTCCCGTCGATGTGATACACGTGAACACGTAGTAAATTTAGTAGTAAAATAATTTGTTTTCTTTTTTGTTTTGTCACTTAAAAAATATTAGAACTCCCGCCATAAGGAGGGCAGTACGAAGAAATTGATTATAGTGACAAGGGGGAAGAGGTATGCACTTACCGTAGTGTTTCGTAGTCCGTTCTCTCTGTCTACCCCGTTAGCGGTGCGGTATGCTATAAAATAAAGAAAAAAATCTTTTTTACACAAAGCCGAAAATAGATTGACGTTTGTCTAAATAAAAAAAAAACATTAAATGATAAGAATCCAGGCAATTTATCACTGTACGGCGTGGAACTAAATCTGCGGTAGTGACTTAGTTTAAGCCTTGATAATTACTCTTTGCTAGCGAAGAGATTATCTGTACTAGAGACAGGATTTAAAAGGACAAGCTCGGCATGTCCATGAAAATTTCAAAATGTTCTTATTAAGGCTTACTTTTTGGTGTTGGTGGTTGGTTTATTCCATAGCTTGCACGTATAAATATATAAGCAAAGAGAACTTGGTAAATATTAAATAGTTCAATTAAAATAAACTGTATGGTGGATCTTAACGCTGCATTGCGACACACCATTTAACATCTATCTGACACGAAGTCATTAAGTATAATGTCATAACGTAGTAAGGGGGGTTATTGTAGGTTCTATTTTGATAAGTCCGAAGCATTGTCAGTTCTATGGTCTAGTTATATATAGCGCAGCGTTGAGTTTCGTGCAATATTAATTAGCAAAAGTTTAAAATATAACAAAGAAATAGATTAAAGTATATACTAGGCTTTCTCTCTTTTAAAAAAAAAATAATATCACAAACATTTATAGTGTAATATTTTTCCCCATAAGCCTTTGCCCTTTTATAGCAGGGTAAGTAGACGAAACTTGGAGTTAAGACATCCCTTTACCGTTGCGGGTGAAGGCGGAACACAACGCTGTGTTACTTTGTTACTAAAGAAAAGAAAATAAAACTAATTCACTGTACCGAGTGGGAATCGAACTCACAACCGTCACGTTTACAGTTAACCGCTGTGCCGTAGCGCTTCAATGTTTATTATATTGTGAAATGTCTTGAGCGTGTACTGGTTGCGTCGTCTCTTACATCCCAAGCAGATACCAGCCGTACAGTGTAACGGCAGCACGAGATTATTCCATTAGCGTAGCTCGGCTGCTTTCGGGCGATTTTAAAATAATTGGACATATAACTGAATCAGGCTACGTGGTTTAGTTGAAATTCGTTTATACCGTCAAAGCGCTCTCGATATTGAATATTTAATGGCTGGTAGTCGATCTTTTTTTTTGTATTTTTACGCAATTTCTGACGTTTTTAGCGTTTTACGGGCCAGATAGAGGGATTTTAGTAAATTGTAAATTAGTTACACAATTCTGAATGTTGGGTGTTAAATACAAACGCTTCACGGTTTCTTCCTTAAAGTAGGATAAGCTTGGAAAGTTTGTCTTACTTTCTTATAGTGATGATACCTTTTTAAGGATGCGCCTTTTGAGTAAGATCTTGACCGGATTGTATGAAACTGTTGGACTGGCAGATGTTGGTTGTCCATGATACTCATAAACCCTGACGGTGCTTTTCCTTTACGAACCCCGCTGGCGGGACTTAGTGTTAAAACACGCGTTCCTACTTTCCTCACAATTTTCGAGACATTGCATGTTGAGTAGCGAAACTCAACGTCGCGCCTTATCTGAAAGAACAGAGAAATGACAAAAATTTCAGTATAATCATTCTTTTGAATGGACTTTGGAACCTACAACCATTATCTTTACAGTCAGATCTTTGCCTCACTGTATCACGAGGGCCCTCGAACTCTAAATAAATAAACAAAATCGTAAGAAAAGCTTTTATTAAGAAGATCATCAGCTTAGTTACAATAAAGTCGTTGAGTAGTCAATAGAAACAACTAATTGTGATTATATTAAAGCCAAATAGGTTAAGCTTCTTTGTATTGTTATTTTAATATGCCGAAATTCGCGTAAGATAGTCTAAGCGATGTCTTACAGAGGAGAAAACAGCGATTTTTATATTAAAAAATTGTATAACGGAAGTTATATTTGTATGAAGTTATTTTTTTTTAAGTTTGTATACGGTTATATTGTGTCTAGATTCGAGTCACGGTTATGTAAAAGTTTTCTCAAAATTATTTATGGCTAATATTAAAAAAAAGCTTTTAAAAATAGGAGTATTCGTTCACGGCCTTACCTTGTACAGATCATAAATGGCATATGGCATATGATCATAATATAATATAGAACTGCGAAGGCGAGCTTTCAACGTAGTTACATCTGAATATAGTTATGAACGTAAAGTAAGTTACAGACTTTGATATATCTAACCTACATCCGGTTCCGGCCAGACCAAGTCAAATTTATTGAATAACCCTTTCTATCGATCCCATATAAATTTGCTTTGCTTCTAACTTATAAGTTCTCTTGAATCATTAATTTTATTCAAATATTGATGTGATTTTCTATATTAATCTTGTAGATTATTAGAATATTTGTGGCAGTAGAAATAGAAGAGAAGGTGATAAAGTTATTGATTCGATTCTATTTGTGGGAAAGCTTGTGTTAATTTTTAGTAGGGAAACGAAAATATTCCACCATCGGTGGGATCTCGTCCGCTATTATTTGGGATTTTTATATTAAGAATAAAGCTATAAGTAATTAAAAATCAATTTTATTAATATTCAAGAATGGCTAATATATTTAATTCAAAATTTTCAATAATTAAATGGTATGGCCAGTTTGCTTATCTTCAGGTAACCTAAATGTTATCTAAGAAACAATTTCAAAGGCCGTCCCTTAACAACGTATCCCCTCCATTATATTAATATTCACAGTACATCCCTCTCTTACAACCCGCCAGCTTACACTCAATTAAGCCTTTTAGCCGGGATTAGTGTTTCTAGATAAGGCTACTTAGATTATATAGAGGTTCCAGTCGTAGATTAGGTTTCATCAACGTTTATTACTATTCTCACGTGATTTAACAACCTTTACAAATGTTTTTTTATGCTAAAAGAAAAATTATTCAAATAATAAATACTAAGAGTACAATGTTACGAAATGAAATAAAAAAATAAGTATATAACTGGGTATCCAGAGAGTACATAGAGTTAAGAAAAGAAGGCAGAGTGAAGAAATGAAAATATTAAATATTTTATTTCCTCGAGTGGAAATCGAACTCAGAACCGTCGTGTTACAGTATTCTACGCCACAGCGGCCTCTACGTGATATATTAGGTTCCTATAATACCTCATAATAAGCCATAATGAAGACCATAAGAATGTGGGAATATAAATTTTGGGAATAATTACTAATATTTTGCGTCTTCTAAGCTTACTCGTATTTTGTATCGTAAATTTTAATTATACTCGCTAGTAAAACCGTAGCGGCTTATATTAAATCTTTTATTTGTTATTGTATCAATCAACTTTTTATTATCTTTCCGTTTTATTAAATTATGTATTTCGAGTAAATTAATAAATTTTATTTAATCGCTCTGGCATCAAGAAAGCGCGGCGTTAAGACCCGCCAATTAACACGGAACATCTCGAAAATTAGGGTGGAAAGCGGATACCTACTAGATTATATAATAAAAGAGAAATGAAAAAGCAATATATATTAATATTTAGTACTTTGCTTACAATTTAATTATTTGTCATCACGCTTCAAGTAACTTAAGTTAGTTACGAAGAAAAAATAGAGAATATATTTCAACATCCATTATCATTGATGGGTCCAAAAAAATAAATTAGACGTGGAATGAGGAAGAGCGGTATTGACACACTTTGTTGTAAAATTAAAGGAACTACGTATAGAAAAGACTATGTATAGAAAAGGAAGATTCTTAGGAAAACCTTAATGATGCCTTCTGGGTGCAGTAGAATAGCGTTTTTTAAATGTCACGGTTGGGTGTTCGATTTCCAATAGGGGGATTTTATTTAAATCATTTTCGTTCGTCTGCTTTGGCAGATAAAGCGTGGCGTTGAGGTACGCCACTCAATAGGTACACAACGTCTCGTAAATTGAACAGTACTTAGGGAACAGAGTGTTATAACACTAGGTTCCTTTTGCGTACCTTACTATGCAGAAAAAGATTCCCGATTTCGACGAATTGAGAACCTCCTTTTTTTTAAAGGCAGTTAAAAATCAACCTTCATTTTTGGCAAATTAAATCAGCTTCACGCTTCAGCAGGGTAGGCAGAGGGAAACTAGAGTTAAGACACTCCGTTCCCCACTTTCTGCCGAATTCTGGAGTCTTTCCGTGTTCAGCGGTACTCAACGCCGCTCTTTGCCTCGACACCACTTTATATGGAAATTTAAAATATTTCATGTCCTCGAGTGGGATGTCGCTGTAGCCTTTACAGCCGCACGCCTGTGCCCCTGTGTCAAGATTGGCATCAAGCCCACCCTGCTATCTAGAAAAATCCGTAAAATTGCTCTAAATAGGCTTGCTATTAATTATGATGTTGCCTTAGTTATTTATACAAGAGATATATTTATTGGTACTTAATTGATATTATTAATCAATAGAATTTAATATATTTAAATAATCATTTAACATATATTTAAAAAAAAATATGTGAATGCGTGGATTTAGTTTAGATCTATAGCTAAAGAAAATAAATAGAAAATCGTTACTTTTGCATCAAACAGTTAAAATTATACATCATAATTTATGATATCTAAAGCTATTTTCATCAGAAAATAGCTTTAGATATCATAAATTACAACCACAGCTTAAACTAAGTTTAAATTCAATAATAGTTCAATTAGAACCGTAACCGACGTAAACGTCTGTTACCACTCGCGGCAGTCAACTCGACGTAAATATATTTAACGAGCGCCCTCCTTCACTTACAAGTAGATCTTAGATCTACTTTAAAATCTAGTCACGTTGAAACAACTAACTTGGTTAAGACTTAAAGTAATTATTGTTTAAATTTGTTAGGATATTGAAGTGGTTGTGCTTGAGAATGAGAAATAAATGAAAAAATGAAAAAATAATAATAATAAAGTTCCAAAAAATCCTTAACGAAGTTAGTAGTAAGTTAAGGCAATATGGTGCTGACAGACCGCGTTTAATTGCGATAATCGTGGGTTCGATCCCACTTGTAGAAATGAAATATTTTACTTCTTTTCTCTGATAAACTAGGTGCGACGTTAAGTTCTGCTTTTAAATACATAATGTCTTAAAATTTGGATGTTCAATGGGGAATATAATGTCTCAACATATTTTTTTACCTACTTATAGTAAAAATAAGTAAAAAGTAAAGTATTTAGTTAATTAAAAGAACATAAAAGAAATTTTATTCGAAGCGAGTATTTGCCCGGAAAATATGGGTATTGCTTCAATCGACGGTTGTCGTGAACAAAACTGTTTATCGCCTTAGAAATTACTTCGTAGTAGCCTGGGACTAGATAAGAAATGTATTCTTTTCTCGTATTTAAAGAACTGTATTTCTTAAGTGGTTATTTTTTTAATATAAATAGTGTTAGGTCGAAATAAAGTAATAATACGAAAGAAGGTGTAATTATTATCTTTAAAGATAATCTAACATAGTAAAGCTTATTCAGTTTTAATATTCCCAATTTAGCGAGTTTAGAGAATTGGTAAAATTATAAATATAAATGCGTCTCGGGTATAGCATGGTAGACAGAGGGAACCTAGTTAGACACTTAATTTCCTGGTGCCCGCCCCTGATTTTAAAAGTCAAAAGATGAGCCGCTCCGCCATGAAAAATAGAAAACGGAGAATAGTTTCACTGAGTTTGGATATTATTAACAAAAAACATACATACAGATAAAATAGAAAATAATTATGTGTAATAATTTGGTTCGAACTATATATTACATTTATTTGGTTACAGCTATTTCAAATTTGACCACTGCAGCACTCATTTAAAGTCCTGGCGAATTATTCCAATTGAAACTGAATGCAACTAAATTAGTAGTCAAGTTTTTAATACTTTTAGTTCTTTGAATATCTTTTTTCCGCGGAAATATTGAAAAAGTTACAAGTTACTTTCACAAGTCGCTTCCAACTGCGCTTGGACTTTACGGAACCGAGTTAAGATTTAAATGTAATTATTGAATGAAATAAGTTTTTTAGTTTTTAACACTACATTTTCTACTTTTCGTTTCGTTGGAAAAGAGAAGTTCGCTCAGTGGCAAATCACACATTGATACAATATTTTATTTTAGACTCATAATTATTTGTTATGTATATATAACAAAGCGATATGGTTTCATTGTTTTTCTTGGGAAGTGATTTTTAGAATACACAAAAGCCGTTTGCCCAATGTCTAAAAATTTGTTTTCACTTTATAATGTACTTAAAAAGTGATGAACTGAGGGGCATCACTAACTTCTATTCCACATTTACATGATCATCCACGATATCTAAATTTCCCAGCTCTAGTCTCCAGTCTCTAGCTACAGATAGGTGCTCAAAGTGCACAACGAGCACACCCGCTAATTACAATTAGAGCACGCGAGGTGCGCTTAGAGCACAATAGCAGTGATTGCGCGCTGATTGCTGCCTACATACATACATACATACATACATACATACATACATTACATATTCGTTAGAATATCGAGTGTAGTTTGTGGTATACGTGATCTGTTTTTCATACATCTACGTTATATAGGCACATTTGAAAAGATAATAGGAAGTATGAGTTTTTTGGAATTTTGATAAAACTTTAATATGCTTAAATCTATGAAGAATCTTAAAATAACAGCAGATTATCGCCGCCCACACTAAATATAAAAAAGACCCACTATTGATATGTCCGCCACTCAAGACACAAGACCTCCAGAATTAGTCTCTTAACACTAGGTTCCCTTTGCGTACCCTGCAGTGAGGGGGATACAGAGTGAAGTTGATTTTTTTTCCCACTATTGCAATTTCATTCCACGATCTTGGATTTAAGTAAAACAATTACGTTACGTTCTCTATGTATATTATACACTTGTTTGAAAAAAGTTGGTCCCACAGAGCTATAACATTAGAATCAAATCTGCGCGTACAGTGCGCGGTAATCTACATAAATTAGGGTCCGGGCGTCTGTAAATAAAAACGCTGGCCCCGCATTTATCATATGAACGACCCTTGTAAACAACCTTTTTTATAGCATTCATTTGAGTTCTGTTTCGCATTCTGGATCTATATTCGTAGGTAATACTTAATTAAACTTGTTTATTATATATAGCTTTTATATAATAAAGTAAAAAAATATAAATTGTGGCGTTGAATTCTGCAGGATCCAGCGTAAAGCTAAAAAAACCTCCTCCTACTTTTTGATTCGATCTCAGAATAATTGTTAGATCAACAGAGTTCAGTTCAAATAAACCTCATTGAGTCCATTTCTACTCTTTAAGCCTTGTTACTATTCCGCCTCACTTCAAGAAAAACAAGACAAGAAACTAAGTTACACTGCAAAATATAATAACACTTCTTGTTCTAAGAAAATTGCAATTTTTAGATGAGAAAGTTATTGTTAGAGATTTTTTTTTTATTATCACTATTTTTTTGCGTTCAGTATAAATTTGATATAATTTGTTTTAAAGCCGCAAGGCTTCGACGCAAGAGCACAAAGTGTGCTGCAAAATCAACAGGTTGTGGGTTCGATCCCCACTCTACTAGGAAAGGAAATATATATTTTTATTTCTTCGCTCTGGTGTCGAGGCAAAGCGTGGTGTTGAGTGCAGCTACTCAACATGCAATACCAATAATTCGGCAGAGGCGAGGTTCCCTCTGCCTACCATGCTGTGTGCCCGATACACCGTGAAGCTGACTTGAGTATCCTAACACTATGTATCCTCTGCCTAGCCTGCTATTTGCGGGAACAGCGTGCAACAGTTTTTTATATAATATATATTTCAGTAACCCTGTTTTAAAGATCTAAATGTTATAATACTTTAAAATTGTAATTTTGTACCGGTAACATTATTGGATGGAGCTCTGCGGCCGCAAAGCCTTTCATTACTCGCCGCTGCCTTTAATCTTGTTAAGACGTCGTATTCTACACGGCACGCCACGGAGCTAGGACTGGGATCTTATATATTAATATATAATGACCACATTTATTATATAAGGCCGTCTGATAGTAAACGTGACGGTCGTGGGTTCGACTTCCACTTGAGGGAATAAATTACTTACATTTAGTCGTTCGAGCGCGGCATTTTAAGTCTCTAAAGACTATCAGAAAATGAGGAATTGAGTCTCTTAGTACTAGGTTCCATCTGCTTATCCTGCTATATGCGTGATACGGTGTGAAAGTAAGAAATATTTTACTTGAATCGGCTATTTTTAACCGACTTCAACAAGGTGTGAGTTCGTCATGTATGTGCTTCTACTAAATTGGTATGTGACTTTCTTAGAATTGAATATTGGTTGAGCATTAAAATTACTTATTTAAGCTGTCAATCGACAAATTCTGAATAACATATTGGAACTTAAAATTTTAAATGTAATACATCAACGAATCTACTCTATCATTTTTTTTATCTATTGTTATAAAAAAATATCAAATAAACAATAATAAATTATTATTCTGATTGAAAATTGGAGGCGCCGGGTATCGATCCCGGTACCTCTCGCATGCTAAGCGAGCGCTCTACCATCTGAGCTACGCCCCCCTTGTTACCGGGTCACAAGTAATGCTATTCCTTTACTAAAATGTGCACGACACAGAAAAGAATTTATTTAGTAGTCCATGGATTCACCATGTGGGTGGAAGTCCTTCTCAGAAGTTAAGCTCCTCGCTCAGAGCAGTGCCGTCTTCAATGCCCAAACCTAACTAGGTCTGAAATGAAGTTACCTGAAAATAAAATATTATTTAACACTAGAAGTGCCGAAGATTGATACCCCCCTTGAACCGCCGTCGTGACAAATTTGTCCCATTCTACTTATTATGTAGATTTTTGGTATAATACAAAAAAATATTATTAAAATAATTCGTAAAATATGTAGACCATATTTAATAATCAATTCTTATTCTTTAACAAACATAAAAGTACCAAAAAACAAAACACAAAGAAAGAATCAAATATTTCTAATACGTTCTAAGGTCGTGACAACTAACTGAATAACTCTTACAAAATTATAAGTTATTGAAATTAGTTAATATTATTATTAGGCCAAGTAATGCATTAATATATTCTTCATCAGTGATACATCACAGATGATTTATAACATTGCGTGGTAATGCCTCCAGAATTCGGCGGAAAATGCCAGCGGAGTGCATAGCACTAGGTTCCCAGGTTCCCTCTACCTACCCTACAATTGCCCACATTTGGTATCAAGTGTTTTTCTGAAATTCAAGCCTAGCTTAGTCATCCTTTCATCTGATACCTCACTTGGACTAGCGGCAAAATTTAGTATTGACACCAATTTTAC
>JAKRZM010000156.1:0-17005 GCA_036379175.1 Heliconius cydno galanthus | reverse complement strand
AATATATGCAATTCTTAGGTATATTAAACTTTATCAATCAATTTCTATTACTTCGGTTTGTGGAATTTGTCAGATTATATGTTTTTCGTAATCCTTGAATGATTCCCTTCAAAATAAAAAAAAAATTAGCCGCGCTCGAGAATGTCCAGATAACGTTTTTTTTTTACAACTTTGGAGCCCTCTCCCTCCTTTGCGTCACTCTCAAATTGTCAGATTAGTGGAATATACACGATTTAGCATGTAACTAACTTACCCTATCTTAATCTGACGCGCTCGAGAATGTCCGATGATCAATTTTTTTTTACTAATCTGATCCTTTATCCTAGACGCGCGGCCATACATAGGAAGCTCATATTTGGTGGAAGTACGTAACCGAGTACAAGGAATCCCCAGTATCTTAATCTGATGCGCTCGAATGACTCCACAAAGTCCCCTCTTCGCCGCCCCTACTATTAAATAAGTTTACCCGTCAGTTTACATTTATTACTTCAGGTCTTCTAGCATTTCTCTATATCCAGTTTCGTTAAGATAAGTGACGTCTAAGTTGGAGCTTGCATTCTGTTCCAAGCATGTCATTAAGAGATTGGACTATCAAATCAGTGTTTTTAAATAAAACTTTTCACCATAAATGAAAAGATGAGAGGAAACGAAACAACATTATACAAAATTTTACTTTAACGAATATTTTGAAGTATGAGATTAAAAAAATACATAATGCATGTAATGATAAGTGGAGAACGGAGTGTTTTTACACCAGCTTCCCCTTGTCATCACTATTATAACTAAAACAATAGTTTTGTATTCTGGTGGTATGTACTCAGAATAGTTCTGAGTCCAAATTATTTCGATTATGTATTTAACATAGTATTATTATATTTTATTTGGCTTCATCTTTATTTCACATATAGAAGGGTATACAGAGGAAACCTAGTGCTAACAAATTCCGTTCCTCACTTTTCACGTAGGAAATGAAAATAATTCATTGTAACGAGTGTAAATCGAATCCGCAACCGTCGCATTTACAAACCGACGTTGTACCACTGCACCGTGACGGTTTCTCTAGAAATATTTTACCTTAAAATATACACATACCCACCACATCGTAGGCATACACCCCTTAACTTGGAAACTTCTGTAACGGCCTTGCGTGTAATTTATATGTAAATGTAAGTAACACTGCAACAATCTCGCGTGCAGTAAATCCGCCTAATGAGACGTTCTGTTGTATAATTCTACTGAATTTGTTGAGCCTAAAGTAGCTTTAGACGTAATATACTGAGGGGAGGGGTTGAGATTTAAAAGAATTGCCTTATCCCTGATTTTATTATGGCAATTAGGGCATATTTAGGCTTCTAAATTTGGTGAAGGTATCAATTCTATACATATGTATAGAATATATATGCATATATATGCTTTTTCATATGATTATTAATTGCTTTCATACAAAAGAAGTTTAGTTATAAAAGTGATATATTTATATCTATTATCAAGTGCTTTTGATATTTATAATTTAAATAATATTATTTTAATCTCAATTACAATTAAATATATATAATTTAACTACTATGCCACGCAACTAGCCGCAAGCTTTAAGGTTTCAAACCCCGCTACGTTCAAATTTTTATACGTTTTCTTAATAAGTAAAATAATTTATTCCTTCAAGTGAGAATCAAACCTACAACCGTCGCGCTTAGAGTTACGCAAACGTAAAATTTACGTTATAAATCTCTAAGAGTATAATATATTTGATTACAAATAATATATTTTCATATAATAGAGTAAGGCTTTTAGTTGTGGTGACCTCATATTGACAATTCCCAGACGATATTCAACAAGTAACCGCACAACGTTATTATATAATGTTACATAGCAAACTACTGAATTATTAAGAGACCTTGAAAAGCCTTACGCTGGTTTATAATAGGTCTACGAGATTTGATATTTGTAGATGATTCCTTTTTACGTTGAAAATAGTGATGAATATCTATAATTTTGTCTATATTATTTCATTATACTCAAGGCACCGCATAGTTTTCGAGGTCACTTGTTGAGTGGTAGTGGAAATCCATTCCTCCGAGAGGAAATCGAACCCAAAACCATCGCGTTACAGTCAGACGTATAGCCGCTGCGCTGGTAGAGCCTCTAAAGTGTAAATAAACACTAACAAAATCTCTTTAGTCCCATAAAACACCGGCAAATATGTGAAATAGTGCCTTTACGTATTTTATTATACAAGAGTGCTGAGTGTACCAGCACTCTCGTATATAAAGTATGCCGTTTGCATGATACTATCGAGATATGGCACGAAAAGATGAGTATGTTATAATTAACTAGCTTCCCTCGCGGCTTCGCCCGTATACCACCTATAATTCTTTTAGTATATTGTATTTGCTAACAAATATAACATTTATACATTTAATATAATTATAAGTATAATTTACACATTCAATAATTTTTCATAATTCTGAGAGCAAGCACCACGTGGCGGCTGCTTGAGATGATGTCATCATCAAAACTAAGTTTCTTTTGTCTACTCTATTACATGCGGGATACAGCGTGATAGAAAAATTAACATTTCCCCAAATATATGTATAAGATAGATTATAATTAATAATCCAAAGAGCAACATATTGTAGGTACGATCTGTATTCCTTCACCAGATGTCGAAAGCTTCTTGGCTTTAATTTAAGCAATTATGAATGAGAATACGACTATAAAAAGTTAGTTTTCTTAGAGCTCGCTAGCTTCTTAATGGTGAACTACTAATGCGGACGTATCTACGTACTTTACTAATTTAATTAAAAACCTTTTCATTAGAATTTGTAGGTAATAAAACTGTTTTATTTATTACTGAGGTGTTATTTTATTCATTTAACGTTTACTCATCTCATAGAATATGTAAAGATATATTACTATGTTTGTTAATTGTGCTTAATTTTCTATAAGTATGTAATTTTTTATTGATAAGAAATACAATAATATTTAACATTCACTCTGGTCGACGATATTATGACCTTCACGCTGTATCCCGCTGTATCACGGCAGAGTAGGGGTAGGGTAGGTAAGTATAGCAAGAAACAAAACGAAAAGCACAAGTTAATGTAGTATTATCAGTATTCTCACTAGAGGGCACTTTTCAACGATAAACATTTCAAGTGAGCAATTAGCTTCGATAGTCGGGATTCGAGAGCGACTGAAATATTGTAATTTTATTTAAATGGCGCTACGCCGTTATTTATGAAGACACTTGGCGCTATCAAAATAAGGCTTTTATTATAATACCTTCTTAGCTACCGTTTCCTTTTGAATTTAAAGATTAGTTAAAAACAGTATGAAGGTTTTTTTTCCTGTGGGGCAGAACACCGAGAGAACCTGAACTGTCGTCAAATTTTGTTGAAACTAGGAAAATGAAACCAAATATATATTGTTTTTTTTTTAAGTATAACAATTTCATTTTTTAAATGATTTTTTTATCGTTGGCTAGTATATTGATGTAAAATCAATTAATATTGTTCAAATTATTTGAAATAAACAAGAATAGCCAAATAAATCTGCCCTACTTATCCCCGACGAAGCTTCTTAAGCAAATGATTTAGGCGCTGTAAGACATTTCCGAGGAATTAAAGATTTAAAATAACATTTCTCAGTGGAGTGTTTGATATAAAAGGAGATAAAAATGTGATAATCTTTTTGATCCTTTTGTGCTCTCTCTCTCTCTCTTTACTAACTGTAGTTCGGTCGATCAAGATATATTAATTCACATTATAATTATAAACTTACTTATTTTAACAAGAGTTTAAAACAAACCTGTCATCAACATCGGTATCGGTAAAAACGAAATGTACAAAACAAATATATTTTTCCATTTTAAATAAACCAACAAATAAATATTTTTCATATGAACGTCCATATTTGTTTTTCGTAACGGTCGCACTTCGTTACGTTCGAGAGCTTTCAGCTTTTAGCGATATCAGTTTGAACACTATGTATGTGCGTACATATATTGTCAAAATTGTGTTTTTGTTTAATCTAATGATATAAAAAAATATATGTATTTCGAAGATTTATGTTTACAGAATAGTTTACGTGGTATTTTTTTTAATAATACCTCTCCGTTTAGTGGGAAAGTGAGGAGAATTTAGTGTTAAAATATTATAATTTCCACTATTTACCGTCGTGGCGGAGTGTAAAGACGTGTGTATATATATGTGACGGTTGTGAATTCGATGTCCATTTTGGGATATTTATTTTTATTGCCTTGCTATGGCAGACAAAAAATACGCAATGTCTTGGTAGTTGGACAGAAAATGAGGGACAGAATCATTCTATGCGGGAAAGAGTGTGAAACTGCTTTTTGATTTTTTTTGGCTTATTGCTTTTTTGTAGATAATTTATAAAAAATATATTAAGTCCCAATACCTTAAATAAATTCGTTTACAAAGTTAATAAGCTCTACATATTAACATGTATGATCTAATATTGTAACGAAACTTATGTCAAATTCTAAAAATTCATGCAATTTAAGTAAAGTGTAGCATAAGCGCGATTGTTGACGGTGGCAGGACGCCAAATATATGTAACTGTGATAATGTGCGACGATGTCGGTTAGTCCGCTGTTACTTATTTACATACCTTATATATCACTTATTGGAATATCTCTCCGTTTTTTTACACGCTTTGTTAGATAGAGTCATGTTATAATTTTTTTTAGAACTAAGCAGAAAATCTTTTATTTATAATTTTATATATGTTTTACAAAAATTGCGGCGTTAAGTTCCGCCACTTAACGTACAAAGTCTCGAACAGTGCGTCACTACGAGCAAGTTTCCATTACAAATTTAAATTATCAGCACCGTTGCAGTAAATTAAAGTTTAATCACGCTTCTAGTTCAAGACAGGATAATAGTTGCTTCAAAATTGCGTGCCGCTTGACGTGTAATAGTCGAGTGCCCTATATCAACTAGCGAAAATGTTTTCTGTACTTTGTTAAAGAAAACAGGTTTTACATGAAAATAAAAGCCAATTGTAATAAAAGAGGTTATACTTAAATAAAAAATAAGTGAAGATAGTCGTGTTGTAGTGGCTGAAGCGTGTGATTGTAAGTTGAGGGTTCAACGGCAGGTTGAGGATTCGATTCCCACTCAAGGAAACGAAATATTTAATATTTACATTTATACGACCTGGTGTCGCGGCTAAGCGTGGCGTTGGGTTTCGTCAATGAACATGTAATGCCTCCAGAATTCGGCAGAAAGTGGGGAACGCAGTGTCGTAACTCTAGGCTCACTCTGCCTACCCTGCTACCTGCAAGATAAATCATGAAGCTGAAAAAAAAGAATCAAATCACCCAGATCTAAACATACTTCTTGCAAAAAACGTTACTTTTCGACTAAAATGTCGATTAATGAGTACATAAACGAAAACCAAAGGAAAGATTTTCTGCACCTATCTAGAAATGTATGAAAATGTTAAGAAAGTATGTATGAAATCTCAGATATTAAATTTTCTGTATTAAAAATCACGTAAAAATATTAAACGAAGTTTAAAATCAATTTCAATAGAAGATAAGAAATACAAGGTCGTATCGACGTTCAGATTTGCTATAATCTATCAGTTTGACGCGGAGTGAGTAATGGGGGGGAGGAGAGCGGGTCGTTAATGAGCGTGCCTCGCGCTGGCTGGTGTCGAGATTATGCTTATTATTACATCGTAAGGTTTTTTAAAACTTCTAAATATTTTTATTTATATGATTTTTAAGCTTCTTTTATCATTCTTCCACTTTCCGCCGAATTCTATAGAGGCATTGAGTGTTGAGTGGCGGAATTCAACGCCACGCTTTGCCCCGTTAACAGAGCGATGAAAATATGAAATATTTCATTTGCTCCAGTGGGAAGGAATCGAACCCACAGCCTATCGCGTTGACAGTCGGTCACGCCCTACGCCAAGTAAAAATAATCAAATAATCAATAAACCGAGTTAGATTTCTTTTTCGTAATTAAGAAAACATAATGATGAGTTCACTGAACTTACGGGACTCGAACCCGTGGCCCTTGGAAACCCTCTAAGCATTATGACCTCTAAGTCATAATTATGTTCTAATTGCTACGAGTGCGTTGAAATTCATATATTTATAACAACTTATTTATGTTGTTATGCTTATACAATACTAGCGGCTCGCGGCCCGCAGCTTCGCCTGCATGAACTATGTTATTATTAATTTCTGTCTCCATGACTACGTCCTAGTGACGTCTATGCAAAATTTGAGACTCCTAGCATTTGTAGTAACGAAGTTTCATACAAACTTGCGACCCCAAAAACAACCCCTTAGAAGTCGAATATTGCAAATTCCCGTCTTAGCGAGCACCTACGTCCTATAAATAACTCCTATGCAAAATTTGAGATTCCTAGCACTTGTAGTTTCTGAGATTTCGTGATGAGTGAGTGACCTTTCGATTTTATATATATAGATTAATATTTATAGCAATTAGTGGGAATAAGACCTTAATAGTAAAAAAAAATTACTCCGCAGTGCGCATTATATGTGAAATTGTTATTAAATAATGTTTTTTTGCTTAGAAATATATGAAACGATTAGCTGGACAAATGTGTTGTATTAAAATAATAAATATCCCTTATGTCCGTGGATATGAGGCCGCGGTGACCTTCATTAAGGTTATATATAAACGTTCCTGCAAACATATTAGAATCTATTTTCCTTTTTATATCATTCCAGGCTAGCTTCTACTAATATGTTATATTTTTTTCCTAAAATTACTTTGGTCTAATATACCGACAGTAATTGTCTAATTTGGTCTAATATTTAAAAACACACACACATATATGTATATATATTTCCGTTTTGGCAAAGCTCGAAGTATAAGGCTATAAATAAAAGAAAAAGTTAGAACATAAAAAAAAGTTTAAAAATAAAGTGGCCAAACTCAAAAAATATATTATATTTACTTTTAAGAGGATAGTTTGAGTTGTTGAGTGGTACTCAATACGCAATGCCTTGTGAATTCGGAGAAAATGGAGAATGGAGTAACTTAATATTAGGTTTCCTCTACCTACGCTGCTTTGTGCGGGATACAGCGTGATGTATGTTGTTATATAGAGATTTTTTTTTATTTGAAGTATTTATTGAATTTTTATTCAATTTTCCACTTAATAATAAGTAGATGTTATTGGTAGGATCAACCGCCACCACTGCGTTTAAAATATTATTAAAATTTATTTTATTACAGTAGGCACATATATCTCAACGCACGTAGTTTCAAAGTAAGCTTTACACAGTACTGTTTACATTTACCAAGTTTGCGAGTGAAGAGCGAATGTGGGGACACTGTTTGTTTAAGATGAAACGTCTATGATATACCGAGTCATCTATTCGCTTTTATAACTTGATATTTTAGTTGGTCTGTGCGTATATCAATATTGTTGAGTTGGCGAAGAACTTTACTTGGTTACTATGTTTTCGATTTTAACATTTAGTTAATTAATTAGGTGGCAAAATAAACCGTGGGATGAGCTCTGTGCATTTGCACAGATCAGAAACACCAAGAGAGAAGCCAGGAAGGGCTCGCAGTGATTGCTGATTGTGCTCGATCCCAAACATCCTAAGCAATTACGAGTTTTGTCGAGTTTCGCCAAGCACCCTCAGAAGTGTCGGTGTTAGTCAAGAGATTTTGACTTTTCACTTCTGTCAGATCAGTCTACATTGGTATATTATGAATTAGTGCTAAATAAGTATATTTGTAAGATTTGACAAGAGGCAAAAAAGAATCCGGAAAAACTTTTTTTTCTCAAATCGGATTTCGAATCAGAAACCACCATATTCAATAACCGGCACATTGTCAGAAAAATTATGAAAATCCTTATATTTCTTAAAAAAAAAATTACATAATAACATTCATTTATCATTTATTTGTTGTTTATTTTCTACAAAAACCAAAGAACACGCTTCGTATATCATTAAAAGTAGAATAGAACCAAAAATGGCGGGTCAACTAAAATGAAAAGGAATATTCTGTAGAGAATATTATGACAAAGCTCACAATGGACCTTCACTGCAAGCTCCCATAGACTCGACATTTATACTGAATGCCGTATAAACAATATTATATTTTAGACATATATATATTTATGGCATAAATATGTGCCTGTTTTGATCTAGAAAAATGTATATTTTTTTTATTATATGGTGGCATTGCATACCTATATTATAAATTCAAAAGTAACTCTGTCCGTCTGGCTGTCTGTCTGTCTTTTACGCAATCAGTGCCAAACCGCTAATTTAATTGTGATAACATACTCATATACAGATACTTGAGAGTCTCGAGATGAACATAGGATACTTTTTTTCTCATATTTGTAATATTTTCGAAATATACCAATATATTAAAATACTTATTAATTTGACATGCAATTTATTCCGCCATGTTAATAACAACCGTCGCTAAGCTACCGTTGCTAGTATAATATGAAAGTAAAAAAAAAACAATAGAAAATAATAAGAAAAACAAAGCACAAGAGTCATTATATAGCAGAGATTTTCGATAATCTATCAATTTGACGTGTCGTGATTAATGAAAGCGAATCAGTAGGCGGATGGACGGTAACACTTAACAACGAAATTGGGTTATTATTTTATCAAACTATCTGTTTTAATATATTTAAAGCCTGAAAAAAATTGTGAGTGTAAAAATGCAGAAGATGGAAATTTGAGTTGAATTAGAATTTTCACGATTGGAAATGCACCAACCTACACCTTTCCACATATTCCCCATTATTCCCTACTTTAAAATTTTTATATAAAGTGATCTATTTGTATGAGTAACACATCACTCACATTATTATGCATAAAACGTAGTAAATTTGATGAGTGTTGAGCTTAACGCGCTAATGCCTCTACAGCTTGTTTTTACTTTGAAAATGAAAGTTTACCTTAATCTAGGTAAGTAGTTTAGTTTAGTTAATTTTTGTATTATTTTTCTTCTCACTAACTTTAATTTAGACATCTACTTATATTCGCTGAAGAATTTATAGTGCCCTAGTGTTAAACCGAAAAAAACATTTGCATTGCTATTAGGGGGCTATATAATACAGCAAAAGCAAAAAAAGTTATCTTAATTAGAACACTTTATTGCCTTTTCGTCTTGACATAATTTACCTCGTTACCAGAGCTAGAGGACTCCCACAGCTATTTCATTCCCTCGAGTGGGATAGAACCCATATCCATCGCCTTTACCGCGTCGGCCTGAGCAAAGATACATGTAATTTGAAGTATTAAGAAAATATATAAAACAAAGGGATTTTATGTTTAATGCTTGGAATTGGGATTGGATTTAGATTCGAACGAAATGATTTAATTGGATTATGCTAAGCAATTTAAAGATACCTATATAGATACGTAAAAACACATAAGCAGTAAAAAAAATAAAAAAGATATAAAATATACCCTTTGGCGCTTCCCTGATGAAGGGGTCGTAACAAAAAATAAATCAACTTGACGATTTATTAAAAGTAAAAGGCGTCATGTTATAGAAATAGGAGAGCAGGTGTTATTTATTACACCGCCTTGTAAACCTTTCTTTTAGATTACTTGCCAAATATTATTTTTATATATACAGGGTGTTTTTGTCATCACCACTTTACATGAAAGTTTAATTTAACTACTCTATAAACGCCTGATAAAATAACAGTAAAATAGATTTTGTCAAAAATTTAAAAGTAATTTTTTCAAACAAAATAATTAATAAAATTATCGTTACCTAAGTTAATTATCGAAATCGAATCGTAGGTATTGGCGATGAAGTTGAACATTGTTTATATTAGGTCTAGTATATAAAATAGGTAATTGCTTAAAACAGAACGAGAGAAATCCTTTTCCCGTTCTCGGTCCACCAAACGGTCGCTTACCTCTTTCGCCTCGTCTACTGTCATCAACCTCCTCATACACGCCCTCCGGGGAGTCCTCATTTTTAAACTTAATACAGTTCAAAAACATATCGATAATATGATATTTTTACCACGTCTGTAGCTATAATATCTTAAAGGATTGTACATTTAAATTATAAAATGTAAATTCTAGTATAATAAGTCAAATAACAATTTTAAACTAAATATCTTATATATCCAAGATATAATGAATGCATAAATCTTAATGAGCATTAAATATCTAAGCTGAGTAAATCTTGATTATGCTAAAATAATACGTCTGGGTAAATAAAACGATTTAATGTAATTTAAACTTTATTAAGGCTTTCATAACCCATTGGAAAAGCGACTGACTGTAAGCGCGAGGGTTTTGAGTACGATTCCCGAATAAATATATTATTTTCAGGTTCCCTCGCAAGGGCAGGTACGACGGTAAGTTCCGTAATACACAATATTAGAATTCAGTCAATAAACAGAGTATGGTGGATCTAGAAACAGAGTTCCCCTTCATGCTTTCCCAGCTGTGCAGGAAAATGTGGGAAACTAAAGAGTTGAATGGAATTGAATTTGAGAAATATCTATTTACTTTAGCTTCCCGCTTTATTCCGAATATAGGAGGACCGACAGAGGGAACCCGGAATTTAGTGTTAAGATACTCCGTTCTCATTAAAACATTTCTGTAACGCACTTTAAGCCGAATTCTGGAGGTAATGTGTGTCAAGTGGCGGAACTTAACGTCGCGCTTTGTGAATGTTGAAAAATCTCTTATAGTAGCAACTAAAACTTCCTAATCAGGCAGGCAGGCCGGTTATTTTAACTTTTTAAGTTCAGTAAATCCGTCTTCGTTTTCTTGTCACTAACACAGAGCTAGCACCACATCGGCTTAGTGATATTTCACTACGTATAACCTACTTTAAAAAGAATATATATCAAATATACATTTTAAACTATTTTTGTAGCTGATGAGAGCCGACATGCCACGACAATGGAACGAAATTACAAATTTAATATTTGGCGCAAGAACGTTAATTGATATTAATGAAAATTCATATTATCTTCGTAAAAACCTTCGTTATTAATTTTGCAAATTTTGGCGATTTAGGAGTCAACGTTATAAATCCGTATTGTTTATAGCGGCGGTTAATAAATCATGGTTGACGGGCTTACCTGGTGTTGTTCTGAAAACGTCTTTGATGGCGGTATAACTATATAATTATTCGTTATATTGGATAGGTATCCTTTGCTAGTCAAAAGCGAGTTGGACTTACTCACTGAGGGTTCCGTGTCAATTTATTGTTAGTAAGTACAATTTATAAAAGTGGTAAAACCTACGTTATATCATGTCTACCTTGCAATTTTCAAATATTTTTAGGGTAGCTTATTTTTTTTCACGAAATAAAAACATTTCATCAATTTAATTAAATTAAATCAGCTTCAGGCTGTATCCCACAGACAGCAGGGTAGGCAGAGGGATCCAAGTGTTAAGATACTCCTTCCCCCACTTTTGGCCGAATTTGTCGAGGCTATGCGTGTTGAGTGGCGGAACTCAACGTCGGGCTTTTGCCTTGGTGTCAGAGCGAAAAAAGAAAATATTAACAAATAATAATTCATTTCCTCGAATGGTAATCAAATACACAACCATCGCGTTACAGGTACACCATTATGCCCTAGCGATGGCCTCAACAAAAATAAAGCTTTCCCATAATAAAAATACTGAAATAACGGTCCCCTGTTGTCAGAAAAGGTTTGGGGACCTTTGTAATATATCGCCTGGAGGGACGGTCGTAATCACTTGTAAATTTAGCAAAAGTTACTTTTCTAATATGGGCTCTCTAAATAAGCAGTTCAATAAATATCTGTATGTTTATGTTTCAGGTACGAGGAACCTTAGTATAACAGAAGGCGAGTCAGGAGTTCAAATTCTGAGTTATTATTTTTTTTATTTATAGACGATAGAAGAGACAACGCCTGTAAATTGTATGATGATATCTACTTGGAACGCTTAATTATTATTAATTTTTTTCCTTTCTGCTAAGATAAGATTTTGGGTCCCCCTATTAAACACACATGCCTTGAAGTCGGGCAGAGAGTGAAGAACGGAGTGTTGTAAAATTAAATTGTGAAGCTTGGGAGTGAATTGTATACTAATAATACGTAAATTGTATTCTAGAAATATTTTATAATTATCTATATAATATCCTTATTTAAATGTAACAAAATATTCCTATATAAATCCATTGTCTAAATTATATTTCAAATATTATGAAAGTAAATGAAATAAGTGAAATCCTAAAGATTATATGACAGTCACACATACCGACTGCACTACTGCGACATCACCTCACAATATTAAACATACAAAAATTCTCAGACGTTCATAAAAAGTCGAGACGGAGAATTAGCGAATAGTCGTTTTGATGTCTATTAAACCTTAAGTACTGGAGCGTTCCGTTGCGTCGTAAAGAACTTCAATAGCTGAACGTACAGACAAATTAACGACATTTTTTGTTTAACGATTATATATATGTATGTCGAGGCCGTCCTGGTGCAGGGGCACCAGGGTGTGACTCTAACGCGACGGTTGTGGGCTCGACCCCCATTCGAGGGAATGAAATATTATTTATTAACCTAATTAAGAATATTGAACATTGTATAAGAATTATTTACCAAATTTCTCAGAAATTAAGTGGAGAATCGGAAACGAAATATCTTAACCTTGGATTTCTTCTTTTTTTTGTTGAAACATTTTATATTACAATCCTATACAAAGCCATACTTCTAATTAACGTAAACCTAGTTGTATTTATAACTCTCTCTCTTCGTGTCATATTTTTCCTTACTAACTAGCATAGTATAAAAATTAAAATTAAATTTTAAGAATCAAACCCTAAATGGTCGTGTTTATTTTTATAAAATCTTAGTAGAAAAATCCTTAGATCTTTTCTACTATCTTCTTTATCACATCTGCTTCGTAAGACATTTATCCACCTTTATCGCTTGTAACTTAACTGCAGCTTAAAACTTAAAAGCTCTTTCCGTCAGTTGTAAGCGTTGAAATAAAACTTTAAGTGGGGTTGTAAGTTCAACTTAAAACTACTTTGGGCGTGCGGCAAAATGATAACAGCGCTGTTATGTGATAATAACACAATTTAACGAAATTTTCGCTTAATATTGAACTATATTACATAATATTAATAATTATATTCCCTTTGTATGATCGAGATAATTGCTCAATGAACTGAAATACCTTAAGGAGGTAGGAAATATGAACAAGATAGCTTAAATGAGCTTTCATATTATAAACGGAAGATGCTGAAAACCCAAATAAACGACGTATTTAATCATATTAAATTATGAAGATTGTAGCTATTTAGCTGTTTTGCAGCATTTTACTGGAAATACAGCGATTGTAGGTTCAATTCTCAATCGGGGAATTATTCACAACATCCCGATCAGGCACGCGACGACTGTAGGTTCGATAAGCACTTGTGAAAATAAATAATTTTAATTTTCTCGTCTCGGTCTCGTAAGTACATAAACTGTGGCGTTAAGTAGATTCGTCTCGATAACAGAGTAGGCAATGGGAACCTGGGAACCTAGTGTAAGGACATTTCGTTTTCCATTAATACACTTCTGTTTCTCACGTCGCACGTTTTTGCTCTGGCGCTACGGCGGCTCTTGTTCCGTCTTTTCTTCTATAATGAGTATATATAAAATTTTTAGTAACTTCCATATACTCGTGGTAATACTAAAACATTGCCATCGTACATCTGGTGCATTTTACGACTTCATAAAATGTACTCGTATAATAGATGCGCTTCTACGATATTTAAAATTAACTACCAGGTTACGGTGTTAGGTGACGCGAGTTGTCTTATGTTCCATGAAAATGTAGTTTAAACGTTTATATGAAACAATAATATGAACTAACGAATATATGTATGTATGTCTAACTTAGGTTTTAACCTTGTGTTCTTCAGCACATTTATTATGAGGGAGCTTTTTGTTAACCACTTTTATTGTATCTTCCCTCAGATAAACATGTGCGGCGTTGGGTTCCGCCGATCAATACATCCCAAGTATCTAATAACAAGGTTCATTCTGCTATTTTGTAAAGAAAAAGCAAGAAATAAAAAATAGAACTTTCAAATATACGGTTCGGTTCGGTTCTTTATTTATGGCGCTTCGAGCCTTTCAAATATAATTAACTTCACTGAAGACTTTGTCTCATATTTCGAGTTAATGAAGAGATCTCGCGGTCTCGAGCAGCCGCCGTTAAAAACTTTCACAATGGGGAAAAAAAATTGCTCTTTTGAGCTTTTTATCGAAAATATTTTAATAAAGTATTAATTTGATTATCTCAATTTATTGTTTCATGAAACGGTGTTTAATGAACTTGTGTTTTAATGGACGTTATAAAGGTTCTTTTATCATAGAACTTAAATTTTACTTTTAAAGTAATAAATTTTTTTACAATTATATCATATACAAAGACTAGAAATATTATATGTAGATAGCATACACTATTTTCAACCAAGTAATCTTCAGCTAGTATTACTTTAGTAGTTTAGATTAATATTTTCCCCCAATTTAAATCGAATCTATAACCATCGCTTGTACTAAAACTAATTACGCTATAAAGAAATGAAATTTTAATAAAGTTTCTCTAAGAAAAAGAACTTAAATCACAGAGCATCCAAGAAAAAGCTATCTTTCAACAACATAGTTACGGCTACAGCGGAATAAAAATGAGTTTTTAATTTCCGTAAACAGCTTATAGTACGACGTGGGTAATAAACGACTTGAACTATTAACTAAAACTTGGTTGTAACAAGAAGCCTGGATAATCTCAGAGTTTCTAGACCTATGTTGAAATAGATTTTCTTAATTAATTTTCCATTTTATTCTTAGTATAGGCCGTCGTAGCGCAGCGGCAGAGTGCGACTGTAAGCGGATCGATTCCTACTCGAGTTATTACCTACCTGACAAAAAGGTGATTCTTAGAAGGACCGTGAAGAAATGTTCTTACTTTTAGCTTAAAAAAATATAAATAATAAATAACATTTAAGAAAATATTTTATTAAAAAACTAATGTCATTAGAAACAAAAAGAAATATTTTTTTCCATTTCACGAAATAAAAATAACACAAAATAAAGAAATACATAAAATAATATCAATTTTTAAAAATACTAAGTAGCTACGATAAAAACATTGGTGATAAGAGAACTGCCTCATTTGCCGCATTGAATACTTTAAATCACCCCTCACGTGAGATAAAGAACATTATTTGTTACGACGACAATATGAATAAAATGCTTTGGAAGAAATACTAAGAAATACATGTGTTACCTTTACGCTTATGCCGCTTATAGCAACGTATCTTCACATTGGGCATGCAGCAAAAATCTAGTGACTAGGCACTCCGAAATTTCGAGACATTCTATGATGCCTTGCTGAAAAAATTGAACGAGGAAATTAAAATATTCCACTCCAGTTCATGATTGCCTTAACTATTAATGAATTTTCATTGTTTATTAAATAAAAGTAGAGAAAAATTATATATTTTTTTTATAATTTTAATATCTTTACAACACATGGACATTTAAATTGAAATTTGAAACCCACTATTTATCAGTTTCAAGCGCCATATGAGTAAGAACGATCATTTGTACAAGATCCTTACTTAAGCGGACATTACTCACTTCACGCGGTTGTGTGAGGAAAATGATCGTTTTATAATCTTCCTAGAGTATGGTAATTTCTTTGTCTTAACCAACTTTAAATTTACCGTTTGGTCTAGAAGGTAAGATTTTTAAAATTTTAGTCTATATTTATATGTATTTAGTCTATTCTTTATTTTACTTTGAAATTAAGCTGAAAATCTTTTATTTGATACTCGTTTAATACTTATTTAGTTGTCATTATAAGTTTAATAGTGTTTTTTTGTGGATATAAAAAAAGTTTAAAGTTAGCAAACTCTACAAGTCGTACAATAAAATTGAGTGATTGTAGCGCAAGTAGCGTAGTGTAAGTGTTATTTTAATAGATATTTTCATTATTATTATTTTATATCAACTAAAATAATATTCTAAAATATTTAATGTTACATACAACCGTGTAATAGGATAGCTTTACCGACCCAACGTAGCCTTTTATGGAATTTTGTAATTAGATGCGACCTCACATTATACAGCTTCAATTATCTGAGTAAAGTGTACTTCTAAATAAATTTATTTATTTTACAGCAAAATTAAAATTATTATTATACTTTAGAATCGTCATATAAATGTATCACTGGTTCGAAAAACAGTTTAACTAAGAAGAGGTGGCAAGCAACTCAATAGTTACTCTTACAAAAAGATCATTATTCTATGTTTTTTGTAGCCTCACACTGTATCCTCCACATAGTAGGATAGGCCGAGGGAAGCTGGGAAGTTATCCTAGCGCTTCGTTCCCATTAAGACACTTCCGGAAATAATTCCAAAAAAGGGGGGTCCCTTTCCGTGGAATTATTTAAAATGTCCCCATCACATACAATCAATAATCAGTTGCACCACAAAGGTTTTATATACTAAATATAAACTTTTAAACTTAAACTCTAAAATGCATAAAATATTCCCAAATATTAAATACAAACTTTCATGAGCCAAATTTACAGAGTCTAATATAGCGTTGCACCCGAAGCCTTTTATTTATCCTCACTAAGCACGCCAACCTAGTTCTGCTTATTACAATGAGAAAAGTTTGTTCGTGAAACCTGAAATTATGTGTTAGTTGTATTTGTAAAATATTTTTTATTTTAAGCCGTATCCCGCATATAGCAGATATGCAGAGTGAACTTAGTGCTAAAATTTCTGCTTTGGTAAGGAAACAAGGTGCGGCGTTAAGTTTCACCACTCAACCTGTTTTTTTTAAAAATCTAGTGACAAGTTGGGAATGGAGTAAGACACTATATTTCCCATGTAAAAAAAATCTAATTATTATTTCAAAAATTTAAATCTTATAAAGAATTTAATAGGTTAATCTATATATATAATAAAACTGTAAGGGGGGTAAAATCTGTACATTGAA
>JAKRZM010000154.1:0-12026 GCA_036379175.1 Heliconius cydno galanthus | reverse complement strand
TCTAAAGTAAGAGCTTGTTTTGTTTTAAAATTATTATAAGCGCATATTCATATTTGTTTTATACTAAATGATATTAGAACGTTTTTAGTAGAAAAGCTTCTTGAAAAATATTTTGTAGTGATTCTGCTTAAAGTTGTTTCTGTTAAAGATAGTAAAAATGGTGTAAACTATAGCCTCATCTAATAGTGCATATTGGTAATAATTTGAACGTTTATTATACTCCTAAGTTAATAATGTTTTATTTATTCTATATAAATAATAATATTTTAGAAAAAATCAAGAAGGGGAACGAATTATTATTTATTAATATTTTCCATTCATCGCTTTGATACCAAGGCAAAAGCGCACCGTTGAGTTCCACTTCTCCACACGCATTACCTCGAAAATACGACGAAAAGGAGTGTCTTAACACTAAGTTCGCCTTCCCTGCTATATGCGGGATACAGCGTGAAAAAACTATACAAACAAGTGATTGCTATCAGTAATTTAAAAACGAAAATTAATGGTTAAAAACAAGCCAGCTTCTGAAACACGGCTCGCTCTAGAATGACATTTAAAATTATATTGTATGCGCTGAAAACTGTACCTGACAATCATCTCATACTCATATATGGAGCATCAGCTAACAACGATAATTAAAATTGGCTTAACTGTGAGCTTTAAATTGAAAACTTGTACGAAGTTATTACGCCAAGTTAAACATGTCCGCGTTGTTAATGCCACGAGATTATGTTACTTTGAGAGGAAAAGGATTTTGCATTCGTTTAGTGTCGCGTCGCTTAAAAATTATTTTCCGTATCACTATATTTTATGTTTTAAACCTTTTTGAGCTTAATTATTTTATTCGGATTTGCTGAATGGAATGAAATTGAAATATGGTTTTACATTATAATAAACGTTTGTGATGTTAAATTAAGAATGTTGAAGTTGTAATTTTTTTGAATAAAATGAATAAATTTCAATATTGATTTGGAAGTGTTTTTCTTAGTGTTTAAAGTAATTTTTCTTTTCTGCATAATAATTTTCGTAACTAAATGTTTGTTGAAGTTGAGATTATGTATCTTGAAAAAAAGGAACCCTTTGTAGAATCAGTTTGATATCTGTGGATGGACAGACACGTACGACATTTTTTTTTATAAAATCGAGGAGGAGGTGATCAAGTAATATCTATATTGGATATAAGTAAAATATTAACTTACCTACAGAAAAAATAAACTTCCAAGTTAACGCAATTAAGAGATACGAGAGTTTATAATTGTATAAAATTCGCCTCGTAATCCAACCCAGGCCCATACTAATCGCTGACCTAGAATTATTAAAATTATGCAAGAAGTGAGAATTGGAGAGAAGAAAATGGTAATAATGAGCTCAACAGTTATAGTATATTTTATATTTGCAGTATTTAATAAACTAATAAATCCCATAAAGTTACTTTTATTAACAACATTTAGAGAGAGAAGATAACAGATATGTAGTGTCTTTCATACAAAATCGTACTTTATTTTTCATATCATTTTACTGTCTCGCACTTTTTTTTTCATATAATAACCGTTAAGTAATTGCCATACAAATGCCCTAAAAATCGAAAATGTAACTTTGGCAAGTTTTAACACGTTACTATAACCGTATACGTAGATAATGAAAGGGAAAAATGTGATGTTCACCAAAAAAGGCGGACATATTTCAAGATTGAGTGATAGTGTGGATATTACGGGTAGCCATTAGACCGCCTTTGCTCTAATGTGATACTACCATAATGATTTTATGTTAAATGTCACATACATATGTCTCATATACTCAATTAATTATATAGCTATAAATAAGAAATAAAATGTTCCAGAGATTAAGAAAATGTTATAGCCTAATTAAGCTTTTCATTTGTTATTGTTCCAATTGAATTTGAGTTTACTAACCAGTAATGGTATTCTGGAGTATTATCCAAAATACGATTTTACTTTAACGGTGCATTAAAATAACTGAAACAAAAAATTCATTTATTAATATTAGTCTTACATGAGTCTTCTGCCACTCAGCACGTTGTGTATCAACTAAAAGCGCGGAAGGAAAGCAGAGAACGGAGTGTTTTGACACTACCGTGCTAATTACTTACACTGTAATACAGTTTGTGATCGTTCATAATTCTACTGCTACGGAATTCAAAGGTTTACCATCGATTACGTAAGAATAGATTTTAATATTAACATTCTTTAAAATATATGTACAATTAAATTTATTTAAATTCTCAAGACATTTCGGCGCTGACGTTCAAGGTATGTCCGAACAAAGCCTCGTGTTGTGTTCCAGTAGCTCTCAAAGGGTCTATTTACAGTGAGTGAATCACGGGAGTGACATTGACGGATAGTGTTTGGAGATACGAAGACTTGGCATGTAAACAAACGTTATTTATATATAAACTTTTCTAGGATACCACTAAACAGTTATAAACTTTCTTTAATGGCTCTGAAAGTTTTATACAAGTAGTTTGCTTTTACTGATCTAGTTATTTTTGTATATTTTGTTTACTACTACATTCTACGTAGATTAGAATTGTATTAAATCGATGAATGAATGATTGTTGATGATAATTAATTTCTACAATATCTGACTGCAATCACGATGAAAGTGGGTTTTGATATCCACTGCGAAAATGACTTTTTTGCTTAAATATAATAAAAATCAGAAAATAAAAAATATATTTCACCTCATATTCTTCCCATTCATACTAAATTAAAAAAATATTCTAAGGAATGCTTAAAAAAGCTGTAATTTTTATAAATGTGTACGACATTTCAAGCAGTATTCCAAAAAAATGATGTCTAAAACATGACAGAGGCGCTCGTCTGTTTATTATTTAGCGGCATTGAATTTGACGTGATATAACCGCAGTGTTTCTGGCTGCGTTCCATGAAACCTATCCTGAAATTACACTTGGCTTTCTGTTGTGGTGCCATTGTAACTAATATAATACCTATAGACTTAAATGTTAAGAAAATTCAATTTATGCTTAGGACTTAGTGAATGAATCTCGAAACGTTGAAGATAGCCTTTTTGTATTTTTTATTTGAATTTTTATATATATTGTACTTTATATTACCAGAGGTAGTCAGATATATTTTAGTAATAATTATTAATTATATTCTATAAAATGTTTCCAGGCTTAATTATCCGTTTTAATCTAAAAAGAAACAAATGAACAAATCTATATATATAAAAGGACTTGTCCTTACTGACTGAGGTAAGACGCACGCACAGCCGTAACCGCTCATGGTGGAAACGTGAAATTTGGACAGATGTTTACTTTCATAATCTGAACATCCACTAAGAAGAGACTTTGAAAAATTTTAACCCTAAAGGGATGAAAAAGGGGTTAAAAGTTAGTATGGAAAAAAATTAAATCGGCACCGATTCTGATCAAAACTTAAAATTCAGACTCTTAAAAGAATTTAATTGAACACGTGTTTCATGGTTTTCTAGAATTCTTTCCATAAGGGTGCAAAGAGGGGTTGAAAGTTTGTATGGAAAAATTCTTAGATCGCCAGCGATTTTTATAACATTTGAAATTTAGACTCTTAAAAATATTTAATTGAACATGTGTTTCATGGTTTTCTAGTATTCACCCCCTAAGGGTGCAAATAGGGGGTTGAAAAATTGTTTGGAAAAATCTTTAAAACGCTACCCATTTTTATAAAATTTGAAATTTAGAAAAAAAATCACTCCCGAACAATAGTATGCGATTATTCGGAACTAAAGAAACATTTTAAATGAAACTATTTAACCGGATTAATCGCGTATATTTATAATGTCAATTTAACTTAATATTATGGTTTTTAAACATTGCAAATGTGATTCCTGATTATTCGCATTTAGCACGATTATTATTATATACTAGAATTGGTTTTATATGGCTGTTCTTATCCCATTGAATGTTAAGTAAAGATTTTTCTAAATTTTGTTTAACACAATCAACATTATTGACGTCCACCAACCCGAATGACAGGAAGAAATTTACGCTAAAGAGGCACGGACAACAAAAGTCTGTCTGTCAGAGCTCATAGCAAATTAAAAAAACCTTTGACATATCTTGGAGATGATGGAAGCCTTCTAGGCCTACTTTTACAAAGCAAAGTACCCGTTATGTAAGTATATAATAAGTTATTATTTTTACGATGCCATATTAGCAATTTGTCACTTGACTGTACACACGAATGATATTGGTATGTTCCTTATTTAACATTTCTTTCCTATCCATTAAATAAAGCTAAGTGAAATATAAAATAAATTTACACGATTACCTAATTAATAAGTTGTGTTAACTTCATTCATGGTGGTGGCGTGTGTCCACAACCTGAAAGTTATGGAGTTGTGAAACTTGGAACTACTGGTATATCACAAACTAGTACATAATCCCCAACTTTGTCGTTCGCTCGCATGCTCAATACCTATAGAGAAGCCTATGTTTACTAAGCTAAAGTATGCATTAGAATTTAATTAGAATATTAATACCTCAATAATTTCATTAATTTTCCTAAGCTATGTATATATTTTTCAATAGAAAAAATATTGTGACATTTTCATATATTTTNATACTTTCTAATTTGACATGCAATTTATTCTGCCATGTTAATAACAACCGTCGTCGCTACGCGACCGCGTTCGTTACCGCGTCATTTTGATATTCATCCTTATGAAAATATATATAATAATCACTTTTAGCATTTCATCTAGAATGAAATTATATTTCTATAGAAATTATATTCTTATATTTCAAGCAGGCGTAGCCGCGTCCGGGTCCGCTAGTTAATAATAAATGGAAACGCTAACAATTTAAAACTACTCGAATAATATTCATAAGCTTGCGGCTAACAATGCACTTAACTGACAATTTGTGGCGTTTGAATTGCGAGCCTTTTATTCCTGTAAACGTTGAACCATTTATAATTGTTAGCTGCCCACAACTCGATAGTTGTATTATAACGATTGTGAGGTTATCGTCATTTCGCTGGATATATTATCATGGCATTATATATTTTTTTCAATTTCACGCTGTATCGCGAATGAAGGAAGGTCGGCAGAGAGAGCCTATTGTTAAGACACTCCGCTAAACATTTTTCAATTCTGAAGGCACTACGTGTTGAGTGGCGGACAAAAAATCCTAAAATATATTAAAACGTACAAACATATCAATTTTAAAAGTGTTACATTCATATTCTGTTAGATTTTTTTCATCTCTCTAATAAATAGTTTTTAAATATTATATTCCAGGTACGGCTGTTTTTCTTATCAAGTCCGTAACGTTAATAATAATTTAATACAAAACAATAGGTAACAACATAATTTAATGCTATAGAAAATTACATAGGTTTCAATGTAGTTTTCTATAGCATGAACTTTGTAGACATTTGAACTAAAGCTATTCTCAGACGTCGGATCTGAGCGGAAAAGGAAACTGTATGTAGCTAACTATGTAGCGAATACATTCATACGTGTGCATTGAACTATGCTTATCTCCATAATGATGTTTTCAATATAGCTAAAACATTTAAAATATAAATAATTATTTATGAGCTTCACATTGTATTTCGCATATAGCAAAGTAGGTAGAGGAAACCTAGTGCTAAGTTACTCCGTTCCCCACTTTCCGTCAAATTTTTGTATTGTGTATTCAGTGGCGGATCTTTTGCCTTGGTGCCAGAGAGAAGATATGAAAATAAAAAAATAATAATAATATTCCCTTAAATGGGGATCGAACCCACAATCGTCGCGTTACAGTCACCCTTGTGCCCATGCGCCACGACAACGGCTCGAAAATAGAAATGTTATAACAAATTACAAATTTGTCGTCATTTGAAAACCTGTAGAATGTGAAAAAGGCATAAACGGTTAAATTACATGGAAGAAAGAAAAAATATGTTAGAACTTTAACGAAAATTATTAATGAAATAAAATAAATTACCATTACCCAAAAGATGAATAATTACGTGTTTTTAAGCATTTGAATGTGTTAAACCAATTTTCACATATACCTACCCTTAAAAGTCAAATGGATCGCTTATATAATTACTTCGTACAGCGTATTAATTTTCTTCGATGATTTAAATTAATGGTTCCGTCGTAGCGTTGAGCGGTGCTGGAAATTAATTTCCTTCTTGCTTATATCCTTAGGAAATAGAAAAAGCTTCAACGTTTCCTGTTCGATAAAGAGTTCGCGTTCTTTCGAAATTCATTGAATGATTTTAATTTGTAGATATTTGATTATGATATGAAGACTGTTTTCAATCTTAGTTATGTTTTCAATATTAACAAATGCTAATTATCGATAATTTAAACACCAAGGACTCGGATAATAAGTAAAACTACAATTAAAGGTTATGTGACGACTCTGAGATCAGCTAGATTCTTTATTGGAAAAACAATTTTCAGAAAATAAATAATTACACTAATTTTGATTTAGTGTCTTTTCCTTTATATATTAACATTTTTATAACAAACACTTTAATGGTGCGGACAGTGAGAAATGATGGAATATAAATAAGGTGCAAACTGAATAAATTTTCCTTTCTACAATTTTTCCAGAAAAGCTAAGAATAGTTCTAGTGAAATACGCGATTTAAAGAAATATAATACAAGAGACTTGCGTAAATTAAGTTTTACATTAAATCTGGATAATTTTCCCTACGAAACGAGTTTTCGCCTTTAAGTATGAACTAGCAATTAGTGGGCCTGGCGTCTTGCTCAAAATTAAAAGAACCTCGTACGTATTACGGACGGAAATTGATTAAACTTTTCTTTTAAAATTTTGCCTAATATTTTCGTATATATATTTATTTTTGTATAATTTATCATAATCAGATGTAGACACTAAGATAAGATTAAAGTGTCTATATTTTTTATTATTATTTGCATGTACGCTATTAATTTGCCAAATAATGCAAATATCTGGTAATGACTATATCTTCTTTAAGTAAAAAAAATAGTTATTGCTGTTTGAAATAAAAAAAATAAAAGTGTAAACCTATATACCATTATTAAAAGAAGAGAAAGACCATTATTAAAAGAAGAAGAAAAAAAATATAAATATTTTTCAGGAAATTAAATCTTATTAAACTAAAACTTAATGGTAACCCTTTCTTGCTATAACAGGAAAAAGGCTTTCAATGGATCCCGTTGCATAAGGAAACAGAGCACGTTTCTTGCATCCACTATGACCCAAGAACCGCTCTATTATATAACGTGAGATAACACTGCTACGATAACAGCTTGATTAATGACTATATATTATTAAGATTATATTTTAATTATATATAATGTAGACTTCAGATTTTAAATCTTTGAACGTGTATTTTTAGGCTATTATTTATAGGTCAGTGACTCTTAAATAGGAGCACATAGCAGGGTAGGCAGAGTGAGCCTGGAAACCTAGGATTAGAAACTCCATTTCCTATTAGTTCCTTTCTTCACTTTCTGCTGAATTCTAGAAGCATCACATGTTGCCTCGTTACCAGAGCGAGGATGTGACAATATTAAAATTGCATTTCCCCGCGTGTTTTCCTGGACAGTTTTAAAAGAGTTGTTTTTTCTTAGAAAAGGGTAGCGAGAGACTCCGTTCTCCACTCACCGTTAAATTTTTAAGACGTCTCGTGTTGAGTGACAGAACTTAACGTTGTTACCAAAGTGAGGCTCTCCCTACAGTGGAAATCAAAGTCGTAAGTCGGAAAGATGGCAACTCTACGACGATTGTTTAAAAAATGTACCTGCACTTCTTTATAATGCCTACTTACTCTCATTAACCACCTCAGAGTCATTTAATACTGTTGTAACTTAGGTTGTTTACCCTTTTTTCCCATGAAAAATTTTTACAAAGCTTTACCGCTCAAAGAACACGATGAAGACAAAGAATGATTATTCGACAATTTCTAGCATTTTTTGATTATTATTTTTAAAATGTTTTAGTTAATATTTATAATTCTTAGCATGTCAACAATACTTTAACTATTATTTAATTGAAATATTTTCATTAGTTTAGGCTGTATTTTTTCAGCTTTATATTGTTAAGTTTAGTGGCGAAACTCAATGCCTTTCCTTGTCTTATTGCCAGAACAAAAAAATTCCAAAAAGTATAATATACATTTCATGGCGCAGGGGCATAAGCTTGTAACTGTAACGCAATGGTTGTTGGTTCGATTCCCACTCCGGTAAATGAATTACTATGGTACCAAGGCTAATACGCGTCGTTGATTTCCGCCACTTATCACGTAATTCCTCTAAAATTCCGTGAAAAGTGAAGAGCGGAGTGTCATAACACTAGGATCCCTCTGCTACCCTGCAATATGCGGGATATAGCGTGAACCCAATTTTTTAATGACTTTAGATAATACAAATGAAATTATGGTTTTGTTCATAACCAAGGCGGCTTACATTACGAGCACATGTATAGAATAATAACTGGCACATTTCCGTCGACCTAGAATCGTTAGGCACTCGTTTCGACTTTCTTGTATCGCGTTTGCAAACGACCTTCGACTTAGAAGTGTTGGGATCTTGATGGGCTTAATGAGTTACTTGAATTTTAAGGCTGAAAATGTAAAAGTTTGTTTACATTGTCGATATTGCATAAATGTGAAGAATCATTTCTTTTTTTCGTTATAAATGATTACTTTTATAACATTTTACATAAATATTAGAGCGTAACGGAAGGTTAATAGTTATAAACTAAATAAGCAAAAAAAATAAATTTCCAAAATCTATTGCCGAGTGCAGGTTAATTTCAGGTTTTATTTTAATAACCTTATCATCCAAAAAAGAATAGCTTTCGGGGACAACGAAATTTCAAATATTATATTTTTTCTAAATAGAATTTGTGAATGCCTTTGGACTTCTAATCAAGCAGTCCTCAATTGCTAAACTTAAGCTGAATACTAAGAGCTTAATTCCGAATGATAGACTGCTCCAGAATAATAATATGCTTAGTTAGTTTTTACAATTAAATAATTAACTTAATATCAAAATTATTTAGTTAAATAGCGATATTTTAAGTTTCGTCACTTGTCATATTCCACTTTAAAAAAGTTTCACTGGTTAGCGTGATTCTTAATAACAAATTTCAAGGGGGGCCACAATACCACCTTCTCTTATATATATTACTAGCGGGCGCGCGCAGCTTCGCTTGCTTATTTAGGGGTGAATACTAATAAACCATGAAACATGTGTTCAATGATATATTTTTAAGAGTATAAATTTCAAATTTTATAAGGCGGTGGCGATTCCGGTGAAGATTTTTCCATACAAACTTTCAACCCCTTATTTGCACCCTTAGGGGGAGAATTCTAGAAAACGATGTAACACGTGTTCAATTAAATACTTTTAAAAATCTTAATTTCAAATTTTATAAAAATCGGTGCCGATTTAATTTTTTTTCCATATAAACTTTGAACCCCTATTTCACCCCTTTAGGGTAAAAATTTTTCTAAATCCCTTCTTAGTGGATGTCCAGATTACGAAAGTAAACATCTTTCCAAATTTCACGTTTCTACCATTAGCGGTTACGGCTGTGCGTGCGTCTTACCTCAGTCAGTGAGGACAAGTCCTTTTATATATATAGATTATATGAAAAATTGTAAGGTTGCAACATAAATTTTCTCAGGAAACTAGATCTTTGTAAAACTTATTAAACCTCGTAAAACTGCGCGACGCTTCTAATACAAGGATTTAACGGGCTTCGTTGAAACTTTTATAGAATCTTGATGTTATTGAAACTGCCACCTGATGCATCCCAACTTTCCCATTCTCCTCATATTGTCTGTAAGTTCTTGTTTATTATAGTTTTTATATTAAATAAGATCGCAGAAAATAATGTACGTACTGTAAATAATAACAAATAAATATTTATTTAAAAAAATATATAGATTCACGCTCTATCCTGCACTTATCACGGTAGGCAGAGGGAACCCGGGAACATCGTGTTGAGACACTGTTCCCATTAAGACACTTCCGTCCCCATTTCTGTCAAATTCTGAAGACATTCCGTGTTGAGTGGCGGAACTCTCCGCCGCGCTTTGCTTGGACACCAAAATGTAAAAAATAAGATATTAAATATTTCATTTCTCTCGAGTGAGAACCAAACCCAAAAACTGCAACCACAACTTCGACAAAATAATAAAAAAAATATAATTTTAATTAAATTTTAAAATTATTGTAAACAATCATTAATTATTAAAAATTCACAAGCAAATGAACTTTCCATTAAATTTCTAAAGATCTCTAGTACTGTACTAATAATAATTAAATATCAGCTTGGTTCTTGCTATCATAATTTTATTAGCAAAAGCTATTAGGTTAGAGATCTGAGAGGAGTGATATACTATACCGTGTTATTAGTACTCTATTTAAGTGCAATTGAAAATTGATTGTGACTTTAGATTTAAGTTTTCTTGTTTAAATGTACTTTAGATGATATTGTTTCCTAATCTGCTAAGGATCAAATTGCTTGATATCTCGTACGCCATGATTAAAAGATAAAAGAAGCGTCATGGTGTATGCTATGTATGTCGTTGTAGGCAGGAGAAACTTCGTTCTCCACTTTCCGCCTAATTCGCGGCAGAATTTAACGCTGTGCTTCCTTGAAATACAATTATTCCTTCAAGTAGAGATCGAACTCTCACAATAGTGTGGTGAGTGATACCTCTACCTTCCTCATCTGGCATTACTGTAAAAGCCAGTTTAAAAAAATAGCAACAGAAAAAAATGAATATCACCCTACAATCCTATCTTGGCTTTAGTTCATTGCATGCTCTAAAGCGTGTACCCATCATTCTTTCCACAGTTTCTTTGAAAAATACAAACATCATAACACATTTTCTGTATACCCTAATGTAATATTTACTAGACCTAACATAATATATTTGAGATTCATGAATAAAAAATGTATACTGTAAGTAGTAAGGGATAAATTACGTCGCTTAGAGACCCAGACCACGTTTCATACATCCACTACGGACGGTCTCGTCCCCACTACAGTATAATACCTAACCTATTTACAAATTAACGGGTCTTTACTAGAACATAAAGATTTTCTTTTAATCTTACTCAATAAAACGTTAGTTTTTTGTGCCTTAGTTATAATTTACTAAGTTAGTTAGTTAGTTTGACGACTAGGTATTTAGTTCCACATTAGTTTGACGTCTAGGTATCCTATCTAGTGTGACCCACTTTTCAATTTTTATTGGAGCTGATATTTAGAATAATATTATAGTATTAATAATATATCATCAATTTATGTATCTGAAATAAAAGTCTAAGCACTTTTTTTGAACTGTAACCTATACGTAACATTTTTTGCAGCTACAAAAACTTTTTTTAAAATGGTTTTCATTAATAACACAGAATACAAAATGAATTTCGATACACAAAAGAAAAATACTCGTACGTATAATAATAATCTGCACCTAAAATATTTTATTTTTTTCAGCTAGCTCTAGTTAAAAGCTGAACATGGAAACATAATTACTTTAAACACCCGCATAACAATTCACTATACACTTTAGATTTTTTTTTTAAATTTTAAATAAAGCTTTCTTTCTTTAGTTGGTATATGTGTATTATATTTAATTTTCTACTGTATAAGGCGGTTATAAATTCGATTACGTGATAAAATTTTTATATTTTACATTAATTTGCTCTAACAGCAACAAAAGAAAAACTTTCTCAGCAAGTACTTCAGATTAATATTATTACGAGACGTAGTCCTAAAAAATATAAAATAAAAAATCTTTTTCTCCTTAATAGAACATGAGAACGGTCGGAAGTTAGATATTTTCATAAAATGATAAGCTTATGACAATACAAACGAAGTTATCGTATACCCAGGGAACCCGACTTGAATGCAAACCATTTTTAAAGCTAGCTTCATAAAAGCGCTGCCCGAACAGAATATATATTGGAATTGTCAGTATTTTGCACCTGATATATTTCTTTTTCTTTGATATTTTATATCTAACTAGCGGACGCGCGCAGCTTCGCTTGCTTATTTA
>JAKRZM010000153.1:132268-149708 GCA_036379175.1 Heliconius cydno galanthus | reverse complement strand
AATATCCTTGATCCTACCCTAATTCGAGGTTTACCTCAATATTTGTCACGTAATGCCATCGATATTGCCAATATCAATAAAAATCATTTTATCGAATCACATAGCGTTACATGTGAGTGATATAGCTGTAAGATTTTTTTACCAATTTCTTTTATTACATTATTTAAAACATTGATATTTTTTCAACACCGCCGATTTAAATTGCTAGACTACGGATGACGAATTATTACAGCATCTGACTGCAAACGATGGTCGTAGGTTCAATTCACTTAGGAAAAATATTTTTTTTTATTCTTGTGTTATTATATTCTACGTAAGAAAATGATAGGTTCTGTAGGCGATTCCCATTCGAGGAAATGAAATATTTCCATTTTCTTCGCTCTGGTGCCGAATCAAAGTGCGGCAGTAAGTGCGCCACTTAACAAACAATGCTTTTCGAATACGGCAGGAAATGTGGAACGAAGAGTTTTAACACTACGTTCTCTCTGTCTACCCTGCTGGATACGGTGGGACGATAAAAAACCTATCCAAAATGATTTAAGCATCCGCATTGTCGTATTTTGCAAGGTAAACAGAACACTATGGAATCCCGAAAATATGCTTGCAAAAATATATGTAGATGACGTGCTAGAAAGTCGATTATGCTTGTATACCGAAAGAGGCAAACACTTTCAGGGTTCTTTTGATACATATCCAAGAAGGTGATTTATATGACTATACTCTGTAGAGGGAACCAGGGCAATTTTATGCAAAATGTAAACTAATAATGACACAAGTACGATACGTTTTTTTTAGTCAGAAATAAAAATGGATTTTCTTAACAGTTGGTTAAATATTTAATATTTTCATTTCTTTGCTCTGGTGTCGAGTTGTTAAATTGCGTTAAAGTAGGGTGCGGAGAGTTCTTAAGTCTAGTTTCCCTATGCCTACCCTACTACATGCAGGATACAGGATGAAGCGGAAAAAAAATAGTACTATAATATTAGCCTTACAGTCTTATCATTATTTTTGAACAAAAGTACATAATGTATAAATCTAGGGCCTGTCAAAAGCAAACACCTGTCGCAATTGCGGTGAGCAATATTTAATAGAAACTCTATATGGTCGAATAAACATGTCGATAACAACGGCAGTGCATCTGATTTATAATAAGCTTTATACGACTTATAGGCCAGTCGTGGCGCAGGGGTAAACCCTGGTGGTGGATGAAGGTTGTGGGTTCTATTCCCACTCGATGAAATGAAATGAAATATTTGATGTTATCATTTCTTCGATCTAGCGTCGAGGCAAGGCACGGCGTTGAGTTCCGCCGCTCAAATGGGGAAGGTTCCCTCTGTCTACTCTGCTATGTGCGAGATACAGCGTGAAGCTGATTTATTTTATTTTATTTATTTATTTGTCTATCTGTAATAAATGCAACGTAATCTTTTCTAAATAAAAATAAAATTAATATAATTATATATTAAAAATTTCATAGCTACTATTAGATAATAATAAAAATAATTAAATCGGTCCATATTATAACGTAATTATTTTTTTAAATCCAACCTCGCTTCCAACATAGCCTTGTAAACAACTGTTAATATTGTTAGTAAAAAAAGTAGAAACTTATCTATCTAAAATGTATATATCTAATATCTTAAATCATGCCGTCGATGCGCAGCGGCACAAGGTGAGTGTAACGTAATGGTTGTGGGTTCGATATCCACTCGAGGAAATTAAATATTTATTTACATTTATATTTTAATTTCTTCGCTCTGGTGTCGAGACAAAGAGCGGCGTTGAGTTCCGCCACTCAACACGTAATGCCTCCAAAATTCGGCAAAAGTAAAGAAGTGTCACTAGGCTCCTTCAGCGTGAAGCTAAAAAACTTTTTAGTAGTATGAAATTATTACAACTTCTTGTTCTGATAATGCATTTAATTTTTATATCATTTTTGCTAGCCCTAAAAAAAAGTACAAATCAGTTATTCATATTTTGTTAAAGTATGCACTAAACAATTTCATTAACTTCAAACATTCATGCACAGTACAAAAAAATATTTAACTTCATAATTATGTCTACGCGTTTTTATGTTCGTAATTAGCTCCTGCAAGTGAAATTAAATATATTTTCGAATTCTCTTTAAAGTATATCTTATTCAGGTCTTATGATCACTCAATTCTGCATCTTCATCATCATCTCTCAGTCTCGTTCCAAATTCCACATGTCTGTCGCCAGAAAGAAAGATCACATTTTCGTATCATCCTTCAATATCCATATCAAATGAAAGGTACACCATGAAAACTTTTTTTTTCAGTCTTGAGGTTAATGCTGTTAGCCTTATTGGCTTTTACAGCGACACCGGTTGGGTAGGGAACCTGTCGCTGAAGAAATGCATGCACTATGTGGTTGCCTGTGAGGGAGTCGACGACTGTAATGGCGCCCCCTGCGGGGCTCGAACCTCGGTTTGCGGCCGTCGATCGGACAAAACAATCAAAACAATTTGAAATTCTATATAGCCTCTATCCCAACATGATGGATAAAAGCCTGTTTATCGCTATGTTCTTGACGGATTGTTCAATTTTCTCAGTGAAGAATATTATTTATACATTTACATAATTTGTTTTTCTGGCAGACAGGGGAAATACATATTGAGTTAGTGTATCTCTTATGATTATACGACTTTTCCCCTTATTAAATAACAAAGTAATATCATCTTGACTTTGTATTCTTACGCTCACAGGCTGAGGATGTTTAACAACGTCGTATAAATTTGAAACAGAAACGGATTTTCTATTTTTATTTAGTTTTTTTCCGAAGTTTTCTGGTATATTTAATAGGATTCCATTTTGTTGTATTTCAGATTTGGACCCTGATTTCTCCCCAAGATTGTCTTCTTTTCTCCCACTTTTCTGAAGAACACCCTCACATAAATTCTTCATTTCCTCAGGTGAGATCAACGCAATAACATTTGGGTTATTATTTTTAACCATTTGTATATCACGATTTTCATTTTTTCTTTCTTTTTTATTATCTACATTAGTTTCAATTACATTCTTTACAGAAATTTCTGTGTGTATTTCTGTATTTACTTTTTCTATGTCGCATTTGTATGTTGTACCTTGTAGAATTAAAGGTTTCCTATCATTGATTTCCTTAGAATTTTTATATTTGTCAACATTATTGTTTATTGCCTCAAAGGTTTCGCTTAATTCAAATGTTTTATATAATTTACGCTTATTTGAGAAAAGTAAATAAAGTAAATATATTATAAACGAGATTAAAATTAAGTAAACACCGCCAATAATGTAAAAACTATACGTTGGTAGGCAAGTTTGCGTCATCTGAAAAAAAGCGTAAAGTTATTAATTATACTTTTCCTTACATATTATACAAGATTATAAATATAAAAGATTTATTTTTAATATTTCAAAGTTATGTGAAACCTGTTGTGGCGCAGGGGCACAAAGTTTCACTGTAAACATGACTGGTAGTGGGTTCGATCCCCACTCGAGGGAACGAAATATTTATTTAATATTTATATTTACATTTCTTCACTCTGGTGTCGAGGCAAAAAGCGCGACGTTGAGTAATTATTATGTATTAATATTTTAGAAGTATTGATTTTAGTAAAGAATAAAAGTAAATAATATAACTGTAGATTTTTGTTTGATATAAAAAAAACTGACTCACCTTTTATTATTTTTACTTTAAGTTAATTCCAAATTACTATCTTATTACCATTAGAATTTAGTTTTATCCAAAAAACACATGAAACAACAAAAACGACCAACTCGAACGACATATCGAAACTAACGTCACGAGGATAAATTATAGGAACTCCATAATTTTAAAATAACAATGGCTTTACCGTTTTCCTTACCGGACTGAAATCGACAATGTGTGTACGACATACGTACCTAAAATGGAAATTATATATTATTGGTGGAAAATAAAATAATATTTAATACTTTGCAGGATTTTCAAACATAAGCTGACCCTTGATGACAATGAAGTTGACAGTGTGGAAATTATCATTGGTAGTTCCTGTGCTTGGCCGCAAGGCCTTGAGGGATCATCCATGAGGAGTGGGTGAATATTTCATAATAGAAACTGAGGTTGGGATTTATTTTGGTCCATTTGTGACAATGATATCTATGAGAAAATTTATGTGATTTACATTTCTATTTCTTCGCTCTGGTGTCGATGCGAAAGCGCGGCTTTGAGTTTCTCCACTCAACACTCAATGCCTCCAGAATTCGGCGAAAAGTGAAGTGTCTTAACACTACGCAAAACAAATACATCAAATCTTTTGAATTGTCATTATATATTTATTCACCTTAAACTAATCAAAAAAGCTTTATCTATATCGAATATAGCTCTTATGTCATTATGTGATACATGAAATTTCATTTCCGAACGCACTGAGCAAACCAAGTTGAAATTATAATACGGTTGTTTTACTTATGGTGTTAAAAAAATGGGATTTTACATTTTACTGTCAAATGGTGGGCTGGAATGGTGGGGACTGTCGTCTTTTATAAAGAGTTTCACAGTTCTGAGAATATTGTATAACTTGTACATACTTACTTATATCTGTGGTTTCATAATTTTAATTTAATAACCACTGTGCCTATATTGTGTATATTATATTATATTCAACATTTTATTCCTCCCATACTATGTTCAAAGTTTCCCTGTTCTTGTTTTTCCTCCTTGTGAATCATAGCGGAAAAATGGTTACGAAGCAAACATTATACATGTATAATGATAACACAAAGCCTTTATCAATCAAATTTGAGATCAAACAACTGAAAATAAAATTTTGCAATAAATTGATATCTGATATCTGACATGTACTTTGTGATGTACAAGTAAAAAATAAATAAATATAAATGCGAAAATTATAGTAAAAATTTAAAAACACATAATATAAATGCTAAGGTTTTTTTAGCTTCATCCAATATCCCGCACTTAGCAGGGTAGGCAGAGGCAACCCAGAGAGTTAACACATTCCGTTCTCTATTTTCCAATGAACGAAAAAAGGGAGAAAGAAACGCAGAATTCAAAAACGCTAAGTTACTAATAGATTAGTAGGTAGAACGTTTAAAAAAATTACTGAAATTAAAATTTTGCTAACAGCTGGCAATCTATAGCTTACTCTCATGTATGTTATTTCCCCCATTTTTTTCAAGTTCTGTTATACAGAGAGTATTATAATACTTAAAATATTTTATACACATAATTTTTTTGACATATTTCAGTAATCCACATACTGTTTAGACTAATACAAATTAGTTAAAGTTAATTTAAATTAGTTAACTAAATAGTTAGAAAACCAGTAACACAGTAGCTAGTGTGCCAATCCTAATTAGTCGACGCGTGAAATGAGTTTGACGATCAAAAACTGTACTTGATGCGTAATCGTGAAATTAGTTCATTTATATTGCCTCATGTATATACTCGTAATTATAATTGGCATCCGGTGATCCGTATGTCTGGTTATTTTGTGGTTTAATTAGTTCACAGCTAGGCGCCATCCTCACTCAGTCTCAGTCTGGCTGAAGAAATGGTAGGTAACAGGTTCAATCTTTAGTGGAAGCATTATAAGAAATCCTTTATAATTATATCAGTAAAATTACACGTTAATTAACGTTGTTCGAATGTTCCTTCAAAAATATGATATATATGTTACTAGCGNATGTGAAACCTGTTGTGGCGCAGGGGCTCAAAGTGTGACTGTAAACATGACTGGTAGTGGGTTCGATCCCCACTCGAGGGAACGAAATATTTATTTAATATTTATATTTACATTTCTTCACTCTGGTGTCGAGGCAAAAAGCGCGGCGTTGAGTAATTATTATGTATTAATATTTAAGAAGTATTTATTTTAGTAAAGAATAAAAGTAAATAACATAACTGTAGATTTTTGTTTGATATAAAAAAAACTGACTCACCTTTTATTATTTTTATTTCAAGTTAATTCCAATTTATTATCTTATTACCATTAGAATTTAGTTTTATCCAAAAAGCACAAGGAACAACAAAAACGACCAACTCGAACCACATAGCGAAACTAACGTCACGAGGATAAATTATAGGAACTCCATAATTTTAAAATAACAATGGCTTTACCGTTTTCCTTACTGGACTGAAATCGACAATGTGTGTACGACATACGTACCTAAAATGGAAACTATTGAATATTATTGAATTGAATTGAATTCTTGACAGGATGGACTATTGTTGGTAGCTCTTTTGCTTAGCCGCTTGGATCATCCGTTGTTGAACATTTCATAGTAGAACCCACGAGTAACTGAAGTCGATATTTAATTATTGTTTAATTAAAATTAAATAATATTAAATCAGTTTCATCACCAGGGTGGGCAGAGGGAACCTAGTGTTAAGACACTCCAATCCCCGCTACTCAACACCCAATGCCTTCGGAATTCGGCGTAAAGTGAAAACTAATCAAAAAAGCTTTATCTATATCGAATATTGCTCTTATGTCAATATGTCACAAATGAAATTTCATTTCTGAACGTACGTTGATTATACAACGTAGTATTTATTATACGGCTGTTTTACTTGTGGTTATGTTAAAAAAATGGGATTTTACGTTATACCGTCCACGGAAACGAAATGGGGGGCTACTATAGCCTTTAATAAAGAGCTCCATAGTTCTGAGAACGTTGTATAACTTGTACATACTTACTTATATCTGTGGTTTCATAATTTTAATTTAATAACCACTGTTCTTATATTGTGTATATTATATTCGACATTTTATTCCTCCCATACTATGTTCAAAGTTTCCCTGTTCTTGTTTTTCCTCCTTGTGAATCATAGCGGAAAAATGGTTACGAAGCAAACATTATACATGTATAATGATAACACAAAGCCTTTATCAATCAAATTTGAGATCAAACAACTGAAAATAAAATTTTGCAATAAATTCATATCTGATATCTGACTTTAATGTACAAGTAAAAATAAATATAAATGCCAAAATTATAGTAAAAATTAAAAACATAATAATTTTGTTATCTATGGACATAATATAATTGCTAAGTCTTTTTTAGCTTCACGCAGCATCCCACACTTACAAGGGTAGGCAGAGGGAACCCAGTGTTACGACACTCCGTTCTCCATTTTCCAATGAACGAAAAAAGGGAGAAAGGAACGCAGAAACGCAACGCTAAGTTACTAATAGATTAGTAGGTAGAACGTTTAAAAAAATTACTGAAATTAAAATTTTGCTAACAGCTGGCAATCTTAGCTTACTCTCATGTATGTTATTTCCCCCATTTTTTTCAAGTTCTGTTATACAGAGAGTATTATAATACTTAAAATATTTTATACACATCATTTTTTTGACGTATTTCATTAATCCACATACTGTTTAGACTAATATAAATTAGTTAAAGTTAGTTTAAATTAGTTAACTAAATAGTTACAAAACCAGTAACACAGTAGCTCGTGTGCCAGTCCTAATTAGTCGACGCGTGAAATGAGTTTGACGATCAAAAAGTGTACTTGATGCGTAATCGTGACATTAGTTCATTTATATTGCCTCATATATATACTCGTAATTATAATTGGCATCCGGTGATCCGTATGTCTGGTTATTTTGTGGTTTAATTAGTTCAAAGCTAGGCGCCATCCTCACTCTGCCTCAGTCTGGCTGTTTGGGACATGGGTAACAGGTTCAATCTTTAATGGAAGAAATGTATGAAATTCTTCGTAATTATATCAGTAAAATTACATGTTAATTAACGTCGTTCGAATGTTCGTTCAAAAATATGTGGTTATATAATATGACTACTGTGAATCAATGGTAAAATCCAACTAGTTCAACGGTCGATATATTAATATATATTTTTTTAAGTAAATTAAGTATTATTCCACACTTAGGAAAAGAAAATATATTGTTAGAAAATATACAAAAAATTACGCTTCTTGAAAACTGTGCTCTGTTTTAAATTATTTTTGAATATATTTATGTTCAAGGCTAGTAAGTAGGCTTGGTGGAAATACAGCGTAGAGTTCCGTCACCCGATATGAAGAAATAAAAAAATATTTCTTATTCGTCTTCAACTACACTTTTAATTACTGTGTGTGGGGGGCATCGTGGCACAGGGGTCAAGGGTATGACTGTAAACACGACAGTACGTTCATTTCCCACTCGGGGGAAAGAAACATTTAATATTTTAATTTCCTTCCTCGCTCTGGTAACGAGGCAGAGTACGATGGAAAATAGGGAACCTAGTATCTTAACACTAAGTTCCCATATTCCATATGCTAAGTAAACAGCATGTGGCTGAAAAAAACTATACATATAGCTTTTTCCATGCTAAAGTAACATTATACGAGTAAGGTGCTATTATAACCATATCTTCTATAATTGCATAGCGTGTCTACCATACATATGTTTCATATAAAGTTGCATTGCTTTGTTAGCAAGCGTGATAATTAACACACGAACGACTTTCTCGTCGCTTTATTAGAAAAGTTCTTAGTAATATAATATTTTCGCTTTGAACAGAAAGATATATATTATGTAAGAGTTATTTTGAAATTATTTACATTATTTCTAAATAGCTCAGCGTTAAGTTCCGCCATTCAACACGCAATGTCTTGGAAAATTCGGCGGAGAGTGGGAAACAAAGTCTTTTAATTCTACTATTAATATATTCGGGAACCTAGGTCCCTTCTGCTTATCCTGCCTTATGTGGGATACACAGTTTGAACCTGACTGGGATAGTTTTTACTTATGTACCATATATTTATGGTATGGTGTTTCGTAATTTCCTCTTGCTTACAAAATTTCAAAGAATGAATTGAGTCCAATTTTACTACCCAAATGTAATATGCATAATGTCGCTTATAGGACGGATATTAAATCGAGTGAAATAAAGTAAAGTGACAAATTATAATTAAATATATAAAATGTTATAAAGCTACATATAATTTCAATGAGATAGAGAGAGAGAAACGGAGAAAATTTTACGCAAAGTCCTTGTGAACAAAATTGGGAGGTAAAACTTTTTTAATATGAAATTATCTGTCTTAACAAAATATCGAATCCACGACCTTTGTTTTAACACCCAGAGTAACTAGCAATTAGATCAAAGGGCCACTCCAATTCTAATATTGTAAAAATATTAAAAAGCTTGAGGCACAACGCTGTTATAAACTTTTCAAATAAAAACAACAACATACAGTTTACATAAGAACTTTTTTCGGGTACCGGGAAATTTTACAGAACTTGAAAAGTAATAATTTAACATGAGATAAAATTCTCTTCCTGTGGATATTTTTGTTATAAAAAAAATATATCTAAAAAAAGTTATTTAATATACAAATTTTGGGATAGAAAGTTCATGAAATCAATACATTCTCTTTCTCTCAAATTATATCTGTAATTAAATTATGTGAAGATAGCCGTTTTTATTCCAAATTAATTTATTGATAACAACGACAATTTGAGGCCTGTTGAGGCATCGTGGCGCAGAGGCAGAAGCGTGTGACTGTAAGCGCGACAGTTTGTGGGTTCGATTCCCACTCGAGGAAATGAAATATTTAATATTTTGAATTCCTGAATCTGATTTCGAGGCTGAGCGCGGCTTTATAATGGGTTATATTTGTTATATGGGTATAATTCGTAAAAAATAACAAGCCGAATTGAGGCAGTCATGGCGTAGTGGCAAGCGAGTGATTGTAAACGCCACAGTTAAGGTTCGATTCCCACTCCGGAGAATGAATTATTTAATATTTTCCTATCTTCGCTCTGGCAACAAGGTAAGGCGCGACCTTGACCTTTCCGCCACTCAATGCCACCGAAATGCCTTGCAAATTCGGCGGAAAGTGGAGAACTAAGACTTAACTTAACACTAGATTCCCTCTACCTACCTTGCTAATTTTAAAATGAAAAAAAAAACATATATATGCACACTCAACTCACTCAAAACAGAAAACAATGATATAGCCTAAACTGTCCAATCCACACAGGCAAAGCCAAAAACACAACACTAGTAAACTATAAGCAAAATCATTAATCTAATAAACAACTAATTAAACATAAAAGTTATATACAATGAAGTCCCATCGGGGTGTCAACTAATTACAAACAGTGTCTTGCTAACTCGATCGTTTGATGGCTTCATAACTGCTTTACTAAGTAAACGTCAGAACTCTACGCTGGAGTGTCTTATAAACGTATTTAGAATAGATTTACTTGAAAGGAAAATGTTTTTTTACTAAATTTCCTGTGGATAATATTGATTAATGGTTAAGTCTCTAAATATATAATATTTGGACAGGATTATATACCAAGGGAACCTAGGGTTAAAACACTCTGTTCCGCACTTGCCGCCGAATTGTGGACACATTGCCAGAGGAAAGAAAGGGAAATATAAATTTAAATAAATATTACCTCTATGTCGAGTGGGGATCGAACCTACAACCAGTTGCATTTACAGTTACACGTTGTGCTCCTGCGCCATGATTGGCCTCATACTGGACTATTAATCCTCAAGATTTAAGCTTTGCTGAAATGGCGTAGGTCTGGGGGCCTTGGGATCTCAGTCTATATTATATTTTATAGTAATTATATTTAATTTATTATTCATTTATATTAATCATTAGTCCTTATTGAGACAGCTTTTTTAATGTCGACCATCATTTTACAGCTACGTTTTCACATAGGGCAGACTAAAGTAATGGCATCGTTTCCCAATTTTATTACATCTATAAACTTTTAATTTTTTAATTTTATATTTTTTACTATACATTCATATTATATTAACATATTTTAGGATATAAATTTTCAAAGAAACTAAAGAGTCATTTGGAATTTGATTAGGCAGAGATTGAATCTAATATAAACTAAAGTGGCTCCTTAACTCACACTTGGGTCGCATATGGGTGTAGAACAGCCGAGTGTTCGTGCCCATTTTATAATAGTCTAGTGCCCACTCTAGATATTCCTACACAAACATATATGATCAAAGCTAAAGTCCATGTCAGGAAAATATTTCTAGATAGTACCAGAAAACATGTATAAATATAAAGAATTTATTCATCCTCAACTTGTTCACAAAGGAGTTGAAAATTGACAACATTTTATGAGTTCATTCTAAAGTATTGTCCAAGTAACAATTGCATAAAATGGTAAAAAATATACATCACTTACTTACAGCTTCACACTGTATCCCGCACAGAGCAGCTGCAGGGTAGGCAGAGAGAACCTAGTGTTAGGACACTCCGTTCCCCACTTTTTGCCGAATTCTGGAGGTATTGCGTGTTGAGTGGCAGAACTCAACGCCGCGTAAAAAATATAGAAAATTGAATATAAGTATTCATAAAAACTATATCGGTTTCGTTTTTTAATAAACAAGGATTTATACTGAAAACGATTACTTTATTTTAGGGTCGTCCTTAAACGTTTTCTGCAGTAAAGGCGTCATTTATTGCGACATAAAAATGTAATACTAATTTCAAATACCACCACGGTTATATTATAGGACCTCAGGTCATTTTTAGGTTTCTTTACATCAAAAGGTCTGTCTGTCTGTCTGTACCATTTATCTAGAGATCGTGTGGAGATATGGTCTCTTAGACCACAGAAGAATTAACCTTCTACAATGAAAAAAGATACGAGCATTTGTGCATTGTTTTTGCCTTCAGTTATGAAAGGATCTAGCCCGAAAAGCATGGGAATGCTGAACTGGCTTCTAATGGACTATTTTCATTATAATTTAACGACACATCTATTTTTTTTATTGTTTTAAAATATTTTTGATTGTTTTGGACATTTTAATAAAATCGATTTAGTATAGACAAATATTTTTGTTTAATTTATATATAAAAATCTTATCTAAAACTATCAAAAAGTTATATAGCTATTTGTAACACTAAAATGTTAGTGGAAACGAGACATCTTACCAGGTCATTAATCATGAAAAATATAAACATGTCTGTTTATACGAAGAAATAAAATCGTCTCTAAATGTTTATATATATGGAATTGATGTAATACACGCATCAAACGGTTCCGGTATTTCTTAAAGCAATAATGATTCATGATGGTTGAGATAAATGATACGATTTAAAAGGTTTATAAAATGAATTAAATATATTTATTTTCTTTTTCTACTTTAAAATATTTTTTTATGTTACTTTAGGTTTAGTTGGTATTTTTTTTTTATGTTTTTAATAATGCGACGATCACTCGGGAAATGAATTATTTTCATTTATTTTCATTTTCATCCTGCTTCTCTGGCAAGACGAGCTGCGGCGTTAAGTTCCACCAGTCAACAGACTAGATTATCTATGGTTACATTGCTACATGCGAGATAAAAAAGTCAATCTAAACATTATGTACGAAATCGAAAATATATTAGACTATCATCTAATATTATATTCTTTAGCCTCTTGTACAGTTGCCAAGCGGTTGATAGTCTTCCTATTCTACTATACTGCTAGGCTTCCCCTTTGTTCGTCCATTATAAAGGAACCTACTTTATTGCCTTATACATTTCTCATAATCAATTTTATTTTATATGAAAATGGAAATATAAATTTAAATAAATATTCATCTTTTGATTTTGAGTTTTGAGTGGGGATGGAACCCATAACCAACGGTTTCACAGTCCCACTTTGTGCCCCTACGCCAGGACTGGCCTCCAATAGATAATAAATACATAACTAAAACATCTTACGCATTCATAATAATAAAAAAAATATTTATAATTTAATTTACACATGAGAAAATCAGGCTACGATAGACAATAAATTCATTGAATGAGGCAAACATGAATTCCGCAGTAACAATATTTTTTCCGCAATAAAGACTTAATTTGTAAACAAAATATTCTTTTTCATTGTAATTCCTGTTTGCATGATTTATTTCACCAAAAAAACAGAAATAAAAATTGGTGTAAGAGTATAATAAATAAAAATAACGGTCCAATTTACAACGCTACACCTATATATATATATATATATATATATATATATATATATATATATGTATATACGAGTATGTTATACAAATATAGGTAGAAGTCGTTCTATACAATAATTTATTAGGTAAAACTTACTAGAATAAATATTTATATAGAAAATATTATTTAAGACGTGAGAGTGTTACTGTCAGAGATCATTTGACTATGAACGTGATGGCTGTAGACTCAATTTCCACTTGGGGAACATATAAATTATTTTCTGCCCTCAGTCTGGGTAAGATGGCGTTTCCTTCACCATATAAAGTCTCAGGAACTGGATAAAGAGTGGACTCCGGAGTTTCTTAGTTAAGTTCTCTCTCTGCCCACCGTGACATATTCAGAGAGAACGAATAATATTCATATTTTCAGCGTGAAGCTGAAAAAGTAAAATATAAATATTTTTCATAATGTCAAAGTTCGCTTCCAATATGCAATATTTCCATGCAATCACAGAAATAGCATTCATGGACTTAACCTAAGCATAAAGCTTAAAAGGCTTTTATACATTTTTTTATATAAAGTTCGATTATTACCAAGTAAAAATATATACTAAATACACACATATGAATATATTTCACGAATATAATGAAACAATATGAAATACCTTTATTATGAAACAACACAAGATTGATTATAAAGCTTTTTTTACTCGACACCATTTTTCCATTTCCNCGACGATCACTCGGGAGAATAAATTATTTTCATTTAAGCGCTGCTTCCTAGCACGACGAGCTGCGGCGTTAAGTTCCACCATTCAACGCACTAGGTTATCTATGGTTACATTGTTAGATGTGAGATAAAAATTTCAATCTAAAAATTATGTATGAAATCGAAAATATATTAGACTATCATCTAATATTATATTCTTTAGCCTCTTGTACAGTTGCCAAGCGGTTGATAGTCTTCCTATTCTACTATACTGCTAGGCTTCCCCTTTGTTCGTCCATTATAAAGGAACCTACTTTATTGCCTTATACATTTCTCATAATCAATTTTATTTTATATGAAAATGGAAATATAAATTTAAATAAATATTCATCTTTTGATTTTGAGTTTTGAGTGGGGATCGAATCCACAACCAGCCGATTTAACAGTTACACTTTGTGCCCCTGCGCCAAAACTGGTCTCCAATACATAATAAATACATAACTAAAACATCTTACGCATTCATAATAATAAAAAAAAATCTTTATAATTTAATTTACACATGAGAAAATCAGGCTACGATAGACAATAAATTCATTGAATGGAGCAAACATGAATTCCGCAGTAACAATATTTTTTCCGCAATAAAGACTTTATTTGTAAACCAAATATTCTTTTTCATTGTAATTCCTGTTTGCATGATTTATTTCACCGAAAAAACAGAAATAAAAATTGGTGTAAGAGTATAATAAATAGAAATAACGGTACAATTTACAACGCTACACCTATAGGTATATTAGTGGACCCGAACGCGGCTACGCCCGCTTGAACTATACGAATATTTATTAAATATATTTATGAAATTATTTTCAGTTTTCAATAGAGAGATGCGTTAAGCAAGCTCATTTTGGGTGACGTTTTCTAACAACAAACTTTGCAAATCGTTGCTTAGCAACGGTCGCTTAGCGATGGTTGTTATTAATATGGCAGAATAAATTGCATGTCAAATTAATAAGTATTTTAATATATTGGTATATATCGATAATATTACAAATATGAGAAAAAAAAGTATCCTATGTTCATCCCGGTATCCTCATGTATATGAGTATTTTATCACAATTAAATTAGCGGTTTGGCCCTGATTGCGTAAAAGACATACAGACAGACAGACAGACAGACAGACACAGTTACTTTCGCATTTATAATATAGGTATGGATAGATAGAAGTCGTTCTACACAATATATATTATAAACTGGTATGACTCTGTCAATTGATAATTGAATTAAAGTAATATTTTTTTAGGTAAAACTTACTAGAATAAATATTTATATACAAAATATAATTTAAGACCACCGTGTTACTGTCATTTAACTATGAACGTGATGGCTGTAGACTCAATCTCCACTTGGGGAACATATTCATTATTTTCTGCCCCCAATCTGGTAACGTGGCCTTTCATTCACCTCATAAAGTTTCAAGAACTGGATAAAAAGTGGACTCCAGAGTTTCTTAGCGTTAAGTTGTCTCTGCCCACCGTGACATATTCAGAGAGAACGAATAATATTCATATTTTCAGCGTGAGGCTGCAAAAGGAAAAAAATATATAAATATTTTTCATAATGTCAAAGTTTGCTTCCAATATGCAATATTTCCATGCAATCACTGAAATAGCATTCATGGACTTAACCTAAGCATAAAGCTTAAAAGGCTTTTATACATTTTTTTATATAAAGTACAATTATTAACAAGTAAAAATATATACTAAATACACATATGAATATATTTCACGAATATAATGAAACAATATGAAATACCTTTATTACGAAACAACACAAGATTGATTATAAAGCTTTTTTTACTCGACACCATTTTTCCATTTCCACGTATGTACATAGGTGCCTACATATACGTCTCCTTTGCAGTGCTCTGAGATACGCAAACAATGACTAATAACGCAATCTTTCACTCAAACGTGTTTACGTACGTGACGACTGAGGAATACTTAACCTACTTTTTATTATTTAAATATATTTTAGCACAATGTGATCGTTAAAACGTAGCAATTTTTAAACTTTGTTCAAATACTAGTAATTAAATTAGCTTCAAGTTGTATTCCGCACACATCAGGGTAGGTAGAGGGAACGTAGTGTTAAGACACTCACGCAAAAGATTTAGTTTATATCGTATGGGATAAGTTAGAAATAGATCTCTACTTTCTGTCTATTTTAAGAACAGAATTCTCAATTGCTTGCCACTTGGCGTCACGTTCGACATTTAATTTAAATAGCTTAACAAGTTCAACTGATACACATTTATCCAATGTTATAAATAGTTATTTATTACTTTTTATGGAAAATTTCTATGGAGAAATGATTATGAAATTTATTAATGAAAATAATTAATTTCTCAGAACGGAGAACGAATCCAGTACCATCGAGCTAACAGAGAACCTATATTTTTCTTTATGTAAATACCAAAAAAAGAAACAAAAAGATTTACATCTAATGAACCACGGTACCCACCATTTCCACCCCAATATCTCTTAAGTCAGAATCTATTTTAGTATTATATTTATCTGCAATGATAATAAAAGGTAAGTAGGCGGACAAATATTAACTCGGCATATGTAATGGACGTGCGTGAACGGATGCCGTTGACACACTATTTACCGGCTTTTACGTTCAAGTGCCATCTAATTGATGACTGACTCATATTATAATCGAGTTTAATATTATGAGCTCTATGAATGTGACGATTCTTTCGGGAGTATTGATTTGAATTTTAATCAAAAATAGCAATGGATGATTTAGGAGTTATGAATAAATAAAAATAAATTTTCATCTAAATTTGTTTTAAAAGCTTAAAAATAGCCCGTACCCATTAAGACACTTCCGTTCCCCACTTTCTCCCGAATTCTGTAGGTGTTGCGTGTTAAGTGGTGGAACGGTGGTGGAGCAGCGGCACAAGTGCTAGGATCATCAGAAGAGAAGCAAACCGCCCCCCAAGGATAAGATGAGTAAAATGTAGTATTAGCCAATTAGGATACGCATCTTATCCTAATCGGCTGACTTGTAGTGTCAGCCGCGACGAGTTGCGGGTGTTCTGCGAATACCGCGTTTAATGGGCACGACACTCCGTACCAGGCGGGGGTCTGATGACTCCAAAGGGTCATCTACGATAACATGGTACTGTCCCGGATGTGAAGTCAGAGAAGGTCCAATAAGGGGGTATTGTGGTTGTCCACGTCCGGGAGTCAACTCAACCAATTAGGACAAACGTTAGGTAATCGAAAGTATTTTGAAATATTTACTTGTATTGTTTACTTATTTTAGAAAACAATCATTTTTTTCTTAGTTCGTCAACATTTTCTCACGAATTTGGTGAGTGTCAAGTCACTAGCTTTCCTGCTCTTCACTTACCTGCTTTCCGTGATAAAGCGTGAAGCAATCATTTACCTACTTTAATATTAAAATATCTGATTTGATTTATTAGTCGGTAGGTACATATTCTAATAACGTTTGTCATTTTCTTATTTTAAAATGTAATAGAAAGAAATGTAATATTGTTATATAAGGCGAGATAAAAAAGGGTGGAACAATCTTCTATTGTCTGCAAAGAAAACAAACTCTATTAGTTTCTAAGTAATTACAGTTATATTGAAAGTCTCTCATTTCGAGCGTTTTCCATTAAAAGCATTCATAACAACTTGCTTGTGAAGTTATTTTTAGCTTCACGCTGTATCCCGCACACAACAGGATAGGCAGAGAGAACCTACTCCAATCCACATTATTTGCCGAATTCTGGA
>JAKRZM010000153.1:113582-128530 GCA_036379175.1 Heliconius cydno galanthus | reverse complement strand
GTGGCCAAAGACTGAAATTGTGACTTTAAGTTACTTAAATCGTTGTGATGCGTAAACTTTAATAAAAAGCGATTTTATTTTTATTGATTTTGCTTGATTTGAGGCTATTCATGTAAATTAAAACATAAAATTGTCTTCTTCCTTTAAAAAAACAGCCGGAATATGACCAATAAATACACTGGTCTGACAGACCCGACGTCCATATGTATGTTATAAAAAAATCACGTCCATAGTTAAAGGTTAATAATACTTAAAAAATTCAGGGATTAAAGCCGTTGTAGCATTGTAGTATAGTTTCTCACTTTTAACATGACGATTGTCAGTTCGATTCCTGTTTCCCCCAAAGGAACAAATTAATAAATTAATTATTTTCATTTCTTCGCTATGGTAAATCCAAGTCCAAAATTATATTATAACAATTCAAAATAAATAAATCGTACTGGCCACGCGGCTTATACGATAAATACAAACTTATAACATAGTGTTTTCTTTAATGAAATAGGATTTAAAAGTTTGTTTGACAAGCGTAAAGAAAAGAGTACTCACAATTTAGAACGAGTTAAAATTTAGTACAAAACACTACTTTAGTTGCTAAGAAATTCTAAGAATACCCGTCGGTTTCAAAGATTCTTTGTACAGTATGTTCTTTTATTACGAAATATATTTACTTTGATAATAATTTACCTTTTATAAGAACTAAATTGAATTACGGTTAATACTCGAAATGTTTATTATGGCTGCTTAGTGATATTGCTATAATTTCGTTACAGGTATAAAATTTTTATTTTTAAGAGATTTTCAAGGTCATTAAGTGCACAAATCTTAGACCTAGAGGCATTATGCGTAGAGTGGCGGAACTCAACGCTGTGCTTTACCTCGTTACTAGAGCGGGGAAATTCATAAATTGAATATTTAATTTCCTCGAATGGGAATCGAACCCACTACCTGTCGCTTGAGCCTATGCGTCACGACTATAAAGAAAAAAATCTATAAAGGAAATTATTTAATTTTATTGTTACTTTTCTTTATAGTGTCCTTTCATGTACAATATCCTTTATAACCTATACCAACAATCACGCCATACAATCATTCTGTTCACGTCCAATCAACGCTGATATGTAGGAATTGTGTTCAAACAACGTCGATCGAGCACCGTAAAAAATAGAAACGAATAATAAAAATATATTTCTTATTTTACCAATTAACCTAATTTTTATAATAATATAAAGATAGTCCACAGCAGGTACAGCGGTAGGTAGAGGGAACCTAGTGTTAAGGCACAATTTTTTCCGAAATTTTTATTCCAATTTTTGCCGAATTCTGGAGGCATTGAGTGTTGAGTGGCAGAACTCATCGCCGGGCTTTGCCTCGAAATATAAAGATTAGTGATACGACAATAGAATAAAACGTCTGTACATACATTGAAAAGGTAAAAAGTTTATATGACTACACAAACAACTCTCAGGAACTGGTAGTAGATTGTTTTCAAAAAACATTTGTATTTATATTGAGTCTGATTTATGTAAAAAATATTATTTTTGTATCCAGTCAAATGTTATTGTTTGTGGGTTCGATTCCGAAATTGGAGGAAGGAAGTCCTTTTATGCGCGGGATAAAGCGTGAAACTAAAAAAGTATCGATTTTCTTTAACTTTGAAGTTAAATCTTAAATTGACAAATATTCGTTTATATTAAATATTTATTTCCTTTAACTTTCAACTTGATTTTTATTAGTTGAACACATTTTAATGACATGCATGGTCACGTAAGTGGTTCAAAAATTTATGCTCTTAAAGCTTGCTCTAATATGCTCTGGTGGAAATTGTGCGAACAAAATTTAAATTAGTTACGTGCATGACGCTGAGAGAATACACGTATTTTATTCTTTAACATTTATATAGGTTCTCGTATTTGTTATTTGTATTTTTTTTTGATTGATTAAATTAAATGGAAATGATTCTATAATTAAAAATTAACTTTTTGTTTTTTCTCATTTGCGTAACCCAGGGAAAATTGATCTTGTCTGAACAAGCCTGATCATGTCTTATTTTCAATTGAGTTTCCCATCTGTTCATGTCTGAAGATTTATGTCTGTTCATGAACGATGGAATGCTGTACCGACCGTGACAGGAGTGAAGCGAGTCCCGCGGTGCATCCAAATTCAGATATTTAGTTGAAAAGAACAGACACTACACTTCGATCATCGCCAAAAGGAGAGATGGTACCAGAGAAGAACCCCTTAACTCCAGCCCTAATTCAGCCCTCAATTTTGGAGAACAGATACCATGTATCTGAAAATTAAGTTTGTCAACTTTTATAAATTATACTTCCCGTTTTCGTTTCGAGATTTTGAAATTGGTACGAAAATCTCAGTCGACGAGATCGACTCGCACTTGACCGGTATTTTTCTTATATAGGCTACGTATTTTATCATCTTACAATATATCATAAGACTTATAGTATAACATTGGTATAAGCTGAGGAATCTAAAATAAAAGAAAAAATAAATAAGAGGATCTGATACTAAACATTGTGATCACTATTTTTATTTTCAGTATTACATTTTCTCTATATATAAGGTAAAATGTGTACAATTTTTAAAAACAGAGATGTCAAGGCAATGTTTAGTAGAAGCTCTCGCTGTAGAATTAAGCTTTACTCAGCGGAATAGGTAATTAAATATGCCCCCTTTTTTACGGAATTGATGGTAAATTGAGGCTGTCGCGTCGTGGCGCAGGGGCAAGGGTATGACTGCAACGTGATAGTAGTGGGTTCGATTCCCACTCTAGCCAATGAATTGCTATTTATTAATATTTTCGCTCCGCTTCGCTTCGCATCGCTGTTTTTCAAAAAAAATCCCGGCGTTGAGTTTCACCACTCATCACGTAAAGCTTTAAAGAATCGGCGGATAGTAAGGAACGCAGTGGCTTTACATTTGCGGGAAACAGCGTGAAGCTAATTACAACATTTTTACTAATACACTTTTATATTCCCAAAAACAAATGAATACCAATAACAAAAACAAGCCTACAATCAGTAAAAATATCATATAAATGTCTATACAATGTCCAAGACAAGACAGGAAATAAATCTTTTCTTATTTAACAATACTATAATTTCCAATAGAGTGAGCAATTGTCCAGAAAGCCCGGACAACTATAAATAGAGAGAGAAGTAGTGCGTACTTATGCCGAGAGTTTCTAGAGATGATCTTTTGAGACAGATTCGTCGAAGCAAAATTTACGATTTATACTTCTAAAAATAGGATTTGTGAGGTTATTTTTTGTCCTGAATTGCTATAATAATAATATTTTTTTCATAGTAAACATTTTATTTGTTTTAGTAATTAAATATATGAAAAATTAGAAATTTACTTATTGTGAATACGATGCTTGTGGGTTCGATTTTCACTTGGGTAAATGTTTTTATTACATCGTAATCTATATCTATATCTATATATCTATATCTATATATCTATATCTATATCTATATCTATATCTATATATCTATATCTATATATATAATAAAACTGTAAAGGGGTAAAATCTGTACATTGAATATAAACTAAAAAAAACACTTCAGGGGGACTCAATACAACTAATAGAAGGTAAAAATATGATTTTTGGAATTCTTGTCTGTCTGTCTGTTGTGACTCTTTAACTCAAAAACTACTGGACAGATTTAAATGAAACTTCTTTTGTTGCATAGCTATTAGTCTTCGGCAACATATAGGCTATAATTTATTTTGATAGTCCGAATACCTGATGTGAGACCCTAGCAGCCCGCCTAATCTATAAGAGATATCAATACAACGANNNCAATAACAAAAACAAGCCTACAATCAGTAAAAATATCATATAAATGTCTATACAATGTCCAAGACAAGACAGGAAATAAATCTTTTCTTATTTAACAATACTATCATTTCCAATAGAGTGAGCAATTGTCCAGAAAGCCCGGACAACTATAAATAGAGAGAGACGTAGTGCGTACTTATGCCGAGAGTTTCTAGAGATGATCTTTTGAGACAGATTCGTCGGAGCAAAATTTACGATTTATACTTCTAGAAATAGGATTTGTGAGGTTATTTTATTCCTGAATTGATGTAATAATAATATTTTTTTTATAGTTAACATTTTATTTGATTAATTTTTTTTTTATAATAAGCTTTTTATTTACTTATTGTGAATGCGATGCTTGTGGGTTCGATTTCCACTCGGGTAAATGTTTTTATTTCATCGTAATGAAAAATTAAAGAAGAAGAAATATTCTATCTACACACAAGCAAATTTATCCTGAAGTTTCTGTGTGTGAAAATAATACTAATTTATATATTTGAATGTATTTTTAGCACAATAATACAATATTATTTTTTAGAATTTAACGAGACTTCTCAAACCAACAAAAAATAATAATGTCAAATAATTTTCTTATTGCCACTATAGTTTTAAGAATTAACTATATAATACAATAAGATAAGTTTATACTCAGTTAGATGAAAAAATATACATAACTGGAAAATTCAATGGAATGAAGAAGTTAGTGAATGAAATACGAAATGGTAAACCGAAACGCGAGCCAAATGCATGACTTTTAACAGAGAGCAACCAATGTTAACACTATCAAGAAATATCATTTTTAGATCATACCCAAGAATGATTTTGAATTTTAAAACAATTTTTAATTGTATGTTTACTTTAATGATTATTACAACGAACTTTAGAAAAAAACTCTCTTTAAAGATATATAATAATTAAATCAGTATATAATAATCAAACACGCAATGCTTCCAGAATTCGGCGGAATGTGGAGAACGAAGAGTTTTAACACAAGGTTCCCTCTGCCTATCCTGCTGTGTGCGGGATATAACGTGAACCTGATTAAATTTATTTTATTTAAGTGAAATGTGGACACGTTGGTAACAAAGATTCTGATGAAATCTAACAGTAGGAAGTATAGGATCTTTAATCTAATGTCATCAAGTAAAATGTCAAGGAAAGTTTCGTCTTTGTCGCTGCAATGTTCTTTCAATCACTATAGCGCGCGACCAACCGTACACTACCGCTGTGACGTCATCTGACAGCTCGTTGGCGTACCCTGAACAGACCGCTGCAGTCCTAAAATCTTATTTACCAATTATAATGTTAATATACGTCTTATAATTGAGGTCAGTCATAGCGCAGAGGCACAAGGTGTGAACGCGACTGGTTGTGGGTTCGATCCCCAATCGAGGAAATGAAATATTTAAATTTATATTTTCATTTCAAGCTACATTATTCTAGAGGATATTAGAAGCTTCTAAGCATTCTGTGGATTGCACAAACTTTGGAGCAGTCCCGGGAACTTGTGGCGCGTAGGTTAGAGATAGAGTAGATAGCTGCGCCCTGCATATAGCAAACTAAACTTAGTGTTAGGATACTCCGTTTCCCACGTTCCGTCGAATTTTTGAAGCATTGCGTGTTGAGTGTTGGAAATAAACGCCTTGCCTTATTACCAGAGCGAAGAAATTAAAATATTAATAAATAATAATAATAAAGAGAATGAATTATCATTCCCCTGACTCATAATCGAAGCCTCAACCATCGCGTTTACAGTCACACGCTTGCCACTGATGGTCCACGGTTCGAGGGTCCACACACAAATTTTAGGTTATTCTCCATAAAGATATGTCTATATCGTTTATTGGTATATATTTCTCTGTGCTCTTTCTATTGAAAGATTAATCGCTTCACAGATTATTTAAAATACTTCCCCATGGGGATGCCAGTATGGACGATATCTAAAACTATCTTCATTTTAAAAAAAATCCTTCATAGACCAGCGAATAAGCATTTGCAAACAAACGTTTAAGTATTTATCAACTTTCAAAATGACTAAGTAAATGCTATTATGAGCTAAGTAAACTTCGTATTTCAAACATTACTTAGGATTTTGGTACAACTGTAAATACTTTAAGTAATTATTTCACAGGCTCCCAAACTATGTACGGACTACCAACACGTCTATCCTCGCTTGAGGATCTCGCTCGCTGTATTAATGATGTGAAGCGAACGAGATTGCCTTTTTATCCTAGTTAATGTAGCTCGATTTTGTTGCAATTTGCAATTTTTATTAAAAAAATGTTATAATTTTAAATACTAACATTCCCCCGAGTGGATAAGGAACTCATGGCCATCGCGTACTATCTGCTTTTTGTATATTAGCTAAATATTTAAAAACAAATATTCTAATGTCTATAAGTGCTCGTATCTTTTGGTTCTATTGAGAAGCTTGATTTTATTCTGTTCTCCAAGGGACATTTTATGTTTATTTCAGCTTATTATCTACACGCGATCTTGAGATAAATGGTCAACAAAGTGGTCCTATAAGGGTTCCGTTTTTACCTTTTAGGGTACGGAACCCTAAAAAAGAAAAAGCGTAGAATACAATGTTTTCGATGGCAGTGTTGAGCTCAGCCACTCAACAGACTGTGCCGGAAATAAGACAAAAGTGAGAAGAAAAGTGTGTTAACACTAGAATCCCTCTACGTCAACGTAAAGCTGCTAGATCCATCAGTAGAAGGTAGAACTGTCATATTTTGAAATGTTTAACTTTTTAAAATAAATTCTTTAAGCATCAGTTATTAAAAATTAATATTTCTAAAAGAAAATATTTATTAATAAAGCAAGTAATTTCACCCTTACATAAATGGAACTGAAATCTACGAACATTTGAAAAGCGTCTACTGCATTAAAGTACGTGTGAAATTTCTCGCTGAAATTCAATGTTAAATTGCTTCAGACAGTCGCGATCTTTGATGAGTTATAACGGGCTTTCACTGCATTTTCTTGACTTCTATAATAATAATTGTTCCTAGTAAATTTTTCTTTAAAGAAACGAATGCCTTAGAAAGCATAAACTTTAGCATTTGTTTCCATTTTCTTTTTTAAATAGATTCAAATGCATCTTTTCGGTCCGTCGATTACGTGTACGCGACGATTGTGAGTTCGATTTCCACTCCGGGGAATTAATTATTTTTATTTTCATTTATTCGCTCTGGTAAGCCGCCAAGATAAGCCGCCGCGTTAAGTACCACCATAGATCACTTGATAATTAGACAGAAAATGGGGAACGGAGTGTTCCAACACTATGTACCCTCTGCTTATTTGCTATATGCAGGATACAGTTTGAAGCATACTTTTCACTTAGATTTTACCACTTCACCTACTAATTGTACTCAAAATAGGTAATAAAAATAGATTAGAAAAGAAATGGCTCCGATATTCAGATTTTTCTTATTTCATGTTTTCACAGTTGTCGGTCTCTGAAGTTGGCATTCTCAACATGTTCATATTATGCATATTAATTGGTTTATTTTATTAAATATGACACTAGTAACAATTATAACATTAAAATATAGTAAGCTTATTTCCTTTACAGACTTGTTCTCAAATTTCTGTGTTCCGTACATAGTAAAATTTTTCTTCAATGCATTTTGCATAAGAAATATAAATTTAAGAACTCGTGAGAATGCTGTTAAATTAAATGTCACTCTACCACGAGTTCTTACATTACATACGGCGAACATATTTACATTTTAAGTATAAATTTTATATTCAAATTTCAAATTACTATATGAGGCTCGAAACACGTTAAACAAGTCCCTTTCGGAAGATGAGCTTTCGTGCCCATTTTGCCGGACATCCATTGTTGTCACCATAGGCCCATAATCCCTAATGGGGGTCATATGACCCAATCTGATTTGAGGTTCTTGATATTATAATATATATTATGTACGTCAACAATTTTCAATTTTCATTTTTCAAAAATTGAAGCTATAAACCAAAAGCTATATATTGATTAAGCGCTATTACAGTATGAAAAGAAGATAGACAAGAAATAATTAAAATGAACTATGACGTCATCTTTTTTTTTTAAGTATAACCTTTGTTTAAAGAAGGACGAGGCTTGACATTCAAAGTTATTGTATAGAATATACAATCAGGCCATTTTATAAAGCAAAGATTTTATTATTCAAATTTATTCTTAAAATAATCCATAGAAGAAACCACATTAAGAAAAAATAACCTAATGGGGCATTGAGGTGGAGTAAGTAGTAGTAAGTAATTAATGCGAAATAACAAGAATTTAAATATAATCAATTTAGGAACTGACTGTCTTANTTTTCTTTACAGACTTGTTCTCAAATTTCTGTGCTCCCTTGATAGTAAACATTTTTCTTCAATGCATTTTGCATAAGAAATATAAATTTAAGAACTCGTGAGAATGCTGTTAAATTAAATGTCAGTCTACCACGAGTTCTTACATTACATACGGCGAACATATTTACATTTTAAGTATAAATTTTGAATTCAAATTTCAAATTACTATGTGAGGCTCGAAACACGTTAAACAAGTCCCTTTCGGAAGATGAGCTTTCGTGCCCATTTTGCCGGACATCCATTGTTGTCACCATAGGCCCATAATCCCTAATGGGGGTCATATGACCCAATCTGATTTGAGGTTCTTGATATTATAATATATATTATGTACGTCAACAATTTTCAATTTCATTTTTCAAAAATTGAAGCTATAAACCAAAAGCTATTTATATTGATTAAGTGCTAGTAGAGTATGAAAAAAATATATAGAGTATGAAAAAAATATAGACAAGAAATAATTAAAATGAACTATGACGTCATGTTTTTTTTTAAGTATAACTAGTTGTTTTAAGAAAGACTAGGTGTGCCATTAAAATAATTGAACTTGATTTTTCTTTTAATATTGTTAGCGTATCCATAGAAGAAACCACATTAAGAAAAAAGAACCTAATGGAGCACTGAGGTGGAGTAAGTAGTGGTAAGTAACTAATGGGAAATAACAAGAATTTAAATATAATTATTTCAGGAACGGAGTATCTTAACTCTGGGTTCCTTCTGCCTACCCTGCAATATGCGGGTTACAGCGTGATTAAGTATATAAAAAAAATAATGTTTTTTATTGTGTATATTGACATTGCAACTGAGAGATTGCAATTAAGATTGCAACAGTGGCCTACGAATGAACTGTCATCCGTAACTGATACATCAGCCGGTCGCAAGACAGGTGCCAATCTGTAGGACATCGTCCCCTAGACATTTGTGGGAATAAATTGCACAGTGGAATTCTATTACTTAGTAGCAATGTATTTAGCACAAATGAATAAATGGTAGTATTGTATTTTATAATATATCAACTATATATTTATAAGTTTTACCACCTGTATTGGTCAATTGGAAGAAAGAGAGAGAGAAAATTAAGGTTAAAATATCATCATCTAGAGTAAACATTTAAAAAACTGTTTTTTTAGCTAGCATTACCGAAGGCCAAAATCTTTCCTTTAAACTCAGTTTTATTTTATACCAGCTTCGCCAACTTTTATAACTTATAAAAGGATCGTATAAAATACGGTGGATTTTGTTCATCCGTTCCTTGAACATGGAAAGTTTTCAATCATTTCCCGATTGTGTTATAAACATGTTGGTAGTATCGTGAAGAAGATTTTTTGTCGCTAGATATCGATCTATCTATGGATTTGTGTTTTGAAAAGCCATAGCTTTGTCCATTCAGCAGCCAATCTGGATGGATTAAAACCACGTAACAAGCATTTATTTTCTTGTTTTAGTCGTTTTTCCCATTTTAAATTAAAAATTAACGGATGTTGCTTTAAAATCGTAATATTTTTATTTATAAAGATGATATTTACATGAAATATGACAACGCGGCAGGTTCTGGGTTCGATTCCCAGTCGAAGCAATGAAAAATGTAATATTTTATTTTTATTTATTTTTTTCGCTCTAGTTACAATGCACCAGAATATTAGTTTGAGCAATATCTCCAGAATTTGGCAAAAAGTGAGTAACGGAAGATTTTTAATGGGGGCGGAGTATCTTAGCAGTCGGTTCCCAGGCTCTCTCTGCCTACCCTGCAATGTGCGGGATACAGCCTAAAGCTAAAAAAAAAAAATTTGCTCATAATAATTAACAGAAGTAAAATATATCAAATAAGCACATCATAAAGATAAATATGGACTATCAAAAATAAGTACTATTCTCAATTACAATATGAAAAGGTAAAAAAGGGCTGTTTAAATATTCCTATTCAACCCTCAGGCTCGACCGACGAACCTTGTCAGTCACCTTTTATTGTCTACATACGAGTATAAATGCTTCCAAAAGGTTTCGTTTTGTGTCGCCTTATAATTTGTATGGAAAATTATTTAAATAAAATATATTCCATTAAATGCTATTATTTAAAATAGACGTGCTATTGTTTAATATTTGATATACGAATAATTTTAAAATGATAGAATAGGCTATTTTCAATAATAAAAAAGATGAATATAATAAACTGTCACTAAAATTCCAATATAGGTGGTTAGGAATGTTAATCCAGTGGTTTGCCAGTTCAAAAAAAAATTATCTTCTATCTATAATTATGAAAAACTATTCCAAACCCAAACTTATGCCCAGTGCATAGAGAGCTGAAATTTAAGCTGTAGAAGTTTCAGGAGGGTAGAGAAGCACTGCGAGAGAAATTCACGAAATTGCTATGGAAATTTATTCGGTTGTTATTAGTTCCCGCAAACTTAGTATTAAAAGTGAACATGGTTAGTTTTTTCTTTTTTTGGAATTTTAAGAATTTTTATCTTAGGATTGTAATCATATGCTATTAATTGATATCGATTTTTTAAATTCAATTAAAATAAATTCCCAAACTTTGAAATTCGTTCTCTAATTATTTTGGAAGCTCGAAACAATTTTCCGTAAAAATATTCCGAAAATTGAAAATGGTAGATTTTAAACCGTAAATGTGGCTAGCATTTTAATTTTTTTCCAAAGTCGTGTCGCTTAAAGTTACTCGTATTTAAAAATTAAAAGATATTTCTTGTGACACTTTTTGATTAAAAGTTGCGACGTTTATAAGTGAATTTAAAACTTCTATAATAATTTCATTTTCCAGCAAGATTTAATTAATAGTATCATTTAAATAGTTATATATTTTCAGCATATTTTATTTTTGATGGGGAACGGAAATGTCTTTATGGGAATGGAGTGATCTTAGATACTCCGTTGTCTCCTTTCCGCTTAATTTTCAAGACATTGCACGTTCATTGGCAGAATCGTGGTTTGTCTTGTTATCAGAGCAAGAAGAAGAAGAAAATGAATAATAAATTCTCCTGTGCCTCGTTTACAGTCAGACTGTGCTGCTACGTCAAAATGTGGTCCAATAAAAATCAAAATAAATCAGCTTCACGCTGTATCCCGCAGCAGGGTGTATCCCGCAGAGAGAACATAGTGTTAAGACACTCCGTTCCCCATTTTTCAACGGAAAGTTGCTACCTTGCTATATGCGGAATACAGCATGAAGTTGAAAAAAAGACAAAGGTAGAAAAGAGAGAGAGAGTTTTCTTATGATAGATTTTTTTCATTCTTTACCTTTATGCTGTATTTCCGTAAAACTATACATAAAAAAATATTACGCCCATACTTCCTATAACAAAAGGGTTCACTCTAATAGTTAACATAAAGACATGAGGCCAGGTGTTGCAAACCTAATACCCAGAAAGGTGCAGAATTGGCGCTATTAATACATAACCTATATAATAAAATTCTCAATCCACATAAATGACGGCGACCCTAAGTTTGGGAACCCCCGATTCTCATATTCCCCATTCCTCGTAATGGAGAAGGTTACTATAATAAATATATACGGGCCGTTTTCAAAATGATAGTAACTGTTAGATTTATTAGATTCAGTTCTTCACGCGTCTCTGAGCTATCCGTTTTCAAAGGTTATATGATGGCATATATCATACCGCTTTCCTGTTACCTTCGATCTGATATCGAATAATGATCGACCTGGCTATACAGGGTAGATACATATCTATCGATGTACTAATAATAAATAGAAATAATACGATTTCTTGTCCAGTTTCACTCTGTAACCCGCATGTAGCAGGGTAAGCAGAGGGAGCCTAGTGTTGCCTAGACACTCTGCTCCCCATTTATCCGCTGATTTCTGGAGGTATTATGGATTGAGTGATGGTACTCAACGGCGCGCCTTGCCTCGACACCAGAGGGAAGAAATATTTAATATTTCCTCGATTGAAAGTCAGCCTCAGTATGAATTGCTCCATATGACAAATAATGAATTTATATTTATATGTAAATTATTTTTAATTATAAAAATATTTAAGCCTACCCCGAGCCGATGAAATTGATTTGAAAATTTTCCAGCCAATCATAGCATGTTATTATAAGAGCATTGTAAGAGAGATTGTGGTATTAAAAATAGCTTGAATCTGAACACCGTGTATACAAAAGTGCATTATATCAGTTTTTTTTTAATTACGCTTCTATATATAGTCTTATTTAATTGAATAATATTAATTATTTTTTACTGGGAATGGAAAATAAATTGAACTGCTATGTTATTCTAATACTTGGCAGTAGAGTTAATGCTATGAGTTTTCAATATGCAAATTCGACTGGTTGTAGGTTCGATCCCCACTCGAGGATTTTTTTAAATTTACATTTTCATTTCTTCGCTCTGATGTCGAGGCAAAGCGGGGCGTTGAGTTTCGTCACTTAACAGGCAATTCCTCCAGAATTCGGCGGAAAGTGGGGAACGGAGTGTAACACTAGGTTCACTCTGCCTATCCTGTTAAGTGCGGGATGCAGCGTGAAGCTGATTTATTATTTTAAAAGATCGAAAAACATCTAAACTTATATAGTACAAATTAAAAGTGCAGCACTCTTCCGTTTCTTATATAAATTCACGACAAAAACGAAACGCAAAAATATTACCCAGTAAATTTAGGTAAATTTAATTTATCTCCTACTAATTATCAACTTATTTTGGTAAATTCTAAATTTTAACATAGTAAAAATTATAATATTTATTTATTTATTTATATTGCTATTTTTCTAAGTATCAGATATTTAACATCCTACGTATACATTCACAGTATATACGATCCTTAGTTCGATTATTGTCTAGTTTGGGAGATTAGCACAAGACTTATCTATTATTATTAGTATTTGAAATGCTATAGAATAGTTTTCATATTAGATAGAATTATTGTATTTAGTATTAATGTTCTAATATATTATTTGATAACTTTATCTTCTTGACTTTGTTACAGTAATTTTGGTACAATTAATTTAATTTCTTCTAATATGTTAATATTTATTATTATTTATATTGGCTTATATTGGCTTCATATTAAATATGATTATCAGTTGATGTTTAAAACCATATTGTTAATGAAGATATAATGCATAAATCTTTTCTTTATGAGTAATTGTCTCAAAAATTGCGAAATTATTAATCCAATTTCGCTAATATCCTTAAAAAACGTCAATTATCTCAAGTTTATCAATAAAACGAATATTATTATAATTTTTTAATGGAAAATTTTAATAAAATAATAAAAAAAACATATTTTTAAAGTTTAGAACAATCTAAACAAAAAATATTAATATACAATCTACTCACCTATAGGCGACAGTACAATTTAAATATTTCCACAGCGTCGCTGTCGCATCATAAATCAATCAAAAGTTACGAATAAAATCTTTCGCACATTCCCGAAATAATCCTAATAAAACATATGGCGGTCAAAAATATTCGTTCATTCACTTTCCAACACCCACTAATATTTTACTTTAGAATTTTACTTTAGTATAACATATATCTATTATTTTTGTACTAAACTTATATTTTCAAAGAAAATCGTGTACAAGTTTTCATTCCCGTTGCTCGCTGGAGGCGTCTACGCGAGCGAGTCTCACCAAATGGACTGGCGGTTCTCATTGCCGGGAACTGCGCGAGGACGACGGGAATCTAAAACATTAACTAAGAGGTTGCTACTGAATGCATTTTATTGTCCAACAAATCATAGGATCAAGATGCACTTTTCTCGTAAAGCTTAATGGATATTTCGCCATTATATGTGATTTAGGAGTAACACTAACCTATTTAACGAGTACTAAGAAGGAGTAGAACTAGTAATATATAACTAGGATATATAAAATTTGATATTAAAAAAGCAATAAAAATCACATAGTACAATCACGTATATGAACTCGCGCCTCCAATGACGCGACGACCGTGCGTAAGTAAAAGCACGGCGTTAGTTTACGCCATTCAACACACATTTCATTTCCTCAAGTGGACATTGAACCAACAACCGTTACGTTTAGAGGCAGATGCTGCGCCACTAAGTAAGTAGCCAGTTTCATAAAAAAACCTATAATATTGCTATGTACAAAATGTACGTAATAACTACTATAATTGTACAAATTGGAATCACGGAAGATCTATTTCAGTGAAAGTATTGTCTGACAAGTGCTCTACCTACTCTTCAGCTTTAATAAGCATCTCTAACTTCTCTCTGTCATACAATTTCGTCAAAATCGGCTCTCCTCTTAATAATAATAATATGTTTATGATTCTGTGAATTTTAATATATTCTTTATAAATTATTAAGTTTTTGTACGCTTACATAAAAAAATAGATTATATACGAGTACAACGTGTAAAAATTTGGACGTAGCAGGATTTGAATCTGCGTCTCTTGGTACAGTCCGAGCGCTCTAAACTCTATGCCATATGTATAATAAATGCAGCCCAGTCAACAAGTAATAAACTAACATAATAATTATATTAGATTTCTAGTTTAATTATGCATAAGCAATTAAAAATAATAATACATTTTCGATCAATTTTATAGTAAACTAATTTATATATTCATAGATTAATATTGAAACTTTTACTTCAGTGCAATTTTTTTAATTAATTCAATTATCCTTAATCCATACCTATATTATAAATTCGAAAGTAACTCTGTCTGTCTGTCTGTCTGTCTGTCTTTTACGCAATCAGGGCCAAACCGCTAATTTAATTGTGATAAAATACTCATATAGAG